>JAVCKU010000117.1:27841208-27859401 GCA_032273985.1 Hypsolebias coamazonicus | reverse complement strand
TATACTGTATATTCAAATGTATACCGTACAAATACAAAAAATAAATACTGTAGAATATAAACACAATTAAAATGAGTCATTTCTAAACTGCACCAGCAGAAGAACATCTGTACAACAACTGCACTTTGATCGAGACACATTTCACTGCACATCTGTCAACGAAGGTCTGACCCTTTTCTGGACGAGACGGTTTACACTGTTGCTCTTCAAGAAACACAAATTAAACCACACAGCTGTCGTGTCAAGTCCTAACCTTCTTTAAACAAGTGAATATTATTTTTCAAACAAGAAAAAGATTAAACCGCACAACTGCCACATAAATATTGACCCTTCTTACCTCCCTTGATGCAAAGTCATCAATAAGTGGGTTAGCTTATTGTTATGATGATGATGATGATGTCGGCTGCCACACCTCTGCCCCGTCTCGGCCCGAAGCTGTGAACCATTTGCTGTTTTCTCAATATTATGAATGAAATGGGCTTTGTTTCCCTCCACTTCCTTCACCAACCTGTCAGACTCAGCAGAAGCTCTCCCCAAGGTTGTGTCCCGTCTCACAGAGACAGCAGCAGAACATCTCTGCAGGACAGTTGTCCCTCTTGTTCCTTCTTCAGGACTCAAGCTCTGATCATGAGAACGTCTAACCACTGGTGCGACGATAACTGGAACAGTCCCTGTTCAGTCTTTTTCCCGTGGGAGCTTTATTCTTCCTTTCTGCTGCTTCCCTGTAGGTGTTTCCTTCAGAGGTCCTCCAGGACCCCCTGGACCAGAGGGTCCCCCCGGTCCCTTTGGACAAATGGTCTCATTTACGGACCACGCCACCGGAGAGAAGCTGAGGGCGGAACGGCAGGAATACGTCCGGGGTGAGTTTCAGTTTTTTAATTTTGTCCTGCAGCTCTTCAAGCTCCGATGTGATGAAGACCTGATGGTGTTGACCGTTCCTCAAGACGTTCTGCTGCACGCTGGTTTGAACCAGGGGCGTCCAGTCTTGGTTCTAGAAGGTCCCTGTTCTCCATGTTTGAGATGTTTTTGTAGGGTTTCTATAGAACATGAGAACAAACTGAGGTGTCAAACATCAGGCGTGTTGGAGCAGGAAACAACAAAACCTGCAGGATGGTGGACCCAGAAGACCAGGATTGGACACCCCCTGGTTTAAAACTGCCCAGGTGGACTGAAAGCTTCAACCAGTTTTATGTTAATTTTATAATTTATTGCAGCTGATGATGGTCTGAGCAGAGCCATGTTTGGACTTCCTGGTCTACCAGGCCCTCCAGGCCCCCCAGGACACAAGGGAGAGCCTGGTATTCCTGGTGGCAGCAAGTGGAGCCCTGACGCCTCCGACTACTCCATCATGGCTGGAAAAGTCACCGATTACATCAAAGGTGGGTGATAATTCGAGTTAATCTTACATAATAATTTTTTTTTTTTAAATCGCTCACTGTTAGTAAAATATTTCATGAACCTCTGGACAAATTTTATTAAAACTCTCAGGAAGCAATGGCTGAACGTTCCTCTACACCTGGTTCAGTTCAGTTCGCAAATAATAAATGTTAAAACGCAAATGGCTCCAAATTCATCTTTTACAGATACTGAGCTAAAACTAGGTGTGGTAGTAGCCGAGGGTCCTGCCAACACAGAGCCCGAGCACCAACAGATCTCATGCACAAACTTTTGTTTTGTTTTCACCATCCACATTAACCCCTCGTTATGACAAAACATCAAACCATTTTGACTTATTTATTTAGTTGTAAACATTAAAACCCTCTGCGATCCACCAGGGGGTGCTTCAGCACCTCCGGCACTCAAACTTCTCACATCCTTGTTTGTAACTTAACAGAAAACAGAAGTTTTAATAAAATACTTAAATAATTTAGAATCATTTCACTCTTTAATCCAGATAAAGTCATAAACTTAACCAACCGGAGGCTAAATGTGTCCTCTGATCTGCAGCCCACGGTCTTCTGGAGGACATTGTCAAGGACTACAACAGCCAGATCTTCCAAGGACCTCCAGGACCACCTGGGCCCAGTGGTCCCTCAGGATTGACCGGTTCTCGTGGGAACACCACAGATCTGATGGAATTGATCCAAAGTGAGAAACGGCACCGACACATCCTTGAGTAAAACAGAGAGAAACCACACTTGACTGTTTCTGATTTTGTTGCAGCTCTCAAACACGACGTCGAACAGAACCAGAACCAGCGCTTGGTCCAAGGACCCCCAGGGCCACCTGGACCTCCAGGAGAGAGCCGACTGTTTGGTTCCCACACAGATGTTGTTGACCTGATGGACTACATCAAAAGTAAAGTTTCTCTCCATACAGGACAAACGAAAACGCAGCGTGAGCATAGAGTTTTAAAGGACTTCACTGAGACTGAGCCGAAAGCTAAATGTAGCAAAACACTAGCTTAAAAAAGAAAAAAAAACTCTAGATGAAAGCTAAAATGAGCAAAATTTTAGTCTATTGCTAAAAGTTGAAAAACACTAGCTAAGTTTCAAGTTGTAAAAGTTTAAAGTAAAAAAAAAAATAATAAAAAAAAAAAGCTAAAAGCTTAAAACATCAAAATGCTAGGTTATAGCTACCTGTAAAAGTAGCAAAACACTAGCAAAAAGGTTAAAGTTTTCATTTTCCTTTTATTTATGCAGGTAGTCTCATGAGTCACGAGAATTTATTTTAAAGAGACCTGTTTTTGGGGGCGGATGGTGGGGATTGGGGGCCTTGCTCAGGGGCCTGGGGTGGGGCAGGTGAGGGTGTTTCACCTTTTCCACCCACATTTTGATACTGACGGTACCGGGAGTTGAACCAGCGACTTTCCAATCGCAGACCTATTTTCTTTAGCCTCTGCGCCACCACTCCACCCAAAGTTGGAAAACACTAGTTAAAGTAATTAAAAAAAAAAAAAACACTAGCTAAAAGTAGCAAAACACTAGCTAGAAGCTAAAAATGTTAAAATGCTATATTATAGCTGAAAGTACCAAAACGCTAAATCGTTAAAGTTGGAAAACACTAAAGTAAAAAAACACTAGTGAAAAGGTTAAAAAAAAAAAACTAGCTAAAATGAGCAAAACAGTAGCTAAAAGTAACATAATGCTAGCTAAAAGCTAAAAAATAGCAAAGCACTAGCTTAAAGTCGAAAAATACACGAGCTTAAAGTAAAACGTAGCGAAATTATGGCCAAGTGCTGGATAAAATAAGTTACCTAAATGCTAACAATAATAAAAGGCTAGCTAAAAGCAGCAAAAGGCTAATTAAGTTTAGCACAATGTCTTTTTTTTTTACTGAAATTTGCAATAGTTGAATCAGTATTTACTGTGTTAGCATTAGCATGTGAGCTGTCCAGTGAAGGCCACCCTGGTTCTTGTACTGTTGAAGATCAACACCAACTCACATGAAAGGAGAACGAGATAAAAAAAAAAGAATGGCTGGATCAGCAGAACTAGCATTATCAGTTGTAGTAGCAGCAGTAGCAGTGTTAGCATCAGCAGCTGTAGTACAGTACATTATCAGTTGTTGCAGTATTAGCATTGTTAGCATTAGCAGTTGTAGTACATTAACAGTGGTAGTAGCAGCAGTGGCATAGATAGCATTAGCAGTTGTAGTACATTATCAGTTGTTGCAGTATTAGCATTGTTAGCATTAGCAGTTGTAGTAGCAGCAGTGGCATAGATAGCATTAGCAGTTGTAGTACGATAGTGGTTGTAGAAGCAACAGTAGCTATGTTAGCATCAGCAGTTGTAGTACATTATCAGTTGTTGCAGTATTAGCATTGTTAGCATTGGCAGTTGTAGTAGCAGCAGTAGCAGTGTTAGCATAATCAGTTGTAGTACATTATCAGTTGTTGTTGCAGCATTAGCATTAGTTGTAGTAGCAGCAGTAACATAGATAGCATTAGCAGTTGTAGTAGTATGATAGTGGTTGTAGTAGCAACAGTAGCTGTGTTAGCATCAGCAGTAGCATTATTAGCGTTAGCGGTTTTAGAACATAAGCGGTTGTAGTAGCAGAAGCACTATTAGCATTATCAGTTGTTGCAGCATTAGCAGTTGTAGTACATTAGCTGTTGTAGTAGCAACAGTAGCATAGATAGTATTAGCAGTTGTAGTATGATAGTGGTTGTAGTAGCAACAGTAGCTGTGTTAGCATCAGCAGTAGCAATATTAGCATTAGCGGTTTTAGAACATTAGCGGTTGTAGTAGCAGAAGCACTGTTAGCATTAGCGGTTGTAGTAGCAGAAGCACTGTTAGCATTAGCGGTTGTAATACATTAGCTGTTGTAGTAGCAGCCAGTACCGTTGCTAGCATTAGCAGAGGTTTGTTGAAGTGGATTTTGAATGCTTAAAAATAATGTATTTTATGATTTATTTTGTAAATTTAGGTGTTGTTGTTTATGTTTAACTTTTTTGTTCCACAGAACATGGAGCCATCGTGGGACCGCCTGGGAGACCAGGCCTGAAAGGGGACGCGGGACACGCAGGACCGAAAGGAGCAAAAGGTCATCGTTTTTCTAAAATCTCTCATGAGTTCAGTTCTGTAACTCAACCTTGTTAGATTCGTCACCCTGGATTATTGAGCATGAATCAAATCGTTTTGTCAAGACACATTTTCTTAAATGTCAGAAACTTTTTATTAAAACGTTTTCCCATTTGAACGCAGGAGAACGAGGCTCTCCTGGAGCTCAGGGGCACACAGGACCCAAAGGTGACAGAGGTCAGTTCTGGTTCAGTTTAGCTCCACGATGTTCTGCTCCGTGGAGTAATCTGATGAAACCCACAGATACGTTCTCATTTCTGAAGTTTTAACTAAAAATACCAACATCTGTTTTAGAAATCCCAAAACTAGCGGCACTAACTTGAGATTAATTACCCAGATTACTCCCGAGTTAGTTTGCAGCAGAAGTTTAACCGACTCGTCTGAACTTTGATGTTTCAGGAGAATCCTCGCTGATGGCGAAGAGGAAGAGGAACGCCGGCGTCTGACCTTTGACCTCATCCTGTACAGATGTTTCATTTTAAACTTGTATTTTTGTACTTTAAAGATGTTTTTTTTTTTACCTGATGTTGTACTGAGTGGTTTGAAAGTGGAGAGGTTTTATTTTCTGGGACTGAACTGACAGACGTCGTAAACTTTTGGGCGCTTTCTGTTTATGTAAAAATTATAGAATTTTTTTTCTTTTAAGAATACAAGTTTATTTACATCCAAACAAAAATCATAAACATGAAAACTTCTAAAAACTATACATGTACTTCAAAAGATGCTTTATGATTTTTGCTTTGAATCAACAGAAATTAAAGTTGGTGTTTGAGAAGTTTTTGTTTAAATAGTTAATTTTTCTCAAATCAAAGTTGCGACAAACTGACAGCAGCCAATCAGGAGGCAGATAAGATGAACAGGAACCAATCAGAGGCCAGGATGGTCCGACGATCATAAACTATGAGCTCATCGTTAGTTTGAACAGACACATTTAAACATGAAATATTAAGGCTATTAACTAAACTTTTCTGGTAACAAAACAGTTTTATGTGTACAGCCAGGTATTTAATAAAAAGAACAGTAAACACTTTCCTTCACTCGTCTTCAAGGCTGAAGGTAAAAAGAATGAACTGCATTCGTTTCATGAAAATATTATTTAAAGTTTAACCCGAAACGTCCGTGATTTTATGAAGATTTACTGAAGAAACACCAGGACGGACGAGACAAGGGCCACCATTTTGCAGAGAGCTACGTGTCCAGGTCCTGCCAGACTAGAAAATCACATTTAAAAACCTGAACTCAGCTAAAGAGCCCGGTGTTTCTACATGAGTTGTTATAATTAAAGAAGGCAACACTTTAAAGAACATCTAACAAGGTTAAGTCAGGTCATCTGAACAGATTCTTCTTCAGCTTGTTAGATTTTTCTACCTGGATCACTGAGCAGCATCAGGACACTTTAAAGAACAGCTTTTTCATTTCACCGGGAAAAATGTGACCGCAGGAAATCCTTCATAAACCCCAAGAGCTGCGTTCAGGTCTTCTCTAGTCCAGAATCGGGCGGGACAGACCCGAGGTGCTCACCTGGTTCTGGATCACTAAACTCACTTGTTGCAGGTCCAGTTGAGGTCTGCCTGTGCACGTCTAGTCATCTGTTCATTTTCAAAATGTTCTAACAAAAAGTGACTAAAACTGTTCCGAAGTTTTATTTGACATAAACACTGTTTGTTATTTTTTAGATAAAAAAAAAGAAAAAAGTTTAACTTAGAAAACTAATCAAAATAAAAACTAATACAATTATTTCTTAGTTTCTGTTACGCAGCAGCGCTCCTGTTGACATGGTGTGTTTGGTTCTGGTCCGTGCCGGAGTCGTTACACAACGTTTGTCTCCTGTTTCCTCATGAGGCAGGATTTCTGTGTATTTCAGTAAAATAAAGTTTTTTTTTTTTTCTGTGTTTTTGGACTGAACAGCACACAGTGATGTGCAGCTTCCACATGTAGCTCTTTACAAGATGGCGGCGGTCAGCCCTTCAGTTCAGCTCCAGCAGTATAAGTGTCATCATCGTTCAGTAATGAGAACGACTGATTTTGACTTCAGAGTCGGAGTGCAGGAAGAACATCCATCTTTAGGAGAAACGTTGAGCGGAACACAAAGATCAGCAGCTGCTCGGACTCAGAAACCAGAACCGTCTGGTTCTCCAGGCACCGGACTCTTGATCCACACACACAGGTTGGACGTCCCTGCGGTGAAAATCCTTCAACTAGACGAGCAGAACCCGTTTCAGTCTGTGTAAACTGGGTCCGGTTAGAACCCGGTGGAGTGGACGCTGGGGATGGGGTAGAACTTGGAGATGCGGCTCTGGTTGGTCGGGTTAAGGCACTCTGACTCACCGCTCATCTTGAAGAACACTTCCTGTTCCTGCAGCTTCCTGGCGAACTCGTCCTCCAGCGCCTGCAGGAAAAACAAACAAAACATGAAGCCTCATCTGGTCTTTGGGGTCATCAAACCCGACCCATCATCAGGTTCAGTTCAGCACAGACTGGAGTTCTTTTTGTTTGTTTCACAGGATTATTTAAAAAAACGCCTGTTTCAAGTTTCAAACCGGAGGGTGTCGCCGGGACTCCTGGACTCTCCTCTGGTGCCGTGGACCACCAGCTGGGTCAAAACAAATGGGTCTTTAAGCTCCACTGGTTCCTCTCAGCTTTGCTTTCTTGCTTTGTTTTGATGCAGAGTGCTTTAGATTCCACTGATCACCTGCGATGAGGCTCGGACCCTTTAGGCTCCGCCTCTTTTTGGAGGAAACAACCTTTAGGCTCCACCTCCTTTTGGGGGAAACAAACTTTAGGCTCCACCTCCTTTTGGGGGAAACAACCTTTAGGCTCCACCTCCTTTTGGGGGAAACAACCTTTAGGCTCCACCTCCTTTTGGAGGAAACAACCTTTAGGCTCTGCCTCCTTTTGGAGGAAACAACCTTTAGGCTCTGCCTCCTTTTGAGGGAAACAACCCCTCGATATTGACTACAGGAAATTAAACTCCTGATGTTTTCTAAGAAAAAAGCTTCTAATAGGACGGCAGCTGAAGCTTTTAAGTTTCTGAACATCACAACCTGTCAGGTAAATATTTCATAGAAAAACTTTAATAAGCAAAACAATTAAAATCTAACTTCAATAAAAGTTTAAGTACGCCTGACTTCCAGCTAAGGGATTTTATTTGTTAAGTACAGTATTAAGAGTTTATTAAACGGTGCACAGCTGGACTGAAGCTTTTCTGGTTTTATTCGTCTGTTTAAAGACGTTTTAAAGTCAGGTTGTTGTTTTTTTACTCTCATGCTTACAGCACAGCTGTAGTTTGTTTTGTCAGATCTTTAAAAACTAAATCAATAAAGTTTTCAGTGAGTTCAGACAGGGGAAGCTGTGGGACAGTACCGATCAGAACCAGGCTCTCATCAGATCTCTGACGGTACCTTCTTCCTGGGTCGTAGTTTGTCCCTCCACTCCCTCAGCTCCACGCTGTGCTCCTCATCCAGCTCCTTCAGTTTCTGCGTCTCGTGCTCGATCAGCAGGTGGCACTTCTCGTTCTGAGACAAACACACAACGACATGTTTAATTCTGCTCGGTCACCTTCAGTAGAACTCGGGCTCGGAGGCGTACGGACCTGCAGCTGTTGGAGCTCTCGGATGTTGGCGTCACACTGCAGCTGCAGGTCTCTCATGTGGTTCTCGTGTTTCTGGTGCTGGTGGAGCCGCTCGTTCTTCTGCCTCTTCTCCTCCTGAGCTGCAAACTGACGACACAAACACAAACGTCACGGCTGTCTCCCGGGCCCCGCCCACCAGCCCCGCCCGACCGCGGGCTCTCACCTGTTTGACCCGCTCCCTCTCCTGCTCGGGCGTGATGGCGGCTGCCGTGATGCGGAGGCTCTTCTTGAACATGGCCATGCGGGTCTTGGCCTCGCTCCGTTGGATCTTGGGGAGTCTGGCTCTCTCCTGGGTCTGCTTGTTCTTCATCTCCTCGACGAGGCGCTGGTTGTAGCGCTGCATCTGCTCCATCTCCTGCACACCACAGAACACCATATATATATAAAATATTTATTTTAAAGTTTAGGAGCTTTGAGAGCAGCGGTCCACCTGGGTCCTGCTCAGACTAGCTGTTAGCTCATCGATCCTGTCAGAAGGTCGCTCAAAAACATCTACCAACAGGTAAGATATTAGCTGTTTACACGCTTTCTACAGAACCCCACTTTAAAATGTCCGTGCTGTCCCTTTTATGTCCCTCCCAAACAGACAGGCCTCTCAGCTGCTGGTGTTACCATGGCAACCAGAAAATGAAGACGTGACAGTTTCGACCAGCCGAAGGAGCAAATCATGAGCCATAAAAATTAAATTCAGAGTAAATCACGACACCGAACCTATTAAAACAGCTGAAGGTGTTAAATGAGTGCAGAACAGCTGAAAGTGTTCAATTTGTGTAAAACAGCTGAAGGAGCAAACCATGAACCATAAAAAATAAATTCAAAGTAAATCAAAACAAGAACCGAACCTATTAAAACAGCCAAAGGTGTTAAATGACAGCAGAACAGCCGAAGGTGTTAAATGAGTGCAGAACAGCCGAAGGTGTTAAATGAGTGCAGATCAGCTGAAGGTGTTAAATGAGTGCAGATCAGCTGAAGGAGCAGAACATGAACCATAAAAATAAATTCAAAGTAAATCATAACAAGAACCGAACCTATTAAAACAGCTGAAAGCGTTAAATGAGTGCAGAACAGTTGAAGGTGCTAAATGAGTTTAGAACAGCCAAAGGCATTGAAGGGGTGTAGAATAGCTGAAGGTGTTTCCTGAGTGTAGAACGAGCCGTACCTTCTCGTGTCTCTTCAGCAGCTGATGCCTCTGCATGAAGTACTGGTCCTTCAGCTGCTGTTTGAACAGCTGGTGTTTCTCCTGCAGGTGGCGCTCCTCCAGCTCCCACATGGCGGCCTCTCGAGCTGTTGGCAGAAACAGCAAACATGTTAACGTCAACGTTCCTCCTCTAAGTAACTGGATCTGAGTCAGATGACATCAGCCGGGCTTCGGCTGTTAGGCCGTTTCACTCGTTTAATTCAGAACTAAAGCTGTTTAGGAGCAGCTGAAGCTCAGCAACAACCTCTAACGACCAGGTTTAGTCCTCTGTTCTGTGAAGTCTTGTTTGTGCAGCTTTTGGCACATTAGGAGCTGGATTAAATCTCAGCCGGTCCAAACTGCAAACGAGGTTTCAGCTGATCTGAGTCCAGGTCTACGTGCTGAAACGCTCACAAGGAGAAGGAAAATGACCAAAACTGGTTCCATCTGTCATCAGCAGCACCTTCACGTCAGAGACCTTCAGAAATGACAGGATCCTTTTGGCCAAACCTTCAGAGGAACATCAGGACCACCCTCAGCTACTACCACACCAAACTGCAGCTGAGGATCTGAGTTGGAGACCGGCTAATGTCAGCTAGCTGTGGCAGCCATCTTAAATCAGGTCGACTCCAGCTGAAGATGCACCCTCAGCTACCAGAGTCCAGCAGAAAAGCACCAGACAGGTCTGACCAGTACCAAGGTGGTCTGGACCCAGTTGGAAGTCTGAACAGGACCAGTCCAGAACCAAGCTGCAGGACCTCCTATGAACCGAGGTGTTCATCAGAGTGGAGTGTGTGAGGCCGTGTGGGTCGTACCTCTCAGGAGCTGCTGCTTGTGGTTCAGACAGTCCCTCTCGATGGTGGCCAGCTCCAGCTTGTGCTGCTGGATGATCTTCTTCAGAGCAGAGTCCAGATCCTGCTGCTGCTTCTGCAGGAACTCTTGCTCCTGGACGACACGGAGCAGAGAAATGACTTATGGAACAAACGTCAGAGAGACGAACAGAACCGGACTTCTGAGGCCTGAAGAACGTGGGTCAGACTAAAACCAGCTTCAGCTGATGGACCAGGCTAACACCTGGTGAAGTTGTGGTCAGTCTTTTTGCAGTTCTTCCTTAGATCCTAACATCTTTTGTTGGAAACAGCAAATATCCTCTGCATGTTTTATGGATTTAATTATTTTTCTGCATTTTGAGGTTAAATAAGAACAAAATAAAGTATTAATGTTACAACATGAATGATGTATTTCAGTAAAATAAAACATCGTGCTCATCATAACAGTTCTTGTGTTTGTTGTTTTGTTCTTCTTCAGGTCTTCAGCGTTTATTTCACTCAGTTTTTGTCCGTTAAAGGCAGATTCTAATGAAAGGTGTGTTTCTGTGGTCGGCTGAAACCGAGTGATGATGGGCAGGACGGGAGTCTGAGTCCTGGTGGGGCTCCAGAGTCCAGACCTGAAGGTGGCGCTCATTCGCACCTTCTTAAGCTTTGAGCAACGAACCTAAAGACCAGAAGAAGTTCAGGAAGCTCCAGGTGAAGGTTTAAGAACTGGATTTGCTTCAGGAACATTTGACGCCACAGTAGCGCCATCACAGCATCACGTGCGCAGCTCGCTCATCTTCACCACTGCTGGCCAGAACTCAAACATATTCATTATAATGTTACTGTATTGACCTGCTTCAGAGCATGTGAGAGGTTTGAAGTAAAGATCACTGTGGACGCTCTTCATAAATCACTGGAGTCTGCTGGTCAAACTATAGAGCAGAGGTCCCCAACAGGAGGACCGAGGTCCAGACCCGGGTCCAAATAAAGTCTTATCTGGTCCCAGATGTGTTCTCAGGTTTCAGTAGAATCAAACGGTTTATAGTCGGTCAACACGACGAGTGAAGAAACTAAACCTGAGTTTGAACACAGACGTTCCAGTGAGGACTTCAGGGTTCTGACAGAACACTTTACGTTCATTTGAGTGTTTTAGGACAACAAAGAGGCCAGACGTCAGGTGACAGGTGAGCGCTGCAGCGCGTGCACGAGGACTGAACCAGAACCTGGACCCCTCCATGTGGATCACACTTCATTATACTGCTGCGCTTCTCGCATCATTACATGAACCATGAACTTCAAGATGTTCCTGCAGCCTAACCCTAAACCCAACTCCTGACCCCAAACTGACACTCTGCCCTATCAGAACCGGGCTTTGGACCCCAAAAGGACCACCAGTCCTGACTTGGCAGGTGTTTATACCAGAAAAGGTGCTGGAAATGAAACAAAAACCACTGAGGGAGGTGGAGGAGGTCATAAACTGAAGGTCATGAAAAAGTGACTGGATCCAACATCTGGATGAGCCTCTGATCAGGCTCAGGTTTCTGCTCTGTCCACCGGTTTAGCTGCTTTTATAAACCGGATGTTGGGTCATTTTAGATTATAATCTGTAATTTAGGATTTCTTTGTGACACGAGCGTCCGTCTATTTTTATGTTTTTTATTGTTTGATAGAAGAAGCGTTTTGTTTCTGGTTTAATGAGCTTCAGATTAATTGTGGCGCTGCAGGTGAACCCGGGTCCGAGGGCAGACCAGGACCGCCTGCAGGACTAAAGTGGTGCAGACTGACCCGGTCCGGTTCAAACGCAGCAGATCTGAGAGGCGTTTGTGTCAAAGAGGAACAAATACTAAAACAACGAGGAGCTGTGCTGACCTCTTTCTTGCGGTTCTTCAGCATGTTCTGGTATTTGGACAGCTCCTTGTCCTGCTCGGCCTTGATGCGCTTGGCCTCGTCTCGCAGCCGGTTGGTGTGCTCCTGCTCCAGCCGCTCGATGGTCTGCTTCTGCTGCCGCTCCAGGTTCTCCACCTCCTGGTCGTACTGACGCTTCTTACCCTGAGGGAGAGACGCTCACGTCAGGTTCTGACAAACCGACCCCCAGAAAACCTGACAGCTTACAGACAGAGCAGCTGTGATCAACAAGGAGCTCTTCAGACGCCTGAGGACAGTATAATCCTAATCCATAACATCTGTCAGCGACATCAATCCACAGATGTTCAGAGGTTTGTGTCCTCCGCAACAAAACTTTAGGATTATTCTGCAGTGTAGCGTCTTTATTTCAGTTTGGTTCAGTCATGAGCTAATCCCATTCTAATTGATAGATGAAATAATCCCATTTTAATTGACTGATCAAAATATCCCATTCTAATTATTGATTGATCAAATAATCCCATTCTAACTGATTGATCAAATAATCCCATTCTAATTGATTGATCAAATAATCCCATTCTAATTGATTGATCAAATAATCCCATTCTAACTGATTGATCAAATAATCCCATTTTAATTGAATAACCAAATAATCCCATTTTAAGTGACTGATCAAATAATCCCATTTTAATTGATTGATCAAATAATCCCATTCTAAATGACTGATCAAATAATCCCATTTTAATTGATTGATCAAATAATCTCATTCTAACTGATCGATCAAATAATCCCATTCTAATTGATTGATCAAATAATCCTATTTTAATTGATTGATCAAATAATCCCATTCTAATTGATTGATCAAATAATCCCATTTTAATTGAAAATAATCCCATTTTAATTGATTGATCAAATAATCCCATTTTAATTGATTGATCAAATAATCCCATTCTAATTGATTGATCAAATAATCCCATTCTAATTGATAGATGAAATAATCCCATTTTAATTGATTGATCAAATAATCCCATTCTAATTGACTGAACAAAGTAAAAACTTTTTGGTTTCAGAACTTTGTTTCCATGATCCATCACTTTAATCCTTCATAGATTATAGAATTATTCACCCACACCCCATTAATTGTAAATATGTTTTAAAATAAAGTTGAACTTTGGCTAGTTGACAAACACTCACTGAGCTAACCTCCATTATTATTGTTTATGTTTATCACTTTGTTTACTGTAAATATATTGAAGGTGGCTCATTGTGTGATATCGATCAGATATTGGGTATAAATCTTTTCTTTTCCTCGGCTCTTCAGTCGCATCACAACTCGGCTGCTCAACACTCAGACTTAAATAAAGAACAGTCTGTGCAGAACAAACACTGAGCATGAAGGTTTTGACGATGAGGAGCAGGAAGTTCTTATTGTTTTGTGTAAGCAGGAGGAAGAAGCCGACTGTTGATCTGTAAACACCTCAGAGCTCCTGCAGGTCGGGCTGCGTGCGAGGACTCACCGTGGTCTCCTGCTCGAAGCGCCGGTAGATCTGCTCCTTCTGCTGCTGCAGCTTGTTGCTGAGCTGCTGCTGCGCCCGCTGCTCCTCCTTCTGTAGGAGGCGCAGCTCCCTAAGCTCCTGCCTCCTGCGCACGAGAACGAAGGAAAGGTTTTACAGGCTGAGACGTCCCGATCGGACTGAACGTCCTGTGAAGCTCGAGGTCTGGACCTGAGTCAGCGATTGTTTCGTTTTTTATTTTTCTGAAATTTAGCTTTGATCTAATTCTGACAATGTTAGGATGAATATTTTCACCTAGCTTTTAGCTACCTTTAGCTTTCCTTTTGTTACTTTTAGTTGTTATCTAGACTTTAGCTGCTGTTACTTAATTAGCTTGTTTTAGCTAAACCTGGAACTTTTTAGATAATATTATGCTACCGTTAGCTTTTATCTAGCCTTTAGCTGCTTTTAGCTAATAATTAGCTTGTTTAGGTTAATCTGGAACAATTTTATCCCATATTTTAGCATGCTGCTTTAACCTTTTAGCTAATGTTTTGTTAGTCTTAGCCTTCCTTCTGTTATTTTTTAGCTTTTATCTAACCTTTAGCTGCTTTTAGCTAAAATTTGCTTGTTTTAGCTGAATCTGGAACTTTTTTAAACCATCTTTTAGCATGCTGCTTTAACCTTTTAGCTAGTGTTTTGCTACTTTTAGTTTTGATTTAGAAACATTTAGCTTTTCTTGTAAATGTTTTTCTTCCTTTTCATATCTTTCGGCAGGGAATGCTTCATTTTTGTGTACTCGCTAAAAACAATCTGATTCTTATCTAGCCTTTTGGTACTTTTAGCTAGTAATTTGTTTGTTTTAGTTAAATCCTTGTTACTACCTTTACATTTTAGCTAGTCTCTTGAAACAATTAGCAAACGTTTTACTATTTGAATGTCCTTTTTGGTAAATTAATTTTTTTCTTTTAGCTGTCGTTTAGCTGTGGGTCCTCTTCGTGTGCTTTCCTCCTGAGGACCTTCGGCTGAGTCCTCCTCACACAGAAAACATGTTTACTTTAAAACACGTGGCTAAAACTTCAGCTGATGTTTGAGTGAATCACGTCGCCCACCTGAGGAACCTCATCTCCTCGTTCTTGGCGTCGTTGTCGGTGATGATCTTGGACGTGGTGACGCTAACCTCCACGCCGTCCACCATGAACTTACGCGTCTTTTTCAGCGTTTTCTTCTGACGTTTCAGCTCCTGAGGAAACGACAACACGTTACAGAAGAAACTGGGTTTTGGGTTCTGCTCTGAGACGTGGAGGACTTCCTGACTCACCTGGACGGAGACGGATCCAGGCTCTTTAGTTCTGGACAGAAAGCTGGAGATGGACAGGTTCAGGTCCACACTGCTGTTATCTGCAGCGGAGCAGCTTCCTGAGTCTGAATCTCTGTCCTTCTCCTGTCTCGTTTTCTTTTCCTCTTCTGCGTTCGTTCTGTCTTCTTCTGCAGGTTTCTCCTCCGTCTCCTCCTGCACGGCAGCTTTACTGTCCTCTGGTAGAGTCAGAGTCACTTTCAGGTGTTGGTACAGCTCTCCGTCCTCCGGTGGAGTGTTCAGCTCCTCTGTGACGGGCGTGTTGTCCTCCTGAGGAGGCTCAGACGCCTCAGCTGTGTCCACCTCCTTTTCATCCTCGGCGTTTAACTCCAGCTGCTGCAGCTCTTTGGACGGAGCCTCCGGCTCTGGTGAGGCGACCTCAGCCTCCGGTGGTTTGATTTCAGCCTCTTCGCCGTTAACCGGAGTGTTCAGAGCCTCGTCTGCAGCAGGCTCCTCCTCAGAACTGGTGTCCGCCACGTGGTTGGCCTCAGGAAGCTCGGTGGGGGTGGTCGCGGGCCGGATCGGTTCCAGCTTCTCAGGAACGACCTCCAGGCTGGAGGGGGAGAGGGGGATCTTCTCATCCTCTGAGCTGGCGACGCTGACGTCTGACGGGGCTCGCTTGTGGCCCTGAAGGAAAGAGGAACACAACAGAAGAAGTTCTTTAGTTTTGGACGATTCTGTTAGAAGTCCATGGACCTCCTGGACTCAGAAGCTGGTCCAGTTTTCTGCAGGGTTCTGATCCGCCTGCAGCCAAACTGCTGACTCCCTGTAAAACAAGAACTTCACACTTGCAGGACCTGAGCTGCTCCTGCTTTGTTCTTCACTCCGAGCAGAAAAGTTTGAATCATTCCTTTACGTTTTATATTTTATTCTTAATCTTTCACAAAAACACAAAACGAGCTCCGACCTTTTTGTTTTGTTGGTTTGGACTCACCAGACGTGCCTCCGGCTCCTCCTCCTCCTCCTCCTCTTTGTGCTCTTCGATCTCCTCGGTGACCTCGGCCTTGGCCTCGGCGATCAGCTCCCTCAGAGGCCTGCTGTCGCTCACAGTCGTCACAAACGAATGCTGCGCCGCCAGAAAAAAAAAAAAAAAACCCACCAGTCAGAATTTACATCGCCCGCCGCGGTACATGCCAAAGTTTTAAACTCAGATTATTTTACGATGAAGAACACAACGAGGAGAATTATGGAAGAGTCAGAGAGGACATGGAGGGAGATGGAGTGAGGACAGAGGATGATGACGCGCTGTGGAGACCCCTGAAGAAGGAAAGGCTGAAAGAAGAAGATGATCTTATGATGAGAAGGGAAACAGCTGTTGGTCATTTTGGTCAAGTCTAAAAATAAAAAATATAAAACTGTATGATGTCATACATCTCCATCTTCTACGTCTTATCCATGGCAGGATCGCAGAGGCAGCAGGTCCAGGAGAGAAACACACACCTCCTCTCCTCAATAACACTCCCCATCTCCGCCTCGGGGTCTCCTTCTAGTGGGACATACCATGAAAGTCTCCAAAGGGAGGTGTCCAGCTCAGATGAGCCTCCTCAGCTGACTCCTTTCAATGCAGAGCAGCAGCAGGAGCTCGCCTATGAGCACCTGGTGGTCAAGCTCTGGTTCCTGGGGCTCTGCCCAGGACAAGCCCAAAAAAGACAGGACCCCCCTCCAGGTGGTTCCACCACCTGAAAGGAGGACGTCGAGGTCCGGTGCTACACAAGCTAGGTGGCCAATGAGGGCGGGTCCCTGGACGTGCCAGTTCCTGGTGGTGATCTCACGCTCAGAGGAAGAGCTGAGGAATGCTCAGCTACTACCACACCAAACCTCCACCTGTCAGAATGACCACCCGGTTGTGTCATCCATCTTAAACGGGGCTGACTCTAAAATAAAATCAGTCATGCATTAAAAGTGTCATTAAATCCTTCAGTGGTTCAGGAGATATTTTGCTAACAGACATACGCAGGAAGACACGGCGCCTGATGTTTAGTGTTTGTTGTGTTCCAGGATCCTTCGACACTTCCGAGCTACAAACTGAAACCTGAAACACGATTTAAAACTTCGGCTGAATATGTGAAGCTGCTCTGCCTCCACCGTGTCACAGCAGCTAAACGTTTGCAGTAAGAGACGGCGTCGACAGCCTCACCTTCTTGGGCTTGGAAATCTGCTGCATGTACTCGACGGCCGGCCGGATGATGTGGAGCTTCTTGGATAGTAAAACCTTCAGAGGAGGCAGACCACTCTTCTGTATTTTTAAACCCATCGGGTCTCCGTCTGCGGCTCCCTGTCGGTCTTAGCGTGTCTTAGCGTGTCCTCGCTGCCTCTCTGCGCCGTCAGTAAGTGGCTTTGACGCCGCTGAGCGCCTTAAACCGGACGGAAAAAGAACGGCCTGCTCAGCTGACGCGGGCTCGGTCCTGTCGGGTCAGATGCTCCTCCGCCTGACAGAAGGTAGCAGATGGCGCCTCGGGAAGCAGGTGGTGTGTGGGTATGGGGGGGGGGTCATGTGACCTGAGAGGCCAGGTGTGTTGGAGGAAAGGTACCTGAAGGAGCTGAGCTGCGGTCCATCTGTTGTCCACGTTCTTGTCCAGACACCGCTTCAGAAAGTCCTTAAACTCTGGAGACCTAAAAGGAAACATTCACAAAACACGTCCAGGACGAGCTCTTCAGAACCGGCTCAGCTGGAAACAGCTTCACTAAGTGTTCAGACCTTTAGCTGTTTTTATGTTGCTGTTTTAACTTTTTAAATAAATCTACTCTTAACTAAATAAAATAGATCACATTTCCAGAAATGTTCAGATGTTTTAGAACATTTCCACACCTTGAGCCCACGTGCAGCATCAGGCAGCAACATGTGTAAAAACTGAAGGGGGGGTGCTTTCTGAAGCTGCTGCGATCATCAGAACCTCAAACCAACGACTCACCAGCGTGACGGCTGCATCAGGGTCGGGGGGTCAGACTTGGCTATTTTTAGCAGGACCCTCATGGGGTTCATCTCGTGGTTGGGGGGCTCAATCTGGGCCAGCTCGATGAGGGTGACCCCGAGGGACCAGATATCAGCCTTGTAGTCGTAGGGACGGTCCTTGGACGTCTCGCACATCACCACCTCTGGAGCCATCCTGGTGGAGCCGACGGAGACGTGAGTTTTCTGGTTTTGCATAAAATATAATTTAAAAACGTCTCCTCTCACCAGTACGGGGTTCCGATGAAAGAATCCCTTCTCTGCAGAGTTTTGGTGTTTTTGGCAGAGACACCAAAGTCAGCTGGAAGGTGCAAAAAAAAAAAATATCCAGGAATTAGACGAGGAAGATCCCACTATTATGATGTATGTATGTACAGTATACAC
>JAVCKU010000117.1:27819156-27829156 GCA_032273985.1 Hypsolebias coamazonicus | reverse complement strand
CTGCACCTTTCAGGAGAAAAGCCTGCTGGGAAATATGCTGGTTACCTTCACGAGAAATATTCCAGATGTTTCTGTTTTCTACATTTCATGGCTTCCACTATATTCATTCCATCCTGAAAACCTAAAGAGAAAAGTTCACGTCAAACCTCCACACGTGGAAATCCTCCAAAAACACGACGCTGGAGTGTCCAAACTTTTGACACAACGGACAGCGTTACCAAACTAAAGACATTCAGGGCACACACATTTTAAAATTGATCTAAAATCAGTAAAAAATTAATATTTTTATTTCATTTTAGCTCACAGCAGCCCAAACAATGCTTTAGTAAAAGATAGGAATTTTATATGTTGGTGAAAAACAGAAATCGTTATAAAACCTCACATTGACGTTGTTGAAAGAAAATCATTTGGTTGTTTTAATTTGTTGGACCCATTTGTTTTCTTGTGCTTGTAAAGTGTATTTTTTTTTCTCTTTCTGGGAACAAACATATAAAATTATTCACTTTTCTTTGAAAACAGTTGCTGGAAATGAATCACGTGACCTGTAGGACTCTGTTGGGATGATGATGAACCCATCCTGAGTTTCTGAAGCCTTCCATATACCTGAAGAGTGGATTGAAGACCCCATAAAGATCTGCTGGCAGTCACTAAAACTCATGTTTGAAAACACCTCACATATTTAATCAAGTTTTAAGAATTGTTACCCCAAGTATACTTTTTTGTTAAAGACTGATGGTCCTTTTTTCAACCATGAAAAATGGACACGATTCTTTAAAAATGAAAGAAACACCTGTATTATAATTAACGTTGTACATTTTAAGATTTTTTTTCATCCAGCTTTCTGCAAAACCTAAAAATTACAAGTAAACAGTAGTCCCTCGCTACTTCGTTTTTCGCGCGGACTCGCTCTATTGCGGTTTTTCAAAATAAGATTGGACATGACACACAACTGGCTGATTGATGGATGAGCCGCACACGGCATGAAATTTTTACTTAAAATGAAATATTTTAAATTATTTAGCACCTGCTGCACCTTTGTGCAACTCACACTGCAGGATAAACTTCCTGCTGCAGCTGATCAGCTTTTCACCGTGCAGAGCGGAGAAGTGGGCGTGGCCAAGAGCGCTTGCAGGTGGCAAAGAGCAGCGGAGGCAGGGAGCTGAAATCATGACATTCTGTGCTCTTTTAGAACATTTAGAGTTTAGAAACATTGTTTAGAACATTGCAAGAGTGTGGGAAGGGTTTAAAATGCCTTTATAAATACATATACTAGAATTACTTACTACTTGTACTACTATTCCTACTTTGTGGTTTTTCACTTATCGCAGGTCTTCAGGGTACAGATCCCCCACGATAAACGATGGAATACTGTACATTTGTATTGACCTCATAAACCATTGAACCAGAACTTCATCGTTTTTAAGTTATGGGTCGCTCCAAGTCACCCAGTGGGCCACACATTGTCTGCGGACCACATGTTGAAACCTATGCATTAAACCATTGAGGTGGAAAAGTGTCTGGATGGAATGTGAGGGTTTTTCCAGTGGAAACAGGACGTGAGGCAGCTCAGCGGCTCCTTCCTGTTTTACTGTAAACTCAGATCGATGCTCTGCCTGGAAACTAAATATTTGGACAAGCCCAGACAAGCATGCAGGTCTCATCTACAGCCTTATAAAACCTGCTCCAGCATGTTTGCTGTGTACACAGATACAGATGTCTCCAGGAGATCTGCAGCCTGCAGCAACAATATGACGTGACTCTGTAAAGGACCAGACCAGATCTGGACCGATCTGTTTGGACCATTTTATTATAAAACAACAAACTAACTCAAGTAACTTAAAACTGACAAAATAATACTGAGAAGAAGGAAAAAAACACTAAAATTTGTAACTAATAAAAATAATTCTGTCTGTTAAATGTTGGTTCCAGATAATTATTTAAAAACTAAACAAAGAAAAGACTGAAACTAATCTGTCCACAGGGACATGTCCAAGTAAGGTGTGTCCTGTGTCTTCAGTCTGTGATCAGTCAGCCTGTTTAAAGGACAACTGGTAGTCACAGGGCTGTTTGCTATCAGGGTGTGTAACACACTGAACATGGACCACAGGAAGCTGAGGACAGAGTGTCTCAGCAGCTTAAAAAAACAATGATGGACATCATGTTGAAGGAACAGACCAGACCATCTCCATCAGGTTGATTTTCCCCATGACTACAGCTGCACAGATGGTTCAGAAGGTCCACAGGACTGGAGACATCCTCCCTGGACGTGTCCACAAGAGGACAACAGATGAGAAATTGAAGAGACGGATAATATGACGGTTACCAAAGAGTCCAGAACAACGTCTAAAGAAATTAGAGGTGAACTCCAAGGTCAAAGATCATCAGTGTCGCATGAATGGTCCGTTGGAGACAAAGTGGACTTCACAGAAGACGTCTGAGGAAGACACCAAGTCATAAAAGACAGACTGGGATTTGTCAAAAGTCCTATAAAGAAGACACAAAGCTTCTGGGACAATGTCCTCTGGACAGATGAGATGAAATTGGAGCTTTTTGACAACAAGTCCCATAAACTCTGTGTCCACAGACCCAAAACTGACACAGAGAACAGAAGGCTGAACCTACAGTGGGACGTGGAGGAGACTCGGTTCTGTTCTGGAACTTCACTCGGAGCAGGGTACCATGAAATCTCAAGACTATCAAGGCATTCTGAAGCTGAATGTGCTGCCCAGTGTCAGAAAGATCAGTCTCAGCTCATGGTAAATGGTAAATAGACTGTACTTCTATAGCGTCTTTCCATCTTATCGAGATAATCAAAGCGCTTTACACTACAACCTGTGTCCTCACTTACCCAAACATACAGCACTCTACTAGATCTCTACAAAGCTAATTGAACAAATCATTCCAAAGAGACCAATCAGAGCTTTATCACATTCATACACCGATGGGACACACATTGGAGGAAATGAAGGGTTTGGAGTCTTGCCCAGGGACACTTCGGCATGTGACTGCTGGTGGATTAAAACCCCCAACTCAGTCCACAGTCCTCCAACAGGATGATGACCCAAAACACAGCTAAACCCACTGAAAACTGGATCAGAACCATTGGACAGTTCTGAAGTGTCCTTCGTAGCCCAGATCTAAGTTCCATTGAACGTTGTGGAAGGAAATGAAACATCTGGAGAAGCCAGGAACCCTTCAGACCTGAAACACCTGGAGCAGACTGATCAGGAGTGGACCAGAACACAAGGCAGACTGGTATAGAATTCATTTGACTGGGTGGTACCATCCATTGTGTCAGTTTTATGTTATTTATTTTATTAAATTTTATTAAACCACTGATCTTTGTGGGTTTATTTCTTGAAAGGGTCCAAACCCTACAGTCCGGGTCTGTATTTGACAGAACCTTGGTTTGGATCACAACACAAGTGTAATCGTTAGTTTTAATGTCTAATAAAAGTGTTATGGAGGAGGAATAACAAAAATAAAATAAAAAAATCATCCCTACCTTGAAAACTTTCCCAAAGGCTCCATCTCCCAGCTCTCCAATGATCTCCCAGACCTCCTCTGGGTTTTCGTCCCTGCGCACGTGCTCGTACTGTTTCTTCTTCTTCTCCGACCCCAGCTTGAATATTTTACGGAAATTAAAGAACGCCATGTTTGTTGTCTCCTCCCAATTTAAAGTTCACGAGCCGGGGATGAAACACAGGTGGATGGAAAACACACTCAGTTCGGACCTAAACAGCCTTTCAAAGACTCCGGTGTTATAACTGTTTCACATCTCTGGGACATTTTTTTTAAAAAAAAATCAATAAAATAACCTGCTCGCATCACAAAGTGTCGACAAGCTGTAAGGAGTAGCTTGTTACAGGAAACTGGCCGTTGTTCCAACTCCTGACTGATCTGGACAGCCCCGCGGGGCTCCGTTTTTAATCCAACAAAACGCACAAAAAAACGGCTCCTTATTAACCCCCGACCCCGGAACTCACTGACCGACTCAGGAGGAGGAAAGCTTACATTCTGCCCGGGCGTTAAAAGTCGTTATAACCGTTGGTACCGTCATTTTCCCGGTGTGTCCGGGAAACCGACGGCTTCAGCAGACTAGCGGATTTAGTATCCGAGCGCGTTCACGAACACCGCGCGCGCGCGCCGCGGCTGTAGTTCCTTCTGTCCTCGTGCGCCTATTGGCGGGTGATTTCATCAGTCGTCTGCTGCCCTCGCCTGTGAGGGGGATTAACATTTAAACTCAACAGATACTTTTTTACATTCGTTAACAATTAATAATAGTAATAATAACAATAAATTAGTTTATTACTTTTTAATGCGCTATATTTGCATCAAATAGCCATAACGTAACGGTCCAGGCCCTTTGTATCCGTGAAACTACATATCCCAGAAGTCATTGCGAAACAAAGGCGCTGTTACTGGAAAAAAAAAACCTAAAGAAATTGTATATACTGTAATTACTATGCGACTAGTTCACATTTTCTAGCGCATTACCTTTTACTGGTTTATTGTTGCATTTTATTTACACCAAGCCGCTTCTAAACCCAACTGCCTAGTCTCTGTGTCTGTGAAACTACATATCCCAAAAGCCATTGCAAAACAAAGACGCGCTGGAACGCTTGGAAAAAAAAATCATTTTTTATAAGCAAAAACAGAACATTATAATGCTGTTATTTTATGATTTCCTGTGAGTTGCCATTCATCAGATTATTGTAACACTTTATTTTCACCAGCTCCCTTCAAAACACGAAGGGGAGGACTCTTCTTTGTGCTCGTGTAACTACGTATCCCACAAGCCATTGCGAAACATAGGTTATGAAGGAAAAGCTACTTTTCAGTTTTCGCGCAGACCCAATACTACTAATAATACTTCTAACACATCTAGCTTAACAATAGTTTGACTAAAAATATAAGCGTAAAGTCAAAACAAAAACGTCACTCTGTCAACTTTTTATACAGAGATTTAGCTGCAGCGAGCAAGCTAGCAGGCTGAAGTTAGCATCAGGCAAAGGGAGTAAAAGTAAAACTAAATTGAAGTTCGAGTTCATGATGAGATGCAGACAGTCGCCATGGATCCAACGGAGGAACCCCCCTCGGTTCTGTGGGGCCTGGACCCAGTTTTCTCAGCGTTTGCTCGGCTGTACATCAGAGACATCCTGCAGATGACAGAGTCCATCCAGGTTCCAGGTAACAGAACTCACATCAGAGCCACCCAGGGCCAGTTGGGTTCTGGTTCCAAAGTTGGGGAGAAAAAACAAAAAGAGTTAGATACTTTGATTAGTTTTCAGCTGATCAATAACAGATAAGAAAAGATGATCAACACTCAGGCGAGGACTGATTGGGTAAAGATGCAAACTAAACACCTGCAAGTTTTATTACCTGCCATCTATAAAATGATTCAATGAATCACAAAATTATCCTTTTACATAAAATAACATTCCACTTTATTGATAAAGCACATGCAACACTAACTCAAGTTTCTTATGTATTTACAGTCAAACTACTTCTACAGACTTTGTGCTAATTTTAGCTGTTTATACATGTAAACATTCAGCTCATTCAGTAAATGGGTGCTGGGACTTTTTCACATTTAACTTTATAAATCTCTTCCCATACAATTAAATTCAGAGCTCCGTAATTCATTTAAAAGTTTTGTTCTGTTTTTATCATCTGATTTGTTTACCTTTTAACTAGTGTTTATTGATTTTAGTTTTAAGTTATAATTTAGCTATTTTTTTTAGCTTTTTTATAGTGTTGTTAATTTCATGTTTTATGGACACTTCAGCTAATTTTAGCTTTGGTTTTGTTGCTAAGTTTAGCCTTTAGCTATTGTTTTTATTTTTGCTTTTAGCTACTGTTTTGCCTGTTTTAGCTAGTTTAGCCAATTTTAGTTGCATTGCTGTTAATTTAAGCTTTGAGTTAACGTTTTCATAATTTTAACCTTTAGCCACAAGTTCAGATTTTTTTTCAACGTTTAGCTACAATGTTGGTATTCTCAGCATTACGGCTCAGCTATTTTTAGCTTTTAAGTTTAGTTTTACCAAGTTTAGCTTTTAACTGCAGTTTTGTTAATTTTTAGTAATTAGCTAGTTTAACAAATTTTAGTTTTTAATGTTCTTAATTTTCACATATCTAGCTACGGTTCTGGTAGTTTCAGCTTTAAGCTATTATATAGCTCATTTTAGATTCTTTTTTTTTTGTTTTTTGTTTGTTTGTTATTCCAGCTCAGTTTTAGCGTCTTCCCTAAATTTTTGCAGCTTTATCTCTCAGCTAAATGAACTTGTTTCTTGTTAACATTATAATCAGATGTAAATAATTCAGGCATTTAGTTTCTTTGTTTTCATCTTCAATTTATTGTTTTTATCAACAGTTCTGTCTGGAATTAATAATAATAAAATAATAATATTAATAATAATAAATTCTTCATCCTGAACATCTTGGATGTCCAAAAACCTGACTGGTTCTGTTTGTCCAGTTCTCAGTTTTGTTAATAAAATTGGCTCAAAAAGCTCAGTCGTGCTGTTTTGATTTGTGAAAGAAAGTTTAAGTTTTTATTTTAAAGTGTGACTCTAATGTTACTTTTATTTTTTTGTTTTGTGTCGTCGCTCAAAGGAATTTATTTCTACAACCAGCATCCGATCTACAAAGTGGACGTCCTTGGAACGGTGGTGTACCGAAGGGAGAGAGACGACTTCTTCTGCTACGGAGGTTCAGAAACTGAGCGTGTTGTTGTTGTTGTTTACCTTTTGTTGTTGTTGGACAGCGGCGCTGGTCTGACTCGGCGCTCTGTGTTCACAGTGGACGATGGGACCGGTGTTCTGAACTGTCTGTGCTGGAAGACCAAGCTGTTTCAAGACGAAGACGGTCCAGATAAAAGTGACGTCACGTGTTTGGAGCAGTTCTGCTCAACTTTGGGCTTAAACTAAATGTTTTTCACAAACAATGGAAAAAAAAAACAAAAAAAAAAAACGTTTGATAAACTGAAGAGTTTGGTTTGAATTGGTTTCACGGTGATTCGTTTGAAGCGGAACGATTCTACAACAAACACTTTCAGTGGTTTTTAAAATAAATTCGACAAACTGTTTCCATTACAACAATGTTCAGGCATCTCATCTGCACAGTTTCTATTTTTTTTGTTTTGGCTGAAATGTGTCGTCCTTTATTCAAAGGACTTCTTCAGTCTGAGAAGCCACAAACAAACTGGAGTCCTACAAATACCACACTCCCATAGAGGGGAAAAAAAAACAATTTACTGGTGATGAGACTGTTTCTAGGGCCCACCATCTCCCCTGTCAACTCCTCTGAGGCAGTCATGCCAAAATGGTTCAAATGGTGAACATTGCTAGATTTGTACCTGGATTACTGACCATTTGGTGTTTTGAACCATTTTGGCATGACTGCCTCAGAGTTGACGGGGGAGAGGGTGGGCAACAGAAACCGTCTTATCACCAGCACACTGTTTTTTTCCACTATGAGAGTGTGGTAATTGTGAGACTCCAGTTTGTTTGTGGCTTCTTGGACTGAAGAAGTCCTTTGGATGCAGGACGAAACGTCAGCCAAAAAAAAAAAAAAAAGAAACCGTCCAGATGACCTGACTGAACATCGCTGGATTTGTTCCTGGATTACATGAACCGTTGGTGTTTCCATTCCTCTTAACATTTGTTCAGATGTCCCTCAGCTAGTGTCTCCTGGACCTCTGGCTTTTTGTCTCCACCAGGTTCTGGCAGACTTCTGACCCATCGTCTTCTTCTCTGGTTGTTTTCCTGGTTCATACCTGACTTTAATCCAGAGTCCACAAGTTTTCTGTTGGTCTGAGGTCCTGTTGGACCAGAAGCTTCATGTTAGTCTGATTTATCCACGTAGAGGCCAGTTCAGAACTGTTTGGTATTGTTGTCCTTTTGGACCCAACCGTGTCCAAGTTTCAACTGCCAGATATTTTTGAGATGAAGGTGAACATCTGGAGGTAGTCCTCTTCGTTTTGTTCCCCAGCTTGATGCTCTGACAGTTGGTTCAGTGTTCTGAGGTCTTCAGCTGCATCTCAGAAAATTAGAATACTGTGAAAAGGATCTTATTATTATTATTATTTTTTTGTGTCAGTCATTTCAGAAACGTGAGTTTTGTTTTTCATCATCTGTAAACCATCACCATGAAACTGAGAAGAAGTAAAAGCTTTGAAATGTTTCACTTTCTGAAATGATTGACAAGAAAATTTGAACTTTTTCATAAAGCTCCAACCTTTTGAGATGCACCTGTAAAAGTCTCACCTTGTCTTCTCCAAACGTCCCAACGTGTCTTTGTGTCCTCCGTCTTTGTCTCGGTGGCCATCAAATGGTTCTCCAAGAGACATTTGTCTTGTCCATGTGGACAGCCGCTGGTTTTGGAGCTTCTTTCTTGGTCCTCATGGTGATGTAAGACTGACTTCACTGTGGACAGGGCCACTGGTGGACAGGGACACTGGTGTCCCAACAGTTTTCAATAGTAGCAGCCTTGAGCCTCGGTGGTTCTTGAACATCTGAACCAATGTCCTTCCATCTGAGAGGGACAGTTCAGGTCTTCTCCCAGACCATGACCAAGCGGTGACTCATTGATTAACATGTATTTACAGACCGTCTTTTAATATGTGGATTTTTGAATCTGAAGTTTGAAAAATGATCAAATTCTTTTCTTAACGTGTAAATCCACAATCTTCCTTTTTACATCTTCGCCGAGTTCCTTGGACATTCCCGTGGTTCAGAGTACTCGTCAGTCCGGTGAGTGCAGTCAAGCGATTCCTTTGTTAATCTGACAACGAGGAACCACCGGCTGCAGTCAGTCATGATCACTTGTCAAGACTTGTTAGGACGTCCAGCCCCACTGGAGTTAGGTGTATGGAGAGATTTGAGCCTGTCTGCATAATTTAGAGACATCCACAATAAATGTGAACATGTTGTAGAATCATTCCACCCTTCAAACAAAGTTCTTTAATTTAGTCTGGCGTTCGTGTCCTCAACGAATCGACGGAAACGTCAGCGTGCACGTGTTGTTTTGTAGTCAACTGAACACAGCTCTGAGCCGTTGGCGTTTTGTTTTGCTTGTTAACCATCAGCAGGTGTAAAGTTCGGTGATGGGGCTTATGGGGGCTTCAACCCCGCCGCTGAGCTGAAGAAACTCCGAGAAGCCCACCAGAAGCACTGCCGGCTGGAGATCGGAGAGCTGCTCCGAGTGCGAGGAACGGTGAAAACATCGAGGCAGCAGAGAGAAATAATGGCCTCCACCTACTGTGAGTCTCCCCCTCGGGCTGCAGACATCAAGACATACATCACCTGTACTGCATCACATATCCCAAAGGCCTCTTTTTAAGAATAAACCACTCGTGTCAACATTTAGCTTCCTAAAGATAAACTAACTACTTACAGTCTTTAGTAGCTGCATATAAGGGACCAAATATGACATATTCTAATATAATCGCGGGGCAGCCGACTCGGGACCTGAAAGTCCTAGGTTCAATTCCCAGCCATTCCCACATGTGGTGTCTGTGAGCAAGACACCTAACCCCTAATTGCTCCCTGGGCGCTTACACAGCTGCCCACTGCTCCACCTGAGTGTATCCCAGCTGCGATGGGTTAAATGCAGAGAGACAGTTTTGACATTGTATGGAAACATACAATGATGACATAGCACTTTACTTATCAGCAAATAATCATTATTAAATGTTAATAACTTTTAAAATGAGACGAGAGGTGACTATCTGTGAGCAACAGTATGGTTTCATGCCAAGAAAGAGCACCATCTTTACTTTGAGGATGCTGATGGAGAAGTCCAGAGAGGGTCAGAAAGAACTTCATTGTGTCTTTGTGGATGTAGAAAAAGCATCTGACAGGGTGCCGAGGGAGGAGGTGTGATATGAGGAAATCTGGAGTGGCAGAAAAGTATGTTAGACAGGTACAGGACATGTATGAGGACAGCAGGACAGTGGTGAGATGTTCTGTAGGAGTAACAGATAGCTTCAAGGTGGAGG
>JAVCKU010000117.1:27700258-27710678 GCA_032273985.1 Hypsolebias coamazonicus | reverse complement strand
CATAGGGAGCAGCCCACGCCCAAATCTAGGAGGTAGACCCATTCATTCTCGGGTGGAGAGGAGCCGATATCCCAGAGACACATTTTCATTCTTCTCTTTGGTTGGTACAACTATAGCACACACTGCTCTGTGGCATTATTACATTTTTATATACAAAATTGCTTAAATACATTCTAATATTATGGTAAATAGTAAATGGACTGTACTTATATAGCACCTTTCTATCGTATCAAGACACTCAAAGTGCTTTACAATATGTGCTGTACTAGAGCTATACAAAGAATAATCAGTGCTTTATCACATTCGTACACCAATGGGACACACATCGGAGGCAATGAAGGTTCAGTGTCTTGCCCATGGACACTTTGGCATGTGATTGCTGGCAAAATTGAACCCTCAACTCTTGCATTGAAAGACGACTGCTCTAACCACTCAGCCATTATATTACTATTATCATTAATAATTTTACTGTTAGCTATTTTGCCAATATCTACAACAATGCTAAGTCCGGAAGCTTGCCCTCTCTGGTCATGGCTCCCGTCCCTCCAGTG
Source organism: Hypsolebias coamazonicus (assembly GCA_032273985.1). Lineage (NCBI taxonomy): Eukaryota > Metazoa > Chordata > Actinopteri > Cyprinodontiformes > Rivulidae > Hypsolebias > Hypsolebias coamazonicus. Next base: position 27,710,127 of record JAVCKU010000117.1, on the reverse strand, counting down.
AATCACAATGTCACGTGACCAGTACGCCCTCTAGTTGGCTTATTTAACTCTATACCACACACTAAATGTCTTCTGTGCAGCTGTCTGTCAAAGAATATGACTAAGGCTCATTCAGTGACATCTTAATGGAAACTCCTGTGTCCTCATTACTTCTTCTCCAGTGACAGTGCCTTGCCTGGAGGGGGAATCATCCAGTCTTCTCTCGCAGTGGAGCTGACTATCACAGCTGCCATATGGTGAACTGGACAGGTCCTTTTAAACAGAGGCAGGTGTTCAGTGACACTCCTCATCATGGATGCAGCTAAAGACAATAACTGTCATGGTATCATTTTTAACAGTAAGCTACAAGAGCCTGTTGTGTCACTGCACTGTACATGAGCACCTGAGGACATGGCATTTCTTAAAATGTTTCCTGTTTAGCGGGATCAAGAAGAGGATACAGAAGCACATATAGAGAGCAGCCGCAGCGTCAGTCTGAGAGCTCCATCAGCTGCTCCCCGAGGGTAGACAGCATCTTGCATTAAGACTCAGAGTTTTAGAGTCACCTTCCCTAAGTCCATCCTGAGAGCAGTCACCACTTCACTGTCAGATTGGCTTTTTAGTCCCCTGAATCAAGGTTAAGGAGCTTGACAGTCAAGAGCTTGAGAGTAACAGCAATGTGCCGTTCGTTTTCACTGCATTTAACTTTTGTTGGCACAATTTTAATATTTTGAATTTGTAAAAAAAAAAAAAAAAGAATTAAAGTTATGCATAATATTCATACTAATTTCAGCTTTTTGCACTGAACACTCATTTAAACATTGTCATGGTCCTGGTCATACTCTATGATAAATAGCTATGTTGTAGTAATGAATCTGCCTCAGTGAGTTTTAACCAGATATCTGTTGAATGCATGGACTCAAAAAGCAAACTTGGTGGATTTTTACTACTTTTTCAGACCAAAAATCAACCACACAAATTGTGTTTTGTCTATTTTTATAACATTAGGAATAAAAACAGTTTGTCTACTGATTTGTAGTAGTGAAAACTGTGTACTTCAGTATTCTCCATATTCATATTCAGACACCTTCAGTTTGGACACATTAGATGAGGTGAACCATGATTTCTGAGGTTACACTTGAAATAAGCTCTTTTCACTGATATAGTATAATTGTATGAAAGTGCAGGGGAGCAGTTTGCAAGCTTAGCCCCCCACTTGTTCCAAATGGTGCATAATGAGCAGTAAAAGCAATAAAAAAAAGAAGTGTTTCAGACAGATTCTTTCTGGCACCTTTCTGCAGGTTAAGAGAAGCATATTCTCTTTAATTTAATTATTTCTTCTGAACCTTTAGCTAAAATGTGCAGTGGTTTATGACACCTGCTGCCGCTGTCTCAGCCGATAGGGATGTCTTCTGCTTTTAATTTGGTGCCATTCAGGTACCGGTAATCTCATTTGAACAAAAGTGTGCATGAACTATCATGCCTGAGGTTGCATTTCTATTCAATGTAATAATAACAAACAAACAAATAAATAAATACAGGCTGTCCTCGAGTTACGAACGGGTTCCGGACCTAAGGACCGTTCGTAGGTCGATTTTGCCCTAACTCGGAGCGCCGGCCACATGGCGCCGTAAGTCCGGATTTTCGGCCGTAACTCGAAACCGAAAGCACATGGCAGCCGTAACGTCTTTTTAAACACTTTTTTTTTCAATATAAAACACCTAGAACATACTTAGAACGCCGTTTTAATGTGTTTCCAAGCAGTTAGCTAACAAAATACCCCAAAAAAACCCGAAAAAAACCCCCAAAATGCTGCATAAAAAAAGATGACGTAAGGAGTGATAACGGCACTGGGGGCGGCGCCGTAAGTCCGAGTTGCCGTAGGTCGGGGGCGCCGTAACTCGGGGACACCCTGTATTGTGCTAACCTTTTGTTTCTTGGAACAGCCCCTGCGTTTTTTTCTTAGACTCGTCTCAGTGTCTCTAGAGCTTCACAGCTGTTCTTCACTTCACGTTTGGACTTCAGCCTTGAATGTTCCATTACACAGACTATTTTATCACAAGAAATAAATGGGTCCAAATCGACCCATCTTCACTTCTAAAGTGTATTCTTTAATCATAAAGTTGTGGTCAGCTGCTTGGCAACAAACGTTTTGTCTCATCTTCACAAGTTGGCTGCACACGTCACTGCACACGCAGACTGCAGCTGAAAATGAACATTTTTCTCCCTGTTGTTTTGAGTCTCCAGCAGCGGCAGCCCGGTGAGAAACTGGATCTGTGCACGTTTCTGCACCAGCTCTCAGAATATGCTCCACTGCACGAGCTCGAGTTGTTTCCGTTCGCAGCCAGGGTTAGTTACATCGTCGCTCCATCATCTCAAAGCACACCTTTAGATTTGTCACACGACTTGTTGCAGGCAAACTTTGACTTTGTGAAGACGTTTGTTTTACACCTCGCTTGATTCAGAGCCCAGTCCGACGTAAATTACAAACATTGCATTCTGTATCGTGAATCTCTTTTATGAGAAAACCTGAACGACTGAATGCTGCTGCTGCTTTACCAGATTAATGAAGTCATCAAATGTGGCATATTTCATGCGTGAAAGAGACAGAGGACGACCCAAGAGCACAGAGGAGCCATGTAAATTACACTCTGCACGCACAGAGCGCTTGACGAACAGATCTGAAGGTGTCCTCATCAAAACAGCCTGCAGAAGCGCCGTGGTACCAGGCTGAGCAGAGCATCAATCCCTGTTGTCTCTAATGGCTGCACAGTCCTCATCAATGTGCACCACAATAATGCCTCGCTACTTCACAGTTGGATTTTGCGGATCCGTTCTTCAGTTTTTCAAAGTAAAATTGTACATGAGAAAAAAAATATATTGTACACGGCACGATTGTCAACTTTAATATGTGCTTGGGACAGTACGGGATACAGTAAAAGTTAAAAAATAAATTAGGAAAGGTACCGCCATTTCGTAGTTCAATAATCCTATAATGTATCGCTGCTCAAAACGACTACATTTCCCAGAAGCCAACAGTGCCCCGCCCAGAAGCCCCGTTGCCTTCTGCTGAAATGGAGAGAAAGTTTTGATCTGATTTGAAAAAGTTTGGTCCTTATTCACAGTGACTTCAGCGTCCAGCGGATGCAGAGAGCCGCACGGAACCGACAAGGAACGGGTCCAGAACTGGACCTCCGGACTTTCATCCGAAGGTCCGGCTCCCTCCAAAAGAGTTTGGTGCTCAAGGGCTGCAGAGAACCGACCAGAACCAGAACCGAGCAACTGTTCTGCAGAGCTGGTGAGTAAAATGTTGCAGTACATATACATATGTTGTTAAAATGACCAAGGGTTAAGAGTTTAGAAGCAAACATGTGGGAAGTGTTTCTAAAGCCTTAAAATACAGTATACTGTATACAAACACTAAAATAAACATAATGTCCCTACTTCGTTCGCAGATTTTCGTTTATTGCCGGGGGGCGGGGGGGTTCTAGAACGTAACCCCTGCGATAAACGAGGGACTACTTTAATTCATTACAGGGCCTGATGGGTTGGATTGTATTTTACTAGTGTGCAGCACAGAAGCACAAATAAAACACTACAACCACTGCAGAGTTAGAATCTGCAGCTTTCAGGAAGAAGAAAGAACTCAAAGTACGTTTTCTCTTTTTTTAACTCTGTGAAGATTTTTCTTTATTTTTTTATTACAGAGCTGCATTTCTTTTCCGTTTTCACACCGGTTCTGCAGATGTGGTATCAAACAGTCGCCGCATTCTCCTTCCTGCTTCCTGCCAAGCTCGCCGTTTGATTGGAGCTCCTGCACGTTGCAGTGCTCGTGTTTCAAACGGCCGCTTTTGACTCAAGTTTGAGAGGAGGAGGAGACGACGGCTCCACATTTCAGTTTGAACTCCTAAAAGCGGCGTCACGCCTGGTTGAGGATCTACAGCTGCAGTCGTGAAGGGACGTGCAGGATGACCAACCGGCCTCCTGGTCAGAGTTTAATGAGCGTTTCTTTACCTCCGATGAGCTTCGGAGTCGCTGAAACATTCATGAACTTTTCCTCCGCTTGAAAATCTGCCTCCAGTGCACAAAGGGGCGACTCGATAAATCAATCCCAAAGTGCGGCCGGGGCAGCGGACACGGTTAAAAACGATAAAATTCTACTTGAGTTCTGTATCGATTTTAATCCAGCGGTCCTCCTTTAATCAATCATCTTTCAGCCGCGTTAATTCCCCGTTTGTTTATTGCACGAGGCGGTCAGCTGCGCGTCGGGGACGGCGGCGTTTCTTTTGCAGACGCGGCCCGACAAACTATTTCATAATGCTCCTTATCGATCTTCGTGGAATTAAAACCAAAATGTGTCTTAATAACCTCACTCAGTTTGCAGACAAGCTGGGGTCGAGAAAATATTAAACATTGATTTTTTTTCCCCTTCTCCCCGTTCACTTGATTTCCAGAACATCAGCCACGTTCAGAGTTGTTGGATGTTTTTGTTCCTGAGTCAGAGCTCGCGGTCGAAGGGAACAAGATGAGGGAACTGCTCCATGAATGCTCCATTCATGGATCTGTCTTGTATCTCATCCAGAACTGCTGGCCATGACTGGACGAGCAGAACAACAAGTTGTGTTTTTAGTCAAACCTTGTAAACTACAGCCCTGGCTTCTAACAGAGTGAATGTTTATGAAGCGCTCACTCTGTTGTCATCCATTTTTCTTCCGTACTTTATGGCACGATTCTCATCCTGCAGTTTTCAAGTTATTTCAACAAATCATGAATCAAAACGTTCGGCTCTTTCAGGACAATCCTGCTATGGCTTTTGGTATTGGTGCAACTTTAGCTTTTTGAAATATTTAGCCTTTTTTGGTATTTTTCCCCTCATAAAAAAAAGAACTGAGCTCATTTTACATCCTTCAAATCTTTAGATGAGTTTACAACCTTTTACTGCTCCTTTTACATTGTGTTCTGGTTCAGCTTCCTTGTACAAATTTAAACTTTTTTTTTTTAGCACAAATTTAAACTTTTCTTTAGGTGTTTTCAGCTGTTTTGTGCTCTTTTTATGTTCTGTTTGCTAAACTACAGTACTTGTCCTAACTTTTACTAATTTCAGCTTATTATGCTCATTTCATGTTTCACATTTTTTCTATTTCAGCTATTATATAACTGTTTTATGCAAATTAACATTTTTTCAACAAATTCCACAGTTTTTGCACTCATTTAAACTTTTTTCTGCCTAATTCAGCAAAAATGTGCTCTCTCCTCTTCCTTCTTGTAATTTTAGCTTCTTTGTGATTTTTAGCTACGTTTCAGCTGTTTTTTTGTTGTTGTTGCTAAATTCACTTTTTTTCAGAACTGTTCCACTTGTGTTCATTTCTGTTCCTTTCAACTGAATTGGGTAAACGTGTTCTTTCATGTTTCTGCTAAGTTATACTCCTTTCAGCTTACCTGGTATTTCTATAAGTTTCAGCTTTTTCTACTATTTCAGCCTCTATATAGCGTTTTATTGCTAATTTTATTTTTTCTCAGCAAATTCCACAGTTTTTGCACTCATTTAAACTTTTTTCTGCCTAATTCAGCAATAATGTTCTCTCTCCACTTCCTTCTTGTAATTTTAGCTTCTTTGTGATTTTTAGCTACATTCAGCTGTTTTTTGTTGCTGCTAAATTCACTTTTTTCAGAACTTTTCCACCTTTGTGTTCATTTCTGTTCCTTTCAACTGAATTGGGTAAACATGTTCCTTCATGTTTCTGCTAATTTCAGCTTGTTATGCTCCTTTCAGCTTATTTCTATAAGTTTCAGCTTTTTCTACTATTTCAGCCTCTACATAGCGTTTTATTGCTAATTTAAGTTTTTCCTCAGCAAATTCCACTGTTTTTGTATTAATTTCAAACTTTTTCATCCTAATTCAGCAAACGTGCTTTCTTCACTTTCTTCTTGTCATGTCATCTTCTTTCTGATTCTAGTGACTTTTCAGCTGCCATTGCTAAATTAACTTTTTTCCAGATAATTTCCATTTAATGTGTTCATTTCTGCTTCTTTCAGCCAAATTGGGTAAATATGTTCTTTCTGCTTATTTAAGCTTTTTCTATCTCTTCAGCTACAATTTCATTTTTTAGCCAGTTTCAGCTGTTCTCAGATAATTTAAAGTTTTCTGTAGTAATTTTTACTTCTGCCAGTCTAATTAACATTAGTTTCATCAGGAACCCTGCAGAACGTTCAGAAGACGATCCTTACGGAGCAGAACCCTTTAGTCTTCCATCAACTCAGTCCTGGAGAATTTGTGTCTCACTGGATTTAGAGCAAACAGATCCTGGCCTGGTGTTGAGCTGTGATCCAAAAGCTCAGCCAGTGTAAAAAGGTCAGTGCACTTCGGTTTGAACAACATCAGAGTCTGTTTGGGTCATAAAGTTCTACTCTCTGCAGCACAAACCGACCTGCAGAGCCAGAACTCTGGTTACAGATCCACTTTGTGCATTTTTGAGAAACTTAATTCCAGACTGAATAAGAAAAATATGTAGGTTTCTATTTGAGTTCCACTATCTGGCACAAAACAGTGAATATTGGTTCTGCTCTGTCTGATCCGTTCTGTTGTAGATCAGCTGCTGTGTTCTGGATCATGGTCCTATTGGACCCAGTTTGGTCCAAGCTTTAAGTGGACTCTGGAACACTTTGGGCTCCAGAGGAGTTCTGGTCCACTCAGTGGCTGCCAGGAGCCCAAACCATCAGCCCTCCACCACCGTGCTGACAGCAGGGAGGAGCCGTTTGCTGCAGTGCATTCTGGGTAAATGTCTGTCCTCTGCTCTGTTCCTGGTCCAGAAGTCTTATGGTTCCTTCAGATTAAACTGTCTGAAGCCAGTCGTCTCACAAACAAGCCCTATATGTTTATCTGTCCTGGTATAACCTTTGACCTTTAATTTGCTCTTTGAATCGTGAAGTCTGAGATGAAGCGCATTTTGTTTAGCACTGCATGGTCTGACCTTAGGGGGTGAACGTAACTTGCTGGGACAGTCCCACCTGGGGAAATCATCTGTAATGTTTTCCACTTGTAAATAAAAGTTTTCTCTGTAGATTGATGACTTCAGCACAACATTTCTTTGTGTCTTTATTGTTTTAAGAATTAAAAAATGACACTCGGTCTAAAACTTACCTGCCCTGTGATGCTCATTAAGCACTTTTGATGAGCTTTTTTTTATTGTGTTGTCATGTCTGTGACAACAACTGCTAATGGGGATCCACCCCGTGTTACACAACACGAGCCCCGGCAGAGCTCTGCCGCTCACTAATTACTTTGTACTTTATTCTGCCTCTGCCAACGCCTCTTTAATGGAAATGATGTTTATTTCTTTCCGCACTGCGTCTCTGTCAGCGTGGCTGTTTTCTCTCACCCACTGTGGCTAAATGAATGATGGATGTACAGAGAGCACATGCCATCTCCTCATGCACTTCCCTTTTTTTTTTGTTGTTTGTTTTTGAGTGGAAAGTTTTTTGCTCAGTCAGACACATCATAATTACTTTAGTATAGTCGTAGCCAGCTGACAGCCAGAACATGATGAACGCTGGAGGTAAATAAACACAAGAAGAAGAATAAATCACTCTAAATGACTGACAAACAGTCTCCTCCTTCACGTTCTGGTTCCATTCCAATCCCAAGTGGTTAACTCATCTATCCGTGAACATCAGGACCACGCTCTGTTTGAAAACCTTCCGGTGCGCCCCACCTAATCCATCTGTTTAGACCTCCTGTAAAAATGGAGGTCCAAATGGCAAAACCTGCAACGACCCCCCCCTCCCACTCTCCCTTCCTGTTTGGCAGCTCATCTCTCTCACTCAAACACACACTCATTGGGTTTCTCTCATGGACTACCTTTTATTGTCTAATTTAAAAAGTGGGACGGGTGTTGGTGAGTACAGTCCTATCATGACGAGTATGTGGGAGAGACTGTCTGCATGTTGGTGAATTGATCGTAGAGGGGCCAGTTTAGTAATACACAACACATTCAGACAAAAACCCACTGTGTAAAGCATCTATTCATATCCTCTAATGCTAACACATCCAGCTCACCTCTGAACAAAACAGAATAATGTTCCTCCTGATGTTCTGCTCAGCTCTGTTAAACACACAGAACCAATTGTGTTTTTTATCATCTCTAATCAGGTCTTATTTGCACGCTTGGATTGGATAAAACATTTTTTCAGTGAAAGGAAGTTTCATTAGGGGGGGGCGGCTGTGGCTGCGTGGTTAGAGCAGTCGTCCTTCAAGAGTTGGGGGTTGATTCCACCAACAGTCACACGCCAAAGTGTCCCTGGGCAAAATAATGATCGCATCATTGCCTCTGTGTGTCTCATTGGTGTATGAATGTGATAAAGCACTGATTAGTCTCTGTAGAGGTACAGTGCTGTATGAATGGGTAAATAATGGCACAGATTGTTGTGTAAAGTGCTTTGAGTAGCCTGATAAGATAGAAAAGCACTCTATTAGTGCAATCCATTTACCATTAGTCCTTTAAGTTTAAGACGTGACCAGCCTATAGAATACAAACCTGTTTGCCAGGATTACCTTTAACTCCTAAAATGATATTGGATTTTATTACCCCAATTTAGCTGACCGATGAAGACACAGGCTCAAAGGGAAAGAGATACAGTAAGTGAGTCTATTTACAAAGTGCTCAAATAAATCTTTGTTGCAAGGGAAAGGTGAATCATGTGATCAACTTTCAAGCTACCTGATGGTTGGAAGTGGGTTGTTGTTAATAGTCTTACATTGCTGTGTGTGTGGATGTGAGAGGCTGACCCTGTACGCCAATGAACTCCCGCTGTTCAACTAGCTGAATTAGCTGGATCGCGGCGTACCACAGGGATGAGTCCTTAGTCACGTTTATTCTCTGTTTGTAAGCTTCCTGCTGGCCAAATAAACACTTTATTATACTTTATGTGCAGAATAATCACAGCTGTTATGGACTGGTGACCTGCCCAGGTTGCACCCATCCTTGGTGACCTATGAAGCAAAGCACCAGCTCCCTGTCGCCCTGCACAGGGTCAAGCCTCTGCATGAAATGTATGAATGGCTTGATATAATCTGAACCCTTTCTAAGTGCCCTGAGGTGACTTTTGTTGTTAATGGGCCATATAAAAACTGAACTGGATGCTCACTGTTGCTCTAAGATGCAGGGTCATTACAGCCAAAATGTTCATCCAGACCGGGTCATACAACATGTACCACACATCACACGGCTCTAGTCTGTGGAATGCGGTTCAGTTCATCTGTGAAATACACAAAGATGTGCAAACCTCCCACTGAGGCTCGTTACTTTTAGTGTCATGCTGAGTGTCGCAAGAATGTCCAACTTGATGAGAATCAGCACAAAAAAAAGATTTTGTTCCACCTAACATTTCAGTATGGAGGATAAAGCACTTCAGATGGGAATTCCAGCACATTCTGATGTGTCTCCTTTCCTAATTTGATCCTGAAACATGTCACTTTTATAAACGTCCTTTTTGTACAGTTTATTTCTTTTGTAAATGTTTAAAAAAAAAAAAAAAAAAAGGTACTTTTTTCTTCAGTTAAATGTAATTTGGTGGTATAGTTGCTCCGTTTATTTTTGCTATGAACAACATTGTTGCCAAAAACAAACTTTGTATCTACAAAGTGCTCTCAGGCTGGTAATTCAGGTCTCTCTTGTAAATGAGTCCTCGAGGCTCAATGGGATTAACTTGTCTATATTATTTATTTTATTTATTTATTTTATTTATTTATTCATTCATTTTATAATAATAAAAACATAAAAAATTAACACACAGATAACGAGAAAAAAAATAAGTTATAAAATGAAAGGTGGCAGATGAAGAAAAAAATCTTATTATATCTGCCCCTTATTCTCTAATAAACAATTCAAACA
>JAVCKU010000117.1:27688160-27699471 GCA_032273985.1 Hypsolebias coamazonicus | reverse complement strand
GACTATGAAATAATCCAGACGAGAGTAAGAATGATGCACATGTGAAAAGAAAGAATATTCTTTGCTATTAGGGTGAAGAGACAGCCATGCATCGCAGAGACCATAATCACTCATATACTGTAAATATGATTGTTAAATCCTGGGTTTTTTTTCCAGCTGAGGCGACTGTCTAAGCTGAAGCCCATATTATCCAAAAATAAACTGGAGACAGTAATACTTTGTACACGCATTTATTACATCTAGGCTTGATTACTGCAATTCACTCTTGTTTGGTATCAGTCAGACCACCATTGCATGACTACAACTGGTCCAGAATACAGCAGCCCGATTTTTAACCAGTACAGGCAAAAGAGAGCACATTACGCCAGTCTTGGCCTCCCTGCACTGGCTACCGGTTCATCTTCAAATCCAGTTCAAAATTCTCCTGAATGTCTACAAATCGCTGCACAATCTCGCCCCCGCCTATCTCTCTGATTTGCTACAGCCTTATGTCCCACCACGTTCTCTGAGGTCAGTGGATCAGTTACTTCTCACGGTTCCAGGAACTCGTCTTAAGCACAGAGGTGACAGGGCCTTCTCTGCTGCAGGCCCAAGACTTTGGAATGAGTTACCACTGCTCGTCAGACAGGCCCCCTCCCTCTCAGTTTTCAAATCACATTTAAAGACCCACTACTATTCCATTGCTTTCATCACCAGATGATCTCTGTTTGGTAGTTATATTTATTATCTACAATGATTTGATGTCTATATTTTGTTAGTTTTTTTTAACTTAATTTTGTATGTTGCCTATGTGTTGCCTGTTGTTTGTTTGTACAGCACTTTGGTTGACCTTGTCGCTGTTTTAAGTGCTCTATAAATAAAATGGTATGGTACGGTACGGTATGGTATGGTATGGTATAACAAAAATGGTTTGTTGTCATCTGTGCCAAGACTAACGAGTACTGTCAAAAAGAAAAGTTTGAATCCTTGTCCTGAGTGTCAGCGTCTTTGAGGAGCAGACTTTTAGCTCTCGGTCCATCTCTACCTTTAGATACTCCAAGAATCAAAAGTAAACCTGTAAAGTAAACAGCTCTGTCGAGGTAAAATGGTCCTACTGTCACAATAAAGTTTGGTCTTAAGGACTTTTTGTTCTTTATTGCTTCTTGTTCACACTTTGTCTTACTTTCTTACTTGCAGCAGGAATAAATATTAAATGTAAATTATGAGACACAACGTTTGTGCCCTAAATGTGGGAAAAGTTATGAATTATTGAATTTTAACCAGGGATGTGTCAAGCTGATTGCAAGTACCAAATTGAGGACCGGATCAAGACATTTTTCATTGACCGTACTGGAGTAGTTTGCCACACTCTGTTCCAGATCCAACTGTTGCCCTACTGTCTATTGTTTTATTTCAGCCACTCTGTGTTATGAAAGCTACTGCGATTTAAAGTACCAACATTTATTCATCTACAAGTATTGCACAAGTGCAGTTAAGTAGCTACTTAAAACTCTTAAGCTACCACAGCTAAGTAACACATTTTTAGGAAAAATCAAAAGAGAAGAGAGATGGAGAAATGTAACCCTTGAGGCGCCTTTAAAATGACTATACACTTAAAGGTCTGGCAAATATGTTGTTTTACTTTCACTGCATCACATCTGTTGACCAACTTCAGACCTTACTATAGATACAAAGTTATTTATTATTTTTTCTTGTTAACATTTTATACCATTTTTTTCTAAATAAAAAACACTTGGATTGTCTTTCTATGACCCCCCCCCCCCCCACACACACACACACACACACACACACACGCACAATATGCTATTTTAAAAAAGAGATACAAAGTGAAATATTTGGCATGATGTTATCACTGCCTTGACTAGGTCTGTAATTATGACCATATTGACTTTGATGCATTAATTTTTTGGGAGCAGTTACATTTTTTTTTTTTTTTTTCACAAAACCTGACATCTTTTGCCCTAAGACACAAAACATTCCTGCTTATAAAAGTCTGATAGGAATGTAATGTATAAATATATTGTTATTTACACTGCGTCAAATCCTTTCAACAACTTCAGATCTAACCGTAGATATATAGTTTTCTTTTTATTTATTAATTTTTCCATGTTTTTTACATTTTTATACCATTTTTGGTCTTAAGAACCCTTGACATTTTCCACTGGAAAAACACAAAATACGCAATATTTTCAAAAATGAAGTGCAAAGTGGAATTTTTGGCAAGGCCCCTCTGGCAGGAATTCCTCCCCTGATCCCCACTGGCCCTTACAGGAATCTTCATCTTCCTCATCCTGCTCGCTCTCCTCAGACTGCAAAATTGCAGAAAGCACTTCCTTCACTGTCATGCTAATGACATTTATGCTAGGACCATTTCTAGAATTGCCCTGCTCGGTGTGGCTGCCTGTTGGAGTAGCTCTGTTACAGTCATTCTGAGATTTTGCTTTTGGAAACTTTAATTCCTCTTTTGCTAGATGTAAATTACATTTTTTGGATTATTGTTTCCTCTGTTATCGGATGCTGTGCAGCTGGAAGGATTTTTACTGAAACTTTTTTAAGTTTGGACATTTGTTATGATGTGTAACCATAACAACAAGGTGTTTGTTTTGTACACCAGGAGCAGCTGAGTAGCATCTCTAAAGCTCAAATAATATCTCAACTACAGCCCCAAATCTCAAATGGGTTGAAAAGAAGGCTCCGTAGATGCATTCCCATCAACCTGTCAGCTGTGCTCGAGAACCTGACCATTGAGATCCTAAGATCTCCTAAGGAGATCCTGAACTGGCAGGGGAAGCGGCTTGTGACAGCAGAAGGACCAGGATCATCCCTGGCAGCTGGCTGTCCGCAGCGAGGAGGAGCTCGGCAGACTCCTGAAAGGAGTGGCCATCGCTCTGGGGAGGAGTTCTGCCCAGCATACGTACATTCCTGCAGGCCGGGGGAACAGAGAGGCCAGCCGATTCTGGGTGGATTGATTGGACGGCATCTGTGGCCATTTACTTAGGATCCACTGTGAGACAGACCTTTACAAGAGATCCTTCCTGCCTACAGCAGTCAGGATCTATAACATCTCTTGTGAATTGGGGATAATGAATTACAACAACATTCAATTTCCCTTTGGGATTAATAAAGTATTTTTGAATTTGAATCAAATAAATCATGAGGTGAGTTGCTGTAAAAGCAAAGGCACACAGGTAAGCCTTTCTCAGAGCGCAGAGAATACAAAAGAAGTACAACTACCATAGACAGGTTTAATGCTCCAGCATTGATGAGAGTCATCTGCTGCCCTTTATACGCCTGGCGTCTCATCAGGAAGATTCTTCTCATGTGTGGAAACTGTTGGCGCCATCTGGTGTCTTCAGAGCAGCAGGGAAATACAGGAACTCCCACATAATCAGCGCTGCACTGGAAACTACAAATGAATACAGTACATTGAACCCCCAGATGTGTTGTTCTTATACTGTATATGTATAATGTATGACCATAAGACCTTAAAAATAGAAATAGTGGAGCGCCTTTAACTTGAAATGGGCACGGATACACTGACGGGAAATATAGAAAATGACGTGTCAGGCCAAACATGGTGTAGATGCAGTGGATGTTCATAAACAAGAACCCAACACATCTGGAGCGCCCAGAACACACTGACCCACCGAGATTAACAGTATCAGAACCATCAGCAAATAAACAGACGCAGTTTAAATTTAAATGCATCCAAACGTTTGCAAGAGTAGCGATCTGTGAATGTGTCAGACTTTATATTCTGCACCAGCCTCCGACAGATAAAGACTGAAAAGAAGATTAATGGGATACTTTAAGGTTGATGTCTGATTTGCATAAGTTGAAAAAAAAAAAACACCGACTTTAATGAATGCTGCTGAAAGTGTTTTTATACACACTTTGCTAAAACTTGTGTCTCTGAAACAGGGATGTTAGTTCTTGGAAGAATACTCTTTTTCTTAATAACATTATTGTGACGATGGATCTAATAGCAGAGGTGCATTTATGGTTTCTTTTTATTGAGGTTGTATTAAAGCATGCGGGGAGCTTTTATTCACGTCTCAGAAAAGCTTTCAGATATTGATAATGTGTGCAGCAGGAAATTATGTTTGTGGGAGTAATTTACTGCTCCACAGGACTAAAATCTGTGGATTGCACGTAAATACAGGTTTCAGTTCAACATTTTGTGAACTAAATGTCATCCTTCCATCATTGTCCTTTTAAAGAATGTGCAGAACTGTGCTGTCAAAGAGACCTCAGAGGTCTTTAATTAATGTGATCTGCTTCATGACTCACCGTGTTCCTTAAAAATCTAAACCAAGTGACTCACTTCCTTCTTGTTCAGCTTTTTGAAGCTGTCATGATTGTTTCCTCAATCGTGCAAAGCGTGAAACATCCATCCACTACCTTCCACTTGTTCCGAAGTCAGTTTGCACGGGCAGCAGCTTGAGCAGGGAGGCCCAGACATTTCTTTCCACAGCCACCTCTTCCAGCTCTTCTGGAAGGACACCAAGGCGTTCCCAGGCCAACAGAGAGACATAGTCTCTCCAGGTGGTTTACAACCTGCTTTGTCATTGTGTCCCCTTGTTGGTCTAAATGGTCCAGGGTGTCCCTCACCTTTCTCAAAGGGAATGCTGGACAAGGACACTAGAGACCTGCGTGATCCCGAGGAAGCGGGTAAAGATTTTGGATGGATGTTCTGATGAATAAAATCCTAAACTTTCTTTTACGATTAACCACAAAGAGCCTTTCACACTGTCACTCCAACTAATTTGGTCTTTACCACGTTCTAAAATGGTTCAATTCTAACCTCAAAGAAGCAAAAACACAACTGATTCCAGGGTTATTATTTATTTTACAATATATATTATATCCTTCTAATCAAGACAGAGTCTAAGATAGGGTTCAGTTCTCTGAGCATTGCACGGTCTAACCTTCAGGGTAAATCTGCTCATGACCATAGGTACCCAGTAAATTGAGAGCTTTGCCTTTTAGATCATCTACAACAGTTTTGCTCTGGATAAAATCATACATTTTACAAACATTTTACATTTTTCAAATGTCCATTGTTGTTGTGCGTTAGATTTTTTTTTAAATACCTCGGTGAGGGAAATTTTGCTTTTTTCACTATCTGAGTTCCTCCATCCAGTAATGTAAAAAACAGTTCCTGCTCCAAGATTTATCTCGGCTCCTCCAACACAACTGGTCAGGGAAACACTTCAATGAAGCTTCCTCGTTTGATTCTCAGTAAAAAAAAAAAAAAAAGAATATTTACAGAAGCTGTCAGTGACTCAGCAGTCTCCAGGAGTGGAGAGCAGTGATTTAAACGCTGCAGAGCACAGAGCAGAGGAAGATCTCCACTAAACAACTTATTTTAAATACTGATCCAACTCCTTTATTTCACAAGGCTTTTCAGTAAATTCAATCTCAAACTTAGGCACAGCTGCATCGTGGGCAGAGCTGGACAATAAAATAACGTGCATGGTCAAGAACGCATTGTAACAAGCTGTGAATGTGAAAAAAGGCAGTTATTTTAGAAAGCTCATTAATCAAATGCGAAAATCTCCAAACATCATCGAACCACCACCGTCTGTGAGCAGTTTAAACCGTTTCTGCTGTGACGCCTGAGCGGTGCATCCACAGAGCTTTGACATTTATCATTTGATTTACTAAATTCAAATTAATGTTAATTGGGAAATGTTTCTTTCCTTCAAATTTTATCTATAAAATGATGTTCTGCTTCAAAGTCAGCCGTTCCCAATCAAAGTTTGTTTTGATGTAAGCTAGAAGTTTTTCCTTACACTGTACGCCCAAAAAGATGATGGAAAAAAGAACTGAGGAACTTTGTTGGTTACACATTAATGCCTTCAATTATTCTTTCTGACCAGCGTTCACTTATTTAAGCTCATTCTCAGCAGAACAGATGTTTTAGGTGATGTGTATGGATTTGAATACAAAGTGCATACTTTTTTTTTCTGATAAAGAAGAAAAACTGCACAGACAGTTAATCCTCTCATCCAAAGCAACAAGATGTTCCTTATAATTTGTCCACTTTAAGCTATTTAAATGCTATTAGTCTGCTTTCCTTTGAAGACTTTAATGCACTCCCGGCCTCATTACTGACACGTTGCTCTCACATCAGCTCTCTGTCTCTCAGAGTCTCAGACCTCCTTACCACGAAGAACCCCTAAAGCTCTTCTACCTTTTATTCACAATTACAGTGGAATTTACTGTTGGTTGCTGGAGCGCTCCAGTACATCTGCTCGCTCAAACGCTCGTCACCGATCCACCGCATGAGATCAGATGGCTTGACTGAGAGGTCTGAGGACGTTTGTAAAAGGCAGCAGTTATTGTGCGACAGCGTCCTCTTTCATGCTTTCTTCAGAGGACTTGTCACCATGACACGAAAATCGTGCAAGCCCAAATGGTTGCAGTTTCAAAGGCGTCATCATACGCTCGTCTTTTTGCGTTAGTTCTGGACCGACAGCAGGCGTGATCTCTGCTGGTCACTTCAGTCATGAAGCTACTCCCCTGATCTGTGTTTCCGTTGGTGATATTTAGAGTTTACTCTTCTTGTGTTTAACTTCCACCCTAAGCATTTTGCCACCCTCAGCTCCCGCCTCACCCACTCTCACCTGCTCCCGTTTGTCATTGGTTCAGGTGTTTCTTATTCACTCTGCTCCTGCTCCTCGGTAGTCTGATTTGTCTTCCTCCCACTCCAGCTCTAGTTTTATCAGAAAATCCTCTGGTGTGAGCCGCTTGTGTTTGTTTATGATTTGCTGTCACGTCAGCGTTTGTTCTCCCAGTTTTTGTAAATGAAGTTTAAGTTGGATGCCCCGAAGTGTGATGTTAGTGGCAATTTACTACAATGGAAACTGGAATCATTCAATAAAAGATTATTAAACCTTGGTTCTGATTGACAGCAAAGTCAGGGCTTTATTATACAAAATGTTAGAGACTGAACAGCACAAAAATACCAAATGAAGAATACCCCCAGGACATTCTCAGACCTTTTTATACATTCCTGCTTACGTAAATCATTTTAGCAGGGCACACAGGTTAAGCTGTTTTCGCCAACAGTTGTCTAGTACAAAAGTTCTGTGCACTTACTCCCAGATTTCCATGTCAGAAAGTTGATATTTAGTTTTATCAGTACTTCTCCCCACTTGAAACATTTTCCTGGTTGAGTGTCCAGACTTTTGACGCACACTGACTTCCTGTAAGATAAATACATTCTTCCCAGAAAGAACAGTCCATTCTGACTTCAAAACCATTTCCATATTTGTTAACACTACATCTTGCTGGGGCCCTGTTATAAAACAGATTGTCCAATTACTTTAATAAAACTCTTAGATCCTACAATCCTCCCTGTTTGAGGAAATTCCTCAAATAAACTAATGCTGCCAAATTTTCTGATATGTTTAGTGATATTTAGTGATAGTGGGCAAGTGTGAGATTAAATTATCCTTATACATGAGTTTATTTTGTGCTGTGTACACTGTGATAAAATGATATTGTAAAATAGTGGTGTTATAGAAGTTAAAACTTAAGATCTGACCAAAATATGATCACTCAGTCATTTCAATGGATAGTTGCCATTGATTTCTGGTGACATTTCACACTCAGGTCACGAGTCACATCAAGAGTTCTAGACCGGTTTAAATGCACATAAAACATAAGTAAAATGATTGAGACGTTCTGTGAACTAGAATGGACAAGCAGACTGGGCATGATAACAAACTAGATTTCTTTTTCTTGCAATGTTGTACAAAGTTCAAGTAACAGTGTGAAATAAGTTATTTTTGCATTTGCAATGATAAACGTTTACAAAGATCACTTCAATTATATTCATAAAGCACCTGTAGGATGTTTGTAAAACTGTAGTTTTGTGATGAGGTCAGAGGTTAAAGTGGACTAAAAAAGAAGCCCTGAGACATAAGAAGCATTGAACTCTCATATTTAAGGAATTTTTCCATTATTCCAGATAACGACAATGGGTTTGATTGAATGCTTAAGAAGTGATTGTTGCTGAACATGTAAGGACAGGAAAAAAAACCTTGTTACATGTTTTTAACAGAATTTTGTCTTCAGTTCAATTCAGTTCATTTCTGTAGCTCCAAGTCCAACAGAAGTCGTCTCAGGGCACTGTACAAAAACATAAAAATACATAAAAAAAGCCATATAGTAAACGTTATCTTTCTAAGGAAGCAGCAGATTGTGTTGAATCTTCTCTTTGTCACCATATCCTATCCTGAGCAAGTACAAAGAAGACAGTGGAAAGAAAAAAAACTCCCTTTTAACAGGAAGAAAACTTCAGCTCAGGACAAGCGGCCATCTGCTTCAACTGGCTGGGATTTGAGAGGACAGGAAGTAGAAAGAAACACAGAATGGCAGGTCAAGATGAACTTTCTGTTGGAGGAAAGACAAAAAGCACGTTAAGATAGAAATAATTACAAATACAAACAGGTAGAGTAGAGCAAGTAAAGACAGCAGCAGAGTGAGGAAATGTGGTCAGTTTATCCTCCAGCAGTCCACGCCTATAGCAGCATAACTACCGGATAGCTCAGGAAACCCAAGTCAACACTAGCTATAGGATTTATCAAAAAAGAAAGATTGAGCCTCCTTCCAGCGGAATCTAGTTGAACCAAGCAGCCCCATTATAATGAGGAGATCCTGATTGGGAGCAGCTGAAATTGAAACCTGAGGAGAAATCTCTACAAAGACCGTATCGCAAAGAGGTAAAATCCAGAGTATGGGGACTGAGTTAAAACAGACTCATACTCTTCAATAATTAAAGTGACTATTTAGAGTGTAAAAATAGATACAGGGGAGCCTGGGAAACCCGGAGAAGGAAGAATGGCTTCTGGAAGAGAATGGTATACGTTAGGAACCGGTTTTCTATTTCTTAGTCTTATCTTAAGCATCATACTGAACAGAAGATGGGCAAGTGGTGGCATGGCAGAGGAGCAGCTGATTGTAGGTCAAGGTAAGAGGTTACCAAGATGCAAGGTAAGGACTGGTCTTGGAAGAAGAAAACAGGTAATCCAGGAATTGGGGTTCAGGAGGCAGGTTTTAGAAAACATGGAGGAGAAAACAAGGAAAGTTCAATTCTTTAGTTGAAAAAAATCACTAGGCTGCTGATGGCAATACCAGTTGAGCTCCAGCAGGGAAAGGAACACTCCCACAGCATCTTATACCTCTGGAGCTTGTCAGAGGAAATGATTCACAGCTGGTGCTCATTCATTCCGTCCAGGACTCAGGAACCGGCAGGAGAAAAGGCTGGAGTCCTACAGGCTGTACAAAGTACTTTTCAAAGTCTCATGACAACAGAAGTCATGAATAGCACTTTATCAAGCTGAGCATCGTTATGTCATAAGAAGTGTTCATTTCATGGGTCCTCTTTTGTTCAAGCAGGTTTTTCTCAAACTAGATTTGTTTGCAGGGGATTGGCTGAAGAGTCCTCAAGATGTCATTTGTGTTTAATGGCGAATTAGAAAAATGGAAGACGAGTTCTTTTACAAGCCAAAGGTGAAATAAAAACAACGGGAAGCTTTATAAAAATTTGTTTGTGTATCAGCTGTAATGCATACAGCAAAGTATGTTAAGATTTTATTATTTTTTTTTTATCTTACCCAGAAATTGTTAATAATGACATCCTAAAATTTGTGGGGTTTTGAATTTTTTTGGTTTGGCGCAGAAAACTAACTTTATGATGTTATTAAAAAAAAATCTTAAGAACATACTGTATAGTACATATATACTACATAGTCCATGTTTTATTGCATTTTCAGACTTTTTTTTTCATGGTCAATATTTCTGTTTTACAATATTTTATTTTATTTGTCTTATCTTACTTTCGGTTATTTACTCATCTTATTCAACGTCTTTTAGTCACCTGTGGTGTGTCAGTCATTGTCTTTCATTTTTATGAATCCGTGCGATTTTTATTGAACTTTTTATTGTCATGTTAAGTTTTGGTTTCAGCTTCAGACCTACTTCTGACAACATGCCTTGCAGTAGTTTAGTATAGTTTTATTCAAAGATAATTTGGTTCCCAACCCACCTGCCTTGTGACTGTGACCATGCTTTTCAATCTATTATTATTATTATTATTATTACTATTACTGTATTATTATTATTATTATTGTTATTATTATTATTATTAATATTATTATTATTATTATTATTTCTTCAAATGCAATAAATATATCCATAAACAACAAAAGGAAAATAGACCTTCAGATTTTTAAAAGGCCCATGTTTGGAAAACTTATAACTTGAAGTTGCTTTTACGTTTTAAGAAAAAAAAAAAATGTTATGGACACCAGGGTTGAAGCCTGTTTAAGGCCCTGCTCACATTCATGCAGATATTTTCAAAAAATAGACCCTTTCTCCAATGTACCCGTTGGCTACACACACACACACCGTTTGTGGTAAAATTGAGTAAATAAATAAATACATATATTAGGGATGCACAATAGTGTCAGCATAGTATTGGTAAAGGCAGATATTAGCGTTAAAGTTAAATGTTGGACATCGGCCATTCCATCAAATTAACACACCTATATGAAAGGTGCTGTTTTTGTATGACAACCCAGTGACAAGGATGCTTGCAGTGCCAGCAAAACGTGATCTGATCACGGTGGAGGAAAAAGTGAAAACGTTGGCAGTGTGGAAGTTTTTTAAAGTGTTGGATACTGATAGTGGAACTGCTAATTGCAATAACTGCTCATCATCAGTGATAAGAGGAGGAGTGAAAAAGAAGTCTTACAACACTTCAAACCTAATTAACCATATCAAGAACCCCCATTCTGACCATTACAATGAGTTTATTTTGGATTCAAGGATTCAAGGTTCTTTATCGTCATTTGCATCACATGTGGCACATGAGTTGGAATGAAATTGTGTACACAGCGTCCCAGTTACAACCAACAAAAGTATAAAATGTTAAAGAAAAACAGTAATAAGACCTAAGGTATGAACTAAGAAACACATTAAAAAATATATACTAAACACTAGTAGTAAAAATATAACTGGCCAAACAGCAGCACGAACATGAGTCTGAGCGGAATTGTACAAATGAACACAGCAGCATGAAATAAATCAGCAGCATAATGTGATTTTTCACAGTGATTGTCCTGGTTAGATATTCATGAATGTAACAACCTCAGGGTAGAAGATGTTCCTCAGTCTAGTGGTTCTAGGCTAAATGCTCCTCAACCTGCCTGAGGGGAGCGGGGCTCCAACAGACTTCTGTGCAGCCTTCACCACTCTCTGCAAAGCTTTTCTTTCTGCAGCTGTGCAGCCTCCATGCCAC
>JAVCKU010000117.1:27609331-27620055 GCA_032273985.1 Hypsolebias coamazonicus | reverse complement strand
TTTTTTTGTATTACTAAATAACATATAATTGGTTTTGTCAAGGTTCAATGATAACTTGTTTAACCTAAACCAAGTTATCAATTTTAAGATCTCTTTTTTTTAGCAAATCAAACTGTTGTTTCAAGTTTTGAGTTTTGAAGTCGTGAACATTTTCTCTTTATTAAAAGCTGGACGGACATGTTCAGTATGGGTTCTCATCTAAGCTAGAATTGGAAGCTGTGAAAAAAACTTCTTACTAATGAATATTATTAAAAATAATAAGTAAATGATTGATCTTTGCATGCTGTTGGACTAATTTCTGGTTTTACCTTCGAATGATCAGTTTTCCCTTGTTATTTTTACAATATTTTAAATAAAGAGGACTGTTATATGAAGGATGTTAAAATGTATGCATCCTGTTTTCAGTCAAACAAATATTTTAAAATTTACAGACATCCGTCCATAAATTGTTACAAAGTAAAGTTTGATTTCTGGACAGTAGCTTCAACATTTCTTCAGGAATTTTCTATTTTTGTTGCTGTTGTTGTTGTTTGCCCACCAGATGTCAGATTATTGCCCAGTTCTCCAGTTTAATTATACAGTTTTTCTGTTGTTGTAAAGCTGGTGACTAATGATGAAATACGACCGTACACAGTAGCATTTTGAGATTTATACAGTTTACAACCACACACAAATATAAATGTGTCAAAGAAAGGCTGTTTAATATGATTTTACTCTCATAAAGCATCAAACTTCCCATTTCCAGAGGGTAAAGCGTCATATAACACTGTTGTTTGCAGTGAAAAGCAGTAATGGGAGAAGAAACTTTTTTTTTTTTTTTTTAGGGAGTGACAAAATGTGGAAATACAATGAGACACTTTGAGTTACAGTGAGTTGCAACGTCACTATTTTCATCAAAAAGTCCGTTTAGATCATTTAACAACCACTTTCCAGTTTTATTTAGCGTTTAACTTCAAACCCGTGGTGACTCGTTTTAGAAACATTAAACATCTGCACCGTTATTAATGATTTGTGAAAAGCACATCCTCTGATTCTTTTTTTAAAAGTTTAATGAATATTTGTCCAGTGGTGCAGAAGGTAATTTGCTAACAGCGTTGACTGTATAAGATTTAACACAATATTTTAAGCAGAATATATTTTATATTTGATTGGGCTCTAATTATGCATTGAGAGTGAATCTCAGCTACTACCACATGGAATTTTAGCTTAATATCTGTAAAACTGACTGACGTAGAGCCATTTTTGTTTTGGCTAAGGCCTTTTTGAATTGAGGCACCTCAAAGAGTTATTCACTTGTAGCTGTGGATTTATTGAGTATTTCCTGAAAGTTTCATTCAAATCCATCCAGGGGTTCATGAGATATTTTACTAACAGGCAAACAAGGTTGACTCCAACAATTCTGCTGGTGTTTTAAGCACTGTTCTTGTGCGAGCAGTAGCCCTTAGATTATGCGTTGTGAATGACTCTCAGCTACTACCGTGCTAAATTTGAGCTGAATGTTTTAAAAACGTGCTAAGTTATTGTCATTCTTGTGTTTAATAAGTTGAGTTGACTGCAGTGACCATCTTAAACCAACTTGGCTCCTAAAATTAACCCGTTATAAATATACATGCAATGACTATTTCCTGAAAGTTTCATGCAAATCCATCCAGTGGTTAATGAAATATTTCGCTAACAGACACAAACAGAGTCTTTGTGTTGATACTTTAGGGGTAAAAGCGACTACACTAAATAGCCCAAACTTTCTGAACGCTAAAACTTTTAGTATTTATAGATTTTATATACTGTATCAACAACCAATTACCATAAAGTTATTTAAAGCCACAGAGTTCACATCTGTTATGCTTCACACCTCTGTAACCCCATTGGTCAGCAGTTCGTGGCCCCACCTACAAACGCACGGTGACTCCGCCCAACGGCTCGCCCACTATTAAAAGATTCCCTCTCGCGGCTGCAGTCAGTACACAGTCACCATCATAAGAGCAGCGTTGGATATCTTTATCTGTTTTCGACAAAATATTAGTTTTAGGTTTACAGTAGAGCGACTACATTTCTCAACATCTACATGTGTGTAACTTTGCCACGATAATCTTAAATATGAAGACGTAGAATAAAATTAGGAGGAAGATGGGGAAGTGGCAGTTGTCGATGGTGAGTAACTTGTGAAGCTGCCATGATGGAGCTGCTCGGCTCTCTGGCTTCTGTCTTGTTGTGACTTCAGCTGTTTTCTGCGAGTTTTCCCACTAATGCAGACACTAAACCTCATTTAAGGCTGTGATTAGTCAGTGGTGCAGTTTCAGCTTTATTTGATCAACAAGATCCAGATTTATTACTAAATGTTGTCCATTTAATTTTTGTTTGTTGTTGACTCCATCAATAGTTTGCCTCATGTGGCTCTGCTAAAACATTTAAACACTTATAAACTATAAATTAAAGTGTCTTTTTCGCTTTCCAAGCCAGGGTTTTATTCTACAATCGACTTTGTTGCTGCTTTAGATGTGGCAGCGCTCAGAGAATATTTTAGGGATGACTGTCCGCTACTACCACTCCAAAATAAGCTATTTCTGTCAAACTGACTGAGCTGTAGCCATTTGTTTGTTTGTTTGTTTGTTTGCTGATGTCAGCTGATTGTGATAGATCTGTAGAAGCGGTTCATGCGATATTGTGCTAACAGAGCCAGTGCCAGCAGTTGACAAATGAACGATGGTTCTGTGTGCGGCATGATGCTCAGCTACTACCACACCAACTGGCTCAGTATGTGTAGGGTTAGCAGTGGTGGCCATCTTGAATTTGGATGACCACAAATGATAGTTTTATATTTTCATCCAATGATAACTTTTTGGAAGTTTCACTAAAATTTGTTTTGTGGTTCATGAGTTATTTTGCCAAAAACGCAGACAATTTTTTTGCTTTCTGCTTTGGCTATGGAGGATAATAAGAACCACTGTATTGTTGTTGTTGTTGTTGTTGTTGTTGTTGTTATTTTGTTGTTATTATTATTGTTTTGTTTTTGTTATTATTGTTATTATTATTGTTTTTGTTGTTATTGTTTTTGTTATTGTTTTTGTTTTGTTATTATTATTATTGTTAATATTATATATAGCTGAGCTACAGATTAATTTAGGAACCTCAGAAAATTGACATGCTTTAGGATATTATTATTTATTTTTAATTTAAAGCTTTTCATAAAGAATGTGGCATGACTGTAAACTCAGTCAACTACCGATTCATACTTTTATGTTTGACGTTTAAAATAAAACACAATTTTGTCAATTTATTAACTCAAGTTTATTGTATTAGAAAACTTGAACATAGTTTACTATAGTTTAGCCAAAATTTTGTATGTAGACTACAATTTGGGGAGTTAAAAAAAAAACGCTGATTATGAGCAAATATTTTAGTGATTTATTGTAATGCTGGCAGTTTTTTCCATGTCTGTGTATGTGTCCACAAAACCTGATATGAACTTTGAAAAAATTAACAAAAATCAAACAAACTTTAAAAATAATGACCAGTAGGATATTTGGCTTTACCAGTTTCAAAGAGATAAAACAAAGGCTCTTAAATGGATTTAAAAAAAATGAAGATTGTTGCTTCTTTTTGTTCAAATGTCCATTAATAATAATGCTCTATAATGAGACCGCTTTTATTTTGTAGCTCAAATAGTTGAATGGTGTTGGACCCACTGAAGGGGACAAACATCTGTCCTCTCGTCTCTTCTGGTGACTCATTTCTTCTTCTCTGCTCCTAAAGGTGTTGAGTAAAGAACAATAAGCAGCTGCAGCTCACGGCGCAATGGAAAGCGATCTTTTTGTCAGATTGTATTGAACAGTGTGAGCGTCTGCATCAGTGAATGCTTCTTAACTCGGTCACACAACCGGTCTTCAGGTTTCTATTTTGAACATCTCACTGGAATGTGAGGCATGAGAGTCGTGCACGCTCAGTTTCACCCATCTTCACACGCACCGATTCCAGTCGCAGCTGTTTCCCTGCAGATCTGAGCGCTGCTTCAGCGTTTACGCCGGTTTCCTGTTTTTAGTTTTTCCTGTAGTTTTTTTTTTTTTTTTTTGCAGTCGAACTGCGTCTGCGTGTTTCAGCCACTCATACATCAAGACGTTCAGCTCGTGCAGGAGCTGGTGAGGTGGCTTTGTTTTTTTGTACTTTTATGCTTTTCAAAACATTTTACACTTCATTTGTATAAAGTTTCACCACACAGATTGTGTAGAAATGGAGGAAATTCAAGACCATTGTTACCCTCCCCAGGAGTGGTGGACCAACAAAGATCACAAGGCGTGGAATAGAGGGCGAGGTCACAAAGGACCCCAGGGTAGCTTCTAACAACTGAAGGCCTCTCTCACATTGGCTAATGCTACTGCTCTCCAAAGAGAACATGGCTGCAGTTTGATAAAGATCACGTGGACAAGCCAGAAGACTATTAGAAGAACGTTTTGTGGACAGATGAGACCAAAATAGAACTTTTTTGGATGAAATGAAAAGTGTTATGTTTGGAGAAAGGAACACAGCATTCCTGCATAAGGACCTTATCCCATCTGTGAAACATGGTGGTGGTAGTGTCGTGGTTTGGGCCTATTTTGCTGCATCTGGGCCAGGACGGCTTGCCATCACTGATGGGAACAATGAATTCTGAATTATATCAGAGAATTCTGAAGGAAAGTGTCCGAACATCTGTCCATGAACTGAATCTCAGGAGAAGGTGGGTCGTGCAGCAACACGGTGACCCTCAGCACACAAGATGTTCTACCGAAGAACGGTTCAAGAAGAATAAAGTTTGTGTTTTGTAATGGCCAAGTCAAAGTCCTGACCTTAATCCAATCCAGATGTTGTGGAAGGACCTGAAGGACCTGTGAGGGAACCACTGTTCTGTTCAGAGGAATGGGCTAAAATTCCTCCAAGCCGGTGAACTGGACTGATCAACAGTTACCAGAAATTTTAGTTGTAGTAATTGCTCCATAGTTGGGGAGGGGGGACCACACCAGGTACTGAAAGCAGAGGTTCACGTATTTTTGTCACTCACAAATAGGTAATGATGGATCATTTCCCTCAATAAATAAATAAAAAATGACCAAGTATAACATTTGTGTCTCATTTGTTTAACTGGGTTCACTTTATCTACTTTTAGGACCTGTGTGAAAATCTGATGAAGTTTTAGGTCATATTCATGAACAATTATGGAAAATTCTAAAGAGTTCACAAACTTTGAAGCACTGCTCTATTATAAAAACTCATTAGTAAAATATGTCCAGCCTCGCCTGGTGTCACACCCTAATAAGCTGATTAACTCCTAGACATGAGCTACAGCTGTCTCATTCCTCAAGTCCAGCCACTCCTGAACTGCATCAGTGTCTTACCTGCTGAGGATACAAAGATCTTGTCTGTTGCTCCGTGGTCCAATGCCCTCTTTTCAGATTAAAGTAAATATTTCATGTCATTTGGAAATCAAGGTCCCAGAGTCTGGCGGAAGAGAATAGATATTTTTAATTAATTTATTTATTTTACTTATAATTGCTTTTAGTTAATCCCTTGCTTGGTTTAGCTAGCCTTTTGCTGCTTTTTGATTTTATCTAGGAGGTTTTTTTTGCAACTTTAAGCTAGTTTTCTGCATCTTTTAGCCTAACAAACAGCTTCATCACTCTGCACAGCTTTTATTGTTTTAGAGGTAAAAGTTTTTTTTTTTCTTGAAGTTCGGTGAATGGTTTGGTTTCTGCGAAGGAGAACGATGTTTCCATCATGCCAACGACTCTGCCTTCTCACCCTGCAGGATCCGGTGCAGGAGTGGGGCGAGGAGGAGGAGGACGGGGCCGTGTTCGGGGTCACCCTGCGCAGGGAACCCGTCCTGCAGAACTCCGAGTCGCCGGATCTCTCGTTGGACCTCTCGCCGGCCTACGGCTGTGTGCAGTACCACACGGTGAAGGTGCACAGGCTGAAAGCCGCCACCCCGGAGCGTCTGATCGCCCACCTCCTCGACCCCGACCGCCGGGAGCCCGACTTCATCCACGTGTTCCTGTCCACGTACCGGGCCTTCACCTCCGGCAGCGCCTTCGTCGAGCTCCTGTTTAAGAGGTGAGGGAAGCCGAACTTTAGCTGAACTGAGGCGTGTGTTAACAGAAACCATGAGGGCGCAGTCTGCTGGTCCTTGGGCCCACATGAGCCCGTCGGTACCGCTCGATTTGAACTCGACTGTTTTAACACAAAACATCCAGTCGCACCGAGACAGACACGAGGCTTACCGTTTGTCATGGCTCCAGTTCGCAGGTTTTAGTTTCCGTTAATTTCACATTTTCGCTCGAACTTGACTTAATCTGTTCTAAATAATAGAAAATGTTACTTTTTCTTCTGTAAATATGCACAGATTTAAACATTTACGTTTTGTAAATGACATAGTTGGGCTAAATTTTCAGGTGTTGCCAAGATCTCCCAAAAGAACGACTGGACGAATTTTAATGAAATTCTCTGAAAAGTCATCTCTGGACCTACGTCTGCGTCTGATTAACTTTTAAAGCTGATCAAGCCAGTTCAAGATGGCCGCCACGGCTAGTCAACATTAGCCAGCTCAAAAGTGGCTATTAGTCTGTCAGTTTTTGAATTATTGAGTTAAAGGTTGATGTGTTTGGCTGTTCTTTCACAACCCTCGCTCTGAACGTCGTGCTCTTATCACATGAGATAACAATTTAAAGATCGGACCAGAACGGCCTTGAACTCGTCATTTCGCAGCTTCAGGTGGTCTAAAACTCTGGGGTGAAAGGCGACGGGCGATATACACAGTCCTTCAAGCAATGCGAAGCTGCTAAATTATAGCCCACAATATTTCTTCTTATCAAAAAAACTGACAAATGTTTAACTCCAGTATTTGCTTCTTGAATATTTTTTGCCGTCATGTCCTACTTTTTGATCCAGACCGTGCTGTTAACGCGTCAGCAGCTTTTACGATGCGCCAGCTGGCACAAATCGACCTTTAGCTGAGGCGGGGTTTCAGCGCCGCTCCTACGTCACATCAGTTATTCACAGAACAAACCTCTTGACGCCTGGCAGGTTTTCATCTTCACGAGCTAAAGGAAGCCGTCTGAATAGCTTTGTTCCTTCTGCAAAGTCTAACCACGCCCTGCACCTCTGCTTCTGCACGTATCTGATCGCACTTCATTCAGGAGTCCCCTTTTGATCCTTTCAAGCTTCATAAAGGACATGATTTTTTTATTATTTTTTTTAACCTAGAAATTATAACTTTATCTGACTTATCTGTGTGGAGCTGATCCTACGTGTCATTTGTCAAACTGGTGCCCTCAAATGTGTCGTGCTGTTAGCAGCAGGTGTCCCATGAGCTTCAAACTGTGAAACCTTCCTTTTAAATTATTGTGTGAAAGTTTATGAAGCATTCACACTGTTCTGATCCATTTGTCTTCTGTACATTTTTCAGCATCTTTCTCGTCCCGCAATTTTTGTGCTATTTCAACAAATCATAAATCAAAATGTTCAGCTTGTTCAGGACAATCCTGCTATGACTCCTGGTATTGGTGCAACTTTAGCTTTTTGAAAAATTTAGCCTTTTCTGCCACTTTTTTCTCATAGAAAAAGAATTGAGCTCATTTTACATCCTTCAAATCTTTAGACCTGATTACAATCTTTTACTGCTCCTTTCACATTTTGTTCTGGTTCTGCTTCTTTCAGCTTTGGTGTGCAAATTACAAAAATAAAAAAAATAAAAAATCATCAAATTCCAGCTGTTGTTCAGCTGTTTTGTTCTACTTTCTTGTTCTTTCTGCTAACTACAACATTTGCATGCTTCTTCGAACTTATTTCTGCTAATTTCAGCTTGTTATGGTACTTTCAGTTCATTTTTGCAAGTTTCAGCCTTTTCTGTTATTCAGCTCATATTTAGCTGTTTTATGCTAATTTGAGCTTGCTCATCTAATTCCACATTTTTTGCAGTTATTTCAACTTTTTTCTGCCTAATTCAGCCAAAATTGCTCTCCACTTCCTTCTTTTAATTTCAGCTTCTTTATGCAATTCAAGCTACTTTTGGGCTGTTTTTTTTATTTATTTATTTTTCCCCCCCCCCCAGCTTTTTTCAGATAATTTCCACTTTTTTGTGCTCATTTTTGCTTTTTTCATCAAATGTGTTCTTTCTAAATTTTTATGCTATTTTAAGCTTGTTCTACCTGTTCATCTACCCTTTTAGCATTTTTTAAAATCTAAATTCAGCTGTTTTCAGATAAATTCAAGTTTTTTTTTGTGGTGAATTATGCAGCTTTCAGCCTAATAAACTTCTTTCTGATATTCTCAACTGGTTTTGCTCGTTACGGCTTTATTCTGCTAGTTTTTCCTTTTTTCAGCTACAATTTAGCTGTTGTATGCTAATTTTAGCTTTTGAAGCTAATTCCACATTTTTTAGCTAATTTTTGCTCTTTCTGCTTCCATTTTTTTTCTCAATTCAACACATTTTTTTCAGCCAGTTACCTAATGTTTGTATTTCTGCTTATTTAAACCTATTTCAGCAAATATTATTTCTACTTTCTTCTGCTAATTTAGGCTTGTTCTTCCATTCCAGTTACATTTCAGCATTTGTTTTAGCTAATCTCAGCTGTTTTTCAGCAAGTTCTTCTGTAATAATCATTCACACTGCATTTTTGCAGGAAATGCAATTTCTCTAGTTTCCTTTTACTTAATGTCCATGTGTCTACCATTGCGTGTTAAAACTGTCTGTTAATCTAAATAATGTTTGCTTTGTACTGTTTTGCACTGAGGATATATTTTATCAAATTTATTCCCCTGTCACTTCTACTTTTACAAACTTCCAGTTGTTTTATTTAAAGGCTCTTATGAAGATTTACCTTGAGTGTGTTTTTTCACATCCAAGTTTTAAAAATGAACCTTTCCCTCTCCCTCATCTCAATATGTACAATCCCATCCCTTAGCCTCAAAGGTAATAATGGGGAGACCTAATCTGAAATAACCCTAAATTCACTTGGACAACTAATAACCAGGTGCAGACCCCCCCACCACCACGAGCAGCTGGTCCTCACAAAGACACAGGACCCAAAGGTTTGATAGAAATATGAAATATGGTGTGTAAAGACACCGAAGGCGCCAAGAGACACAAGCGGGAATCGGATCAAAGGCCAGAGCCCGAGATAATTAAGACTGATCCTCCAAATACCTGTGAAAATGAATCCATCATATTCCAGCACAATGAAATCCCTGCTGCTCGCACTCATCAAAGACTTTATTAAAATCAGTAATGCTTGAAGAAACTGAAAGAAAAGTTGAACAAAATGGGAAACATATCGCCGCAAATCAGAATGATTCTACATCTGAAAATGCCACAGATGAAATAAGTGTTTGGGGATGTTAATAAATTATTCTTTTATCAGTCGAGCTCTGGTATTATAAAGCACACAGCTGGAAATAACCCGAGTTATGAAATTAAAGGCAGATCATGAATCCAAAACTGCTGCTTAAAGAAGAAGAAGCTACATGAAACCTTCTGCTCAGGCCTGACATGCTGCTCTGTCTCACAGAGACCAGAGAGACGCCGAATAAACAACAAGATGTTCTACATCTCTGTTCAGGGACATCCAAACAACATCAAAACAAAATTCCACTTCCTGTTTGGAGTCAACAGCTCCAATCCAGTGTTTGGATTCTGTGATTCTGACAGATTGAGAATAGAAAGTTTTACTGTATAACACTGACATTGGAGTCAATGAGTGACGAGCAGTACTCGGATGTCCCCCAGCGTTGAGGGTTTGAGCCGTGAATGTCCATAGTTTTGGAGACGTGTTTTTCTGTACTGAAGCTGAGCAGGGAATGAAGAAAACCTAAATGTTTTTGGTAAAAGATATTTAAGTTCAGAAGAGATGCACTGTGGAGAAAAACAGTGGATGTTTAATTATTATTTATTTTTTGCTTGTTCAAAGTAGCACAAAGTGGATTCTAAATATTGGAAGGAGGAGCTTTATCCACCACCATATACAATGATAGAACCAGGGGGTGGCCAATGGTGGCCTTCTTCAGCCACCCCAATCATTTGAAAAAAACTACACTGCTAAGCAATATAAAAGCTAGAAAGCATGATTTTTGAAAACGATCAGGGTGGCCAGTATGTGTAAATATGTATGCACATACATATAAACACATACGTACATATAATGTATGGATTATGTAATGAAAAATGTGTAGAGTTATGTTTCAAGGCAACAATGCTGTCAGGTATCATGAACATGTCAGCAGCAGGTCACGTCTTTTTTATTATTAATTTAATAACATTTTCTGTTGGCGTCTGTCCAAAAGAGGTAAACCATGAGAGTGGAGCGCTGAATGTCAGAGCCACATCTCAGCTGTTGCTCTTTAAAGATTGATGGATGTTTGCATCAATGCTCATATTTTCAGTGAGCTCACATTCACATGCACGAATGTCGTGCTTTAACACACCTGTAAATCTTCCAATCTGGTGTCACCTGCTTCAGTTCTTTCCTCAAAGCCTTCACGTTAACTGAGCTACAAGCATGTAAAGAAATTCATCCAACCATCCGTCCATCCCAGGGCAATTCAACTAAATGGTTCAGGGGGCCACACTTACTGAAAGCCAGGAGCTCAGGGGCCAGACATCCAGCAGTTATTGTCATTACCGGTAAGTTTGTTCCAGTTTTATTTAAATATGAACCCATTTGTTGACCGAACTGAGCTCAATCATGCGCCTGATTTCACCC
>JAVCKU010000117.1:27514486-27525237 GCA_032273985.1 Hypsolebias coamazonicus | reverse complement strand
CCCTGACTAATCTGATCCCCAGCACTCCTTAAATCTCATGTACTACGTAAAAGGATGAGGAGAAAATATAAGGTCTGTATAAGGACCTTAGGTCTCAGCAGCTGTTTCTACCAAAGTCTAAACCATCTTTCTTCATTCTTTTCCATTTTCAGGGCTCTCCACAGTGAGTCATCCTCCTGCATCTCATTCTGTCCTCCCCTGTCCTCTGTCCTCACTCCAACTACATCCATGTCTTCTCTAATTGCATCCACATATCTTGGCTTTGTCTTTTTCCTGGCAGCTGCATTTTAACACCCTTCTACCAATTTACACCCAGTTTATTATACACTGTCTGTGTCTGATATACACAGACAGTGGTCCCTCCTTCTGGACATGTCCAAACCAACATCTCTCCTCTGGACATGTCCAGACCACAGTCCCTCCTCTGGACATGGCCTCTCTAACTTTATCTCCCAGTTAACCTTTGCTGTACTTCTGATGATCTCATAATCTTATCCATTCTTGTTACTCCTAAGGAGAACATCAACATCTTCATTTCTGCTACTTCTAGTCCTGTCTTTTATCCACGTCTCTGTCTCCAGCCCATACAACATAGCTGGTTTCATGTCTGTCTTCTAAGCTTTTCCTTTGACTTTTACTGCCATTTATTTGCTGGAAATCACTCCTGAAACGTTCCTCCATCCACTCCATCCTGCCTGGACTCTCTTCTCCACACTCCATGTTTTCTTGGACAGTTTTTCCTGCAGCGTTGGACAATAATGACACATTTCTGTGTTCTGGGTCACTGATCCCAAATAACTGTCCCGGGGATTGGTGGCAGCAGGTGTTTTGGTTGCAAACAGATGTTCTAAAGGAGGTTGACGCATCAGATTACAGAGATCTCATCCATAAAGACACCATTTAAATGTTTTTAACACACCTGACCTTTCCACATGAGTGTGTGCAGGTAATGAGGTCTTGTTATCCTCTCGTACTTGACCACCTAGTGGCATTTCACTCTGCACACTGACACAAACGTCCTTTCTCATGACTGCGTGACAGAAATCTGCATTTAAACAGCTTTCTAATAAATGGGAACAATTAGCTATAGAAGCTCGCTTTCATTGTTAATGGAACATTAGATTTCATAACACAAAGCCGTTAAACCCTTTTCTCTCCACTCTAAGGCCTTTCTTGTTCTCATTCTGTTCAGGCCTAATGATTGAAAGCAGCTGTTTATGCATTTGGGGCAAACTTTGTTCCTCATGACGGATTTTTTTCTTCTCAAATCTGCATTCGCACGGTCTGACACACTCTGACATGCAATGACATTTGGCCTTTTTCCCATGCTCGCTGCATGCAGAGTTAGCACGTCATACGCCGGCAGGTTTTAAGATGGTTAAGGTAAGCAGATCCACAAACACAGCTTTGCTTCTTTGACAC
Organism: Hypsolebias coamazonicus; assembly: GCA_032273985.1. Classification (NCBI taxonomy): domain Eukaryota; kingdom Metazoa; phylum Chordata; class Actinopteri; order Cyprinodontiformes; family Rivulidae; genus Hypsolebias; species Hypsolebias coamazonicus. The sequence goes on along the minus strand of JAVCKU010000117.1, from coordinate 27,523,815 downwards.
GTCTTGCCTCCTGCCCCTCCATCCCCTGCTGCAGCCTGAGTGAAGAATTACTGGATTCGGCGCAATTTGATGGACTGCTGAACTGTGAATATGTTTCAGCTCCAGACAGCTGTCTTGCCCAGAGTGAAATGTGATGGATGGGAAGGAGAGCAGGGGGACATATGGAAATGACCTGGCATGGAGGAAGAAAGAAACTCGGCTTGCTTTTGTTTCATCACTCGACCACACACTGACGGTAGTTTGCTTTTTTGGTTACTGCCACAAGTTTTGACAATTTTGCTTGTTCTACTTCTCCTCAATCCCTCCATTGATTTCTTGCAACTAGTGAAGACTCTAAAATTCATTTAGCAAATGTTAGAAGAACCCAACATTGATCTTGGTAACCTCATCGGGATGCATTTATCGCCCCTGTAGGGACGTCTGCTCAGTGTCTTTAAACAGCTCCGGGTCGTGAGGCAGGCTGGGTGGTGCTGCAGTGACAGCAGCTAAAGATCTGGAGTGACAAACTGGATCACCAGCACAGACAGAGTGGCAGCTAAGCATAATCTCCCTATAACTCTCTATATTTTGCAACACCTTAGTCAGCAGAAGTCTCACAGGCAATCAATCCAATCTGGGGAGATTGATCCACTCATTGTGTTTGCATGTGACAGTGGATGGGTGGGTGGTTGAGGGGGGATAGAAGATACAGCTAAAAGAACTAGAAATACAGCTGACTGCTTTATTACAAGCAATAGTTACTTTTCTGGCATGCTTATAGTTGTTTCATTCCTGATCTGGATGCTAACCCAAAAGTGCCACAAAGACAAATCTGTTCACCGCCCAGTTTACTGGAAGCACCTTGTTTGGTTTGACGTCGTTTTTTTGTTTTTGTTTTCTTCAGAACTTCCAACAGTTTGTTGGAAACCTTTCTCGGAGATTATAATCCACAGTGACAAGATGGCATAGTTGGTGTGGATTTGTCACCTGATCATCTTAAAGGTTCTGCGTTAGATTGAGATCTGGGGACTGTGGAGGTAGCTGGAGTCCAGTCAAGCTCAGACCAGCCGGTGTTTTTCAAATTTCTTATTGTCCAGATTCTGTGAGCTTGTGCGAGCTATAACCTCAGTTTCCTGTTCTTAGCTGACTGGAGTTACACCTCGCTAGTCGTCTGTTTCTGAAGACCAGCTGCTTCAAGGTTCTACATGTTGTGCATTAAGAGATGTATTCTGCAGACCTTGACTGGAATGAGTGGCTATTCGAATACTGTTGCCTTTCTATCATCTCATCATCAACTAGTCTTCCCATTCTTCTCTGATGTTGACGAGACATTTTCAACCACACAACTGCCACTCACAAGTTTTTTTTTTCAGACCTTTAGCTTAAAATTCTAGCGATAGTTATGTATGAAGATCCCTGTAGGAATGAGATCATCAGAGGTACAGCACAGGTTGAACAACTAGCGAGACCAGACAGAGATGATTCGGACGTGTTCAGAGGGGGGACAGTGGGTACCATACAGTACTTGCCACCGTACACGTGATGTCGCACCACCGTATAAGTTGTATCAGTCCAAATATGTCTAATAAAACGGGGGAAAAAACCTAATATGTGGCTTTGCCATACACGTCACATCTATTATGCATCACCGCTGACGCATCAGATTTGTTACGCTTCACCGCTAACAACCCAGAAATGTGGGCCGGTGTTGTGCCAAAAATCAATTTGGCTGCCAAATGGCAGCCACGGGAGAAGCACGGGAGTACTTTAACAGGAATTTAACAAGATTTACACTTAAAAACAATTCTTTGTTTGCTTGAAATTATAGCAAAAGTGTGTCTCAGTTGAACTTTTCCTTAATAAATGCACTATGACGGTCAAATCAGCTGCATTTCAAAAGCCGATTTGTGGCTGCGGGAGTGCGCAGTGGGACGACTTGCTGTGCATTTCTTCGAAATTTAACAAGATAACCACCTCAAAACAATTATTCGTTTGCTTGGCATTATAACAAAGGTGTGTCTCAACTGAACTTTTCCTTAATATATACACTTTAATGGTCAAATCAGTTGCATTTCGCCTGGGCAGCTCATTTGACGTTTGCTCCAGGAGTTCCGGAGCAAGACAAAGCTGGCTTGGTATGGCAAGCCAAGTGTCTCAATAATAGCCACTTTTACCTATTTATGAGACACGTGGCTTGCCATGTTATTCAACCGCCCTCTAGTGGCTGAAAATGGTAGTGTTCAGTGTTTTCCATGTCAAAATGAATGAAATCGTCAGATCTCAGCCAAAATTTGGGTTATAAATATGGGGAAAAAACGTACATACATTGCTTCACTGTATACGTCGCAGGCCATGCTAATTTATGCAAAAAACTGTGACTTATACAGCAAAAATTACAGTATATTGGTAGAAAATTGTTAGAAATGCAGGTAACAGGCAAAAGATAAAAAAGGAGATATATGGATGCAACTAGAGAGGACATGGAGGTAGTTGGAGTGGAGACAGAAGAGAAGGACTCCCTAGGCCCCTGAAGATGTAAATGCCAAAAGAAGAAGACTACTAACTCTGGAACAAGGATAATTAACCTGGTTGGTAGTTTGTTTTAATGAAATGTGCTACAATCAACAAACTACGATTATTTTGAAATAATCCGTCTCTTGGTTTAAAAGCTTACAATTTAAAGTACTGGTAAACCCTTGGCTAATGGCTAAGCATAGCATCTCTGGCGTCTAGAAACTTTCCAGTAACGAGATTTTATCCCCGGGCCCAAACGTGCCAGAATCACTGAAACACTGAAACAAGGATGCTGCAGGATGTCTGAAACAAAGGACACACAATCTGTTTGAAATAAAATAAATGGAAATATGACGAGAAGCTGCAGCAATGACTGTAGTCTAGCTTGATTAGTCCAGTTCACCGGACACTATTCAGTAAAGTCCTTCCACACGTGATAGCTCTTTAACTGAAACACGTTTAACCTTTAAACAACATTTAGGCTCTAATGACTCTGTCCATCACAAAGGTCCCTGGACCAGGACCAGAACAACTGTTTCTGAGTGAGAACCCTGCTTACTCCCATGATTCAGCTGGATACGGTGATTTGTGTTCAAAACATCTGGAGGACGAAAATTACAAAGTAATTTACTCTCTAAATTACATTGTTGGTTTAATGAAAGAAAAATCCAGACCTGTGAGACTGATTTGATTCTCCAGAGTGTTTTATTTATATACAGCCTACGGTGCCTTGGTTGGGTCTTTTAGCTGGGATGGTTCTGATGTGACTTCAAAATGTTTATTCATGTGAGCGCTTCATTAAAAAGCCACAAGCTTAAGGCATGTTAAAACTGGTAGCACTGAAACGCCCATCAATAAAACTTGACCCAAAACTAAGACTACCAACAAATACTTCTACAGTCGTAATAAAAAGTACTGTTTCCCATTTAAAAAAAAGTCTCCTGCAGAGGCATCTTCATATGTTGCTTTAAAATGTCAAGTACAATACATGCAGCTACTTTTTGAGCTTCTCTGTTCAGTTTATGACTGTTAGGAAATGCATGGATTTAGACAAACCTGGTTCTCTTTGATTTGATGATTCTTCACTTGGCCGTGCCCTCTTAATCCGCTACCTGAGCACACAAGTGCACTTTGCTTAATGCACGGTGGTGGCACCGAGCCAGCTGCTGCATATTTGTATATCAAAGACACTCAGATCTCCCTCTATGAAAAGTGGCCAGCGTCTACTCATCATGATATGATCAACGTGTAGCATCCTCCTTCACTGTGGATTGTTCCTCGATTCTCTCAAGGCAGACAGTTTAGCTCTTGTACTGCTCTCAAGTAGAAATGTTTGAATTTCCTGACACATGTTGTTAAATTCATTTAACTTCTCACCTGAAGAAGTAAAGACAGAGCAAATGTACTATTATCTCTGAGTGCAGCTTTAGGTTGAGCCAGCTAACTCAAAACAACTGGGTGACATACTTTTCTCTATTATTCTCACCCATGTGGTCAAAAGGTGGTACAGTAGTCCCTCACTACTTCGTGGTTCAGCTTTCGTGAACTCGCTCTTTCACAGTTTGTAGGCATACAGTACTGTACATACTATTTTCCAAACCAAAAGAAGTGCTGCCATTTTGTGGTCTTCTTTCATTAACCCTACACAGTTTTGCCAGTCTGAAAGAACTACGTTACCCAGAAGCCATTAGTTCACTTCCTAGAATTCAACACTGCTTCCAGCCGCAGCTTTCTGCAAATGAATGGAAAGTTTTGGAACACAAAGTCAGAAGTTCTGTAAGGACAAGCTTGCAGGACTGGCAGGAAAGTTGCAAATAATCTTGAAGCTGAACTCATCCTTCAAGTTGTATCTTCACTGGTGAGTAGATGGTCTGCAGTTCATCAGGACTCAGTGTGACCTGGTCCCTGGGACGGCTGCGGGGTTCAGCCTGGTCCTGGTCGCACGGGCTTATCTGGACTGGGCCAGAGGTGGTGGACTAAATCCTGGGCATTCGCTTACTGGGACTTTTTTCATCTTTCGGGTCGGACCAGAACCGAGCAACTCCTGTTCTGCAGAGCCCGGTAAGTAACATTTAGTAGCTACATATACTTGTATGTATCTTGTTGTTAAAATTAGTAGGTTTAAAAGTTTAGAGGACTAACTTGTGGGCTTCATTGCTGCAGGATGAGTCTGCAGAAATGAACCGAGTTGGAATAGAACAGAGTTTAATTGGAACCGAATTGGAAGTAGAATTTAGTAACATATGTTGTTAAAATAATGTAGGTTTAAGAGTTTAGAACATTGCAAGAGTGTGAGAAGGCTTTCTAATAGTGTATATATAATACTAAAATAAACTGCTACTTACTGTTTCTACTACTTGTGTATAATTTCATTCCATCTCATGCACCACACGAGATGGTAATGACAATCAGGTTTACGTGAACTAGAATTTGGACTACTGAATCCCTACTTTGTGGTTTTTAACTTGTCGCGGGGTGGTGTCCCCTAAACCCTGCAATAAAAGAGGGACTACTGTACCTCCCTAAACTGTGCCAGATAAGGAGAGGATTTGTCATAAAAAAATCCCCTTAAAGTTGTGGGGAAATTGCAAGAAAATATGCAACATTTCAGCTGCTATCTCTGAACTCCAGGTGTTTGTGACCATCAACCTGTAGCCACGTTTTGAATGTCCAGATTATTCTTTTTTATGGGTCGTGTGCATTATTTTGTTGCTCACGTTGATTCACTTTGTTCCATACTCAGCTTCCACCCCCACCTTTATGATTTAATTTGGTGGAGTACTCTTTAGAAATGAAGATAGGCAGATTGGGACCATTTTTCAGTAATTATTATGGTGGCACGGTGGCTCATTGGGTAGAGATGTTGCCTCAGCGAGAAAGTTGCCGGATCAAATACAAACCAGGGGCCTTTCTGGGTGGAGTTCTCATGTTGACCTCATCCTCCCTGACCTCATCTGTTAGTTGGTCCATCACCAGAGCAAACAAGAAGGGACCCAGAGCCGATCCTTGATACCAACATTACATTCACACAGAAGAAAGGAAATACTATGGAGCATCTATTGGAGGAAATGCATTTTATTCAATAAACTATTATGTTGTTTCAAAGGAAAATAAGATTTTTCTTATAATAAAAAGAAAAAATAGAACTATAAATCTGAAGAATAAAACCCGGGTACTTTAAATACTGCAGGTAAATAAATTTTTTGGCCTTTTTATTATTTTTAAATGATCCTACAGAGGGTGGTGCAAACAGCAGAGGACGTCACTGTTAGCAGACTCCATAAACCATCCAGGACATCTACCACAGCTATTATCCACAAGCTGTCAGATTACTGAACTCTCGATAAAAAAAACACTAAACAACTGGCAATAACATGTCACCAAGCCACATCTATGACAACTAATATGACTAATTTTAGTTTGTCACAGCTATTCTGTTTATTATTTATTGCTGCTGCACATTGTGGCTGTATCTAGGGTGATACGAGGCTGTATCATGCATAATACACAATATATGTAGCTACACCTTGTACTATATGTTAATTATGTGCAATATATATGTGCATTTCAGCTTATATTGATACCTTGAAATATTATTCATTCAAATTCATCCTGCTGTACATTATATTCTACCATGTTGTGGTTTACTATCTCTCTTTAGGACATTGTAAATATTATAATTACTTTTTCACCTTCTGGTACTTTATTTTTTGTACCCTTATTGCATGCTTTTAGTATTTCTTGTTGGTTTGTTCTTTGATTTTTTTTTTTTTTTGCAAGTCAAATCGGTTCTTCTCATCCTAAGCATTTCATTGTACAGTTAAACTAATGCTAACCTTGCATATGGCAAATAAACACAATTTGAACTTGATACATGTCCAAACACCTGATTTGTGAAACAACTAATTTTACATTTTAATATCTTTTAATTTAAGGTTCAATATTTTGTGAAACCTATAAAAATGATCTTTAGTAATAGAAATGATAACAATGTCTCATTCAGTTTTTAAGATTGAAGAACCCTTTACAAGAACATTTGACATTTTTAACTAAAGTACCAAAAGTGGTTCAGAGGATGGAGAATCCTCTCATCACCCTTAAAGTCGTATCCCAGGGGACAAACGTCACCTTATCTTGGTTGGACGAGTTCAGTGTGACAGACAGGAAGCGATTTGTGTGAGGGCGAACAAGAAAGTCGTTGAGGTCCTGCACATCTTTGGAGGCCATGTCCTCTACCTCTCCTAAATACTGTTACATCTCCTGCCATTTGGAGGACGAGGTCATTCCATCAAACAAAGAACCAGAAGGTTTAACAGCTTCATCCCACTGCTGCCAGGACTGCTATATTATGAAAGATGTGCAGTTTTTTTCATTCATATGCACAGGAAATATAGCTTTGTTTCATAATAATTTTACATATTTAAATAATGAAACGACAGATGGCAGTCATGCCTGGGACATGTGGACCAGATGTTTGCTGCAAGGATATGCTCCAACATTTGGTTTATTTTGAAGCCCAGAGTGAGCTGTAGCCCTGCTAAGAGATGATTACAGGACCGACTGGAGGACATTCTGAAAACAGAGTTCAGGTTGGGTCAAAGGATGACATCGTCTCCCGCCACTGATGACTGACCCACCTCAGTGTCTGCAGCTGCAACAAATCATCGCATTGTTTATTTTTCCATTTCCATTCTCACATATTTAATTACCTGTTCAAACCAAGCGCCTTTTACAAAAAAAGAAATGAATCAAAACTTGGTTCTGAAACAGAAGTTTCCATTCTTTTCACCCTAAGATAAGCAAATATCAAAAGATGAACAAAGTTACTGTTTTCCAGAACAAGCATCCAATTATGTGTCCAATAACGGAAAGGTACGGTTTGAATTTCTCGCTCTGAGATGCTGCTTGTCATGCAAAGAAACAAACAAGAGACCGCAGTCCGGACAATGAATGCAGATTAGATCTGAAACATTAGCACAGTTAATTAACTCCAGCTCATGCTTGGGTAAACAGAGCCGCAGTTTTAGAAAATCAGCCTCTGGCTTTGAATGATTGTGTCAAACTGGCAGTAATTTCCTTCCATTTCAAATTTAATGGAAACATTTGAAACTGGCAGCGTCTAGAATTACAAGTCATTTAACGGAACCAAGACGAAACTGGAATATGGAGTTCCACCACCTGAGACAACTTTTACTCAGTTGCTGGACTTTACAAAGTGAACAGGCGCAAACTTTTCTTCCCGTGCGTCTCGCGTACGTAAGGAATTAAATCCTCAATGAGGAGCATTTAAATACAGGGAGGGGGAAACAGTCATTAAACACTGAGATCTGAGAGCCGGCGATTCATTCCTTGTAATGTTTTATTAATACTGCCTTCCTGCCTGAGGGGGAAACGTTTCTTTTCTTGCGCCACACGTCTACTTTAAGAAATCAATCATTCCGCTCACTAATGACACGTCGTCTGTTCTGGCAGGCTGGCAGCATCGTTTCAAAGCCTCGATGACGGAGCTGCGGCACCCTGATCAGACGCACATCAAAAGATAATAGCACCGACGGACGAACGGACCTTCTGCTTTTTGTAAAAGGAAAGTGGGACTAATGAGGTGCAAAGAAAAGTGCATGCACAATATTTTTTATTTTTATTTTTTGCTAGTGTGCTATTCTGAGAAAGGTATTTCAGGATCAGCACAAAATCTCAAAGAAACGCATAAAAAAAACCTTCTGAATTCCAGATTTAATCAGAGAGAATAAAAAACAATAACTGATGGCCACTAGAGGAGATTTAAACTGAAGGGAATCTTATGGGTTTGCTGCAAACACATTTCTGTGACGCAAAGCTGAGTTCTGCAGCTACAAACGACAGCTTGTGCTGAAAACGTGAAGGAACTGAACACAGTTAATTGTTTTCTAACCCTAACCAAGTCATGTTTAATGTTAAGTCAAAATGTCTGAGGATTCAATCAGGGAACAAACAGGAAATTAAATCAAAAAGTGAATCCATAACACCTTTATCTCTCCATCCATTTTCACGTGTGTAGAAAAACAAAAATAAAACTAGAGCTAGATGAGCTTTCAAACAGCAAATAAACCAGCTGGAACTGAGAAGGAGTTTGAAACAAACATCTGACCAAACATTCAGACTGTTTACTTGTCCACCATACGGAGGCCTGAGCAGGGTAACAAGGGTCCATGTAGAGCTGCCATTTCCAACCCGAGCCCCGGACCTGAAATATGGGTCAGGTCGATCCAAAATAATGTGCTCGATGGGCGGGCCGGGTCAGTCTCTGTCCTTTTTGTGCAAATCATATAGCACAAAGAAAACTAAATGAGAATGCACAATGTAAAATTATTGTTATTTTAATCTATTTGTTGAGGAGGAGGCAGATCTGACCAACAGTTGAAAGAGGTTAAAAAAAAGTCCTGTTAAGCTCAAGTGGATCAGCGGATCACCGGCCGCGCGCGTCTCCGCACCTGCTGTCATCTGCGGTGAAGGAAGTAGCAACATCTGTAGAAAAGCTGGAGCGAGCAGCGAGTTCAATTAAAATAGCCTTGTTCTGTATTTTTTCCAAATAATTTTGCTCTAAACATATTTTTGTTCATCTGTAGAACAGCCTATCATTAGAGTTGATTTTTTTTTTAGGCTATCAGTTTTGTATGTTAATATCCATTTGGTGACTTATTAATAATAAAAAAAACCTTAGCTCTTCCTTTCTTTGAAATATGTTTTTAAAACTATCACGTCAAACTGATTTGCTTACAAAAGCAGTAAAAGCTTAATTAAAAAAGAAAAGTTTTTTTTTGGGGGGGGGGGGGGGGTCAGGCCGGTAATTAGTTAAT
>JAVCKU010000117.1:27488104-27499353 GCA_032273985.1 Hypsolebias coamazonicus | reverse complement strand
GGTTTTTGGTTTTTTTTAAAAAAAAAAAAAAAAAAAAAAAAAAAAAAAAAACCACGTCTCCTCCCATCATTTGGGAGAGCAGGTGTGTGATTGAGGAAGCTTAGAGCTGCTGCAGGTGGGAATTAAACCGTTTGAAATAATTTATTTTGTATTTGGACTGTCAAATACTTACTGATATGCCTTTCAGCTTTTAGATGTATCTCTATACTGTGATAAACTGCTACTGGTGAGTGCTTGTATTGTTGTTTGTAGCATGCTAATGCTAGCAATAGCAAGCTAACGCAAATCTTAATTGTTTGTTGTTTTATAGCATTTAAATATAAATGGTCAAACACTATTTAATTGATCAAATGTTTGTATTTTTGTGCAATATTGAACATTTAATTAAACAATGACTATGAATTTGAAGAGTACTCTATTTGGAAATTGTTTGTGTATTTATATTATGATAAACAATTTAGTAAAGTTAATCATGTACACCATCAATATATTAATCCCTTGTATTTATAAAACTATTTATGGTATTGATGATAGTGATTTTGATATTAATACTAGAAAATGCTATATTGATCCTGTTGTACAGGCCAGGTTTCCAGTGAGACTTAAATTTTAAGGTTGATGAGTAAATGGGTTGGATGGGGACAGGAAGTCTGAGATTACAGTATATCATTGTATATTTCCATACAATGGCAAAATTAGTTCTCTGCATTTAATCCCATCACATGTGAGATACACCCAGGTGGAGCAGACAGCTATGCAAGTGCCTGGGGAGCAGTTAGGGATTGGGTGTATTGCTCAGAGAGACACTACGACATGTGGGCATGACTGGGAGTCGACTTGCGACTTTCTGGTCCTAGGTCGGCTGCCCTACCTCTACCCCATCTTGGCCCCTAATGGCTTTAATGGGGCTTCAACTTTAAAGTTGATTAGTAAATAACTTGTAAAGGAATCCTTGAGGCTCAGTGAGACTAACCTGTATAAATAAAGGTTGACTTGAAGGTCCAAGATATTCAGCAACACAAATGCTTCATTTGCATCGGTGATCCTTAAATGTTTGTGTGTGTGTGTGTGTGTGTGAGATATACTTTTGGAACAGACAAAAACTAAATACAAACTTCATTTCAGTTTATTAATGCAGACGCAGTGAGACCATAGTCTTCTGTGCATGTGGCCATTGTTGCTTTGTGCTACAAGTCCAAAACATGAACTTGTATAAAACTGTTATTCTATGTTTAGTAGCTCTGTCCTGACTGCAGTTACAATCTGTAGTTAAAACTTTTATCAAAGAAAATTGCATCTCCATGCTCAGAATGTTCTGTTCTAGTTGTTAATGTTAGCTTTACTGACCCAATGTGGCTTTTTTAGAGTTTGATTAACTTTTTACATTCTACTCTGGACAGATTTTTATTTTTTTTTTTTTTTTTTTTTTTCATTGAGGGGAAACAAATGTCAAGACCTCGGCAATTAATTTGCCAATGAAATTACATTTGAGTTGTATTACTGAACCCATTGCTGGGGGGTGTCCAGAATACACCATAACATTTTGAATTTTTAACAGTAATCCGAGAAGTTTGTAATAAAAACCCACTGGTTGTCCAACTTCTGACTAGAACATGTTCAACTTGCATCTCAGCTCAAAGTTCTGATGTTCAACATTTACTTTTATTTATTTTATCTGAAACTTTGATGTGAATGAACGTGAATAGGGTTAAGGTTATAAAACTTTTAAGCACCTCTTAGTTTCAGTAGATGTGAAACCAATTATCCTGTTATGTTAACCTATTATGTTATCATCAAGCTGCTAGCGGGGCCTGCTAACGCTGCTAACGCTGCTAACGCTGCTAACAAGATCCTCCATCTGCCTGTATGGATCGAACTCTATGGACCCGCTTGGTTCTAAGGGGAAACCTTGGAAGTTCTCTGTTTGCCGGACCCGGTTCTGGACTGCGGTCTGTGAGGGCAGCTGCTGAGGTCCTTATTAACATCAAGCTGCTGCCCGGACCTGCTAACAAGACCTGCTAAGCTGCTAACAAGACCACACCACTAACATTGCATTGTTGACCTTGTGTTGATTTTGAAACCAAATTTCCCGTTTCCCTCCAGTTGACTTTTGACCCTGTTATGGCCTTCATGGGATTTGCTCTGAGAACTTGTACAGAACTTCCCTGCTGATTATTCCTCCACAGACATGAGCGAACACATGGAGAGTCTGATAGATAAGGTGAGGGCAGCAGAGTGCTTCATCAAGGAAAATAAAAGGATCTGACTCTGAAAGTGACAACCACAGAATTGGATACACAGAACTAATTATGCAAAGCTCAGCCTCCCAACATGTTAATTCATCACTCTCTCTACGTTGTAGTGTTTTTCTTTCTGCCGTTGAGACAAAATTCAATTTAGTCTAAAAGGTTTTTTTTTGCAGGCATTAATGAATGTGTTTACTTATTTATTTATTTTTTTGAAGGAAGAATACTTTGCAGATTTGGAGATTCCAACAAATGGCAATTAACCGGAATCTGATGCTTTGCATGCTTTGTGTACAACATTAATTTGTGCGCTAATAAATCATGGCCTTTAAAGGGATTTAAATGTTTGCAAACCAAAAAAAAAAAAAAAAAAAAAGAAAAGATTTTCCTTATGATACATTTGTTTTTCTGTTTCCTGGTGTTGGCATGATGGGACATTGCTCCATTTCCATGCAGGGGTCTTCTCACTCAGGTAGTTTGATGTTTCAGTAATGCACCACAATCAAATTTATGTTTTTCTTCAAGTGAAATGAAGCTGCAGACTCTTTCAAAATGTCTGAACTTGATCTTTAAACTCCTTTTCACTTCAGCAGAATAAACTAAAGGCTTATTACAAAAAACAAACAAACATCAAAAGTGCAGAAATGATGTCTCGCTCATATGAGTGCATGACAAAAATTATCTTTTTTTTTCTTGCACTGCCTCAGAGAACAAGTTATGTGCATAGGGCCTAGTCGGAACTATGGTCTGGAAGAGGTTTGCACCAAGTGTTGTGTGGTTAATCTGTTCTTTGAGGGTGTGTTTGTGCAGATAAGCAGATGACCTTCACGGCTCTAATTTTGCTTCAATTTATCTGCTGAGGAGCTGCTAGCTGCGGCTGTTAGAAAAACATCCATCTTCACCACTGTTCCAATAAAACTTACAAAAATAGAACACATAAAAAGAACACACAGAGGGATATAGTACAATGGTTGTACACAAAGGAGAAAGCACAGAGACATAGGCAGCTCTTCGCGGCTATGACAAAGAGTCGTACACCACCACCACCCTCCCCACGAAGCCAGACGGTGTAGGAACATGTCCCGACCTGTCTGTCAGAACTTCATCCTCCAACTCCTCCATCAAATGAAAACAAACCATTCTTCCCACTGTGCTGTCTGTGTTGCAGCTTTGGTGTGTGATGCGTGCAGCAGTGGGAGGGACTTACAGGACTTCGCCCTGTGGGTTCTCTTTGAGTATATTTCTTGATGCAAATTATTTTAATTAGTTTTTCTTGCCCTCGCAGGTGATCCTGATTCTGACCAAACTGTACGACTTTCATATTGGCAGCGTCACTGAGAGTACTCTTTGGAGGTGAGTACAAAAGATAATTTTATTTAAACACACATTTACATGTAGGCTAATGAATGGTGCACACAGTACTCTTGTTGATGCTTGGATTTTATTTTTTAGGAAGTTGATACGTTAATATAGTTTCAGGTGATTATGTGGTTCATTTGCTCGGAACTCGTTTCCTTCGTTCCCTGCTAGTACACTCAGGTGTGAGGATGCTGCATGCTTTTGTTCTGAGAAATTATATCATGCAGTCATCATCCTCACCCCTGCTGGAGATAAAATAAACACACACGAAACACCCTCCTGTGAAACAAAGAGCTGGCTTGTAACAGAGGAAGATACACGAGCAGGAGGAGGGGTAACACGTCCCCTATGAGTTGAAAACTCGTGTAACCCATTTTCAGATCTGGATTGTGTAACAAAGACATGCACACTTATATTTGTCTGACTTATAGGAAGCTGGCGAGCACATGACTGTCATGCTGGGGCCAAGAAAAATATGGAAAGAAAACAAAAGTCCTATAGCACCAGTGGAGACGTGGTTATAAAATATTTTTGTGCACTGGTCAAAATGCAGCAAAATATCCAGTGAAAAGAGTAGCTTATAAGATATGTGTTGCGTATAACTCTCCGCTATAATCATCAGTTTTAACACTATCTGTAATAATAATGACATTTTAGTCATTTTTCTGTTTCCTATGGTCAGTTGGCTGTGGTGAACATCTTTAATGGGGCTGACTCCTAAACTTACTCCCTTGTAGCTGAAGATCCAAGGACTATTTCCGTCCGTCCGGCCTTCTTTTCTTCCTTTCTCTTTTCCTTCCTCTTTCATTTTCTTATTTTTTTTTTCCTTTTCAAGTCGCGGGGTCACTAGTGTCCATATCCAGCCATCACTGTGTGAGAGGCGGGAGACACCCTGGACAGGTCCATCATAGAGACAGACAAGACAAACAGCTATCCACTCTTTCACTCACACCTAGGGACAATTTAGACTCACCAATCAGCCTAACATGCACATTTTAGGTCTATAGGAGGAAACTGACGTATCCGGAGAAAACCCACGCATACATGGAGAAAACATGCAAACTCCAGGAGGACTCCTGGCCGGGGTTTGAACCAGGGTGACCTTCTCGCAGAGAGGTGGCAGCCCTAGCAACTGCACCACCATGCTTCCGGATTATTTCCGGAAAGTTTTAAAATAAAATAAAAAGTTCAGTGTTTTTATGAGATATTTTACTAACAGACTTTTTTTTTCATTTTGTTTATGGTTCTTTGTGTTTTGCAGTTAGGTTTGTGCATGTTTCTTGTGTTTAGTTGTTTTGGTTGTGTTTTCATTTGATCAGTTCCTCTGCTCGTGGCTCACCTACAACTGCTTCTGTTCACCTGGCACAGCTGCAGCCACTTCTCCTCATCAGCTCCAGCCCATTTAGTTTGACTATTTCCATTTTCCTTTGTGAATTATCAGTTTTCATACCATGACATTTGTTTGTCCGTTGTGCTCCTCCTCATGTGACTCCACTGGAGTATTTTATTTATTTATTTTTTTTTGTGAGTAGATGTTTCTGCTCGTCAGTGTTGTTTTAAAAAAAAATTGTTTTTTAGCACTTCATGTTAAGTCTGCATTCCTGGGACCAAACTTCCTGGAACCATGACACAAACAGAGTAATCTTCAAGTAGCTGATAGTATATTTTAAAACAAAAACTTTATGCACTCTATTAGAAGTCAGAATAAGTTTTGGGGATCACTCTCAGCTACAACTTCTTCAAATTGTGTAGGTAAAGAGATATACATTTTAAGGCCAGTTGGGTGTTGAGAAGCCTTGAATCAGGTTGATGTTCATTACGTTCTGTAAGTTGCATTAAATTTCACATGGTTTTTGAGGCATTTGGTAACAGACTCTACTTGCACAGACACAACCATTTGCAGAGTTTAAATATTTAACAGTTCTTTAGTCTGGAGGAGAGTTTCTAAAGGCATAAAGTGTCTCTAAAAAGAGCCGAGTAAAACATTGGCGCCCAGTGCGAGGCAGGTGACTGGTGAGGTGATGATTGTGGTGTGGCGGAGGCACCTTGCTCGTAAAGTTTAAAGCTGGGCCCTGAAGACTTTCTGTGCTGTTGTACGGACTCCGCAGGGCTTTTACATCAGCTGGTGTACAGCTAAGATCCCAAAGCAGCTAAACGTTACACACCCAACAAGACTCACGATGTTCACAGGGTGTTAATATCTGCCAATCAAGGCTTTCCTTAAAATTTGTGATGCCAAAAATTCTGATAAAGCAACAATACTGGACATTGTTCTAGTGAGAAAAAAACTTTAAGAATGAAGTAACATGCTACCAGAGTATTCTTAAAGTACCGGTAAGTAATAAAAGCAAAGGGAAAATGAAATACTGAGAAAAGCTGACGTAAAAACTTCCTGATTCATGCTCAATAATCCTGGTAGAAAAATCCATCAAAGTTAAGTTGAGTTCTCTGGACGATATCTTTTTTTATTGAAATGTTTTGTTTCATTCAAAATACTTCATCAGTCTGAGGAGCCACAAACTCAGTCTTATTAACAGCTCCTTCACATAGTGGGTCAGCTGGTTTTTGTCTTTTGGATGAAGGACAAAACCTAACAACAACAACAACAACAACAACAACAACAAAAAAAGAAACCATCCAGATGACTTGACTTAACTTTGCTGGAAGTAAAAACAAGTTTGACTTCAACTTGAGAACAATAATCAAATTTAATCTTTGCCGTTTGCCTAGCCTCCCACTTTTTCCTTAAAGAGAAATAAACATTTCTTCGGTGTACCTTGTATTTTATTTTTTAGAGATATCTGCGACGACAGCCTTTAAAAGCGCAGAATATTTACACTTCTAAAGTTTGCTTTCCCTGCCCAGTTTGAAGTGGTGGTTTGACAATGAGAAATGATGCCAAAGTAACCGCCAGCTATTTCTGACATTTAGACGGCGCCCGTGCAATTAGGGTCCTGAGGCAAAAACAGAGCTGTGTTTGAATAAGGAAATGTAGTCCCCTGTTGGGCTGCAGTGAAACAGAAAACAGACTCCTCGACTGCAGGAAAACCCTCAAATTGTCTCAAAGCATCACCTCCGTAATGAAATTATGGTTTCATCACACATCTTCTGATAGTTTCTCTAAACTGTCTGCGTACATGACAGCAAAGAAACGCCTTCAAAGATACTTCTGTCTGAGTTTGTCCTCATTTCACAGCTACAAAAACTAGGAAAAAATGAGGCTGTATTCAGTGGAACAGATGAAATCTCTTTGATGAACCTTGTTGTTCCCACTTGCACAGACTCCCCCGGACAGATGCCCCATCAGAACTACTACAGATGGCAGAGAACATGAGGGGGCATAATGCGGCCTGTGGGGGGACTGAAAACCACCTCGGTGTGAGGGAAGAGGCCCCGGAGCACTTTTTATTTTACTGAAACATTTCATTAACACATGATGCATGCAAAGGGAGTTGAATCTCAAGCTTTGTGCTTTGTCAGTCATGAATACATTTTATACGTTTCATGTATTCACTTTTTGCCTTTAACAATGAAGTTTTATGGATTTTAGGTGTTTTAACTTTGCTAACAGTGACTCTTCAAATCTATCAGCTGCTTTCTGCAGTGGTGTCCAGAGCAGATCTGCTTCCACTTCCCAGCATCCTCCTCTCTGACACCAACCTTCTGCAGATCCTCCTTCATTAAATCCACAAATCTTCTCTGTGGTCTTCCTCTTCTCACTGTCAGCCCCATATTCAACACTCTACAAATTGTCTGTTGAGAAGAAACCAAAGGCCACGCCACTCCACAGAGCCGCCCATTATTTGGTCTTTATTTTTCAGCCCCTTGTCCCTCGTCATGAAGCAATCCGTGCCTGAAACCTGAAAGAAACCGACTTCCACTTTGGTGTTTGACTACACCTGGGTGTATGAAAGGTTACTTTCAAACTGTGGGTTGCTAGATAAAAATCCAAGATGGGCACTGCCATTCAAGTTTTTATATTGCTCAACATTATAGTTTCCCAAATTATTGGGATGGCCAAAAATTAATCTATGGCCACCCCCAACTCTTTCACTGTACCTGGTGGTGGATAAAATGTCAACCCTCCACTCGCCAGGCTCGGTCACTCTGCGCTGACTCAAACAAGCACTAAAAAAATAAAAACCTGCCTCTGTTCTTCTCCCACTTGAATATCTTGCACCAAAAATGTTGAATTATTTACTTTCCCTGTTCAGTTTTACTTCAGAAAAATACTCTCAAAAACTAAACACATCCACTATTCAACCCCTCAGTGTTGGGGCGGACATTGGCATATCTTGTTTGTAAGAGGTATTTGTAGCATGAGCATGAGTTGGTAGAGCTGCTGCTGCTCAGCAAAATGGTTGCCGGATCAAATCCTGGCTGGAGACCTGTCTGGGTGGAGTTTTCATGTTCTCTCCGTGCATGTTTTTTTTTTTTTCCCCTCCAGGTACTCGGTTTCCTCCCACAGACCAAAAACTTGCATGTTTGGCTGATTGGTAACTCTAAATTGTCTCCAGGTGTGAGTGAGAGAGTGAATGGTTGTTTTTCTCTATGTAGCCCTGTGATGGACTTGTGACCCGTCCAAGGTGTGCTCCACCCCTCGCACAGTGATTGCTGGACATAGGTACTGGCGACCCCCATGACCCAAAAACGGAAGAAGCGGGTAAAAGATAATGGATGGATGGATGGATACAATTTCAATGGAAACTATAAGGTGACTTGATATTTATAAAGGTGTAACAGAAGCATTTCTTTTTAGTCAGAGCAGTGGGTCTTGGAGAAGTTATATGCAAATCAATCAGAATTGGTTTTACACATAGTCTCTGGACATAATTTTTGTATATCTAGGGTATTTTATTTGTTTTAATGGTTTGGAAATTCCAGCATGAATACAAAATATAGATGGATATATGTATATAACTATTACATCAACCTGTAAGATATGGACAGTTTATCATTCAAAACGTTGTAGCCAGTTGGCATTGTCTTTGGACTTGCTCACAGCTCTAAGACCTCTGCTTGAT
The DNA here is from genome assembly GCA_032273985.1 of Hypsolebias coamazonicus. Classification (NCBI taxonomy): domain Eukaryota; kingdom Metazoa; phylum Chordata; class Actinopteri; order Cyprinodontiformes; family Rivulidae; genus Hypsolebias; species Hypsolebias coamazonicus. The sequence continues at coordinate 27,490,724 of JAVCKU010000117.1, read as the reverse complement.
TTACTAAGGAGGTGTAGCTATCTGCTTTCAACTGCACTGAAAATGGCAACTGTTGGATGTATGATTGTGGGCTGATTATTTGTGGCCTTTTCAAGAGAACTGCTCAGTCAACATTTTAACACTAACCATTTGCCAGTTGTTGGGTTAGTAACTGGGATGATGAATTCAATGACATGAAACTGGAAGGTTAATGTGAACCTGTGCTGTTGAACAACACAGGAAGATCAAAACCATGAAAACATTTAGGAAACAATAATAAATATATTAACTGTACCTTCAAGGACAGAATTATGGATAATGTTTTCAAATAAACATATATGATGGATTATTCAAGGCACGGTGACACAGTTGGTAAAGCCGTTGCTTCTCATCGAGAAATTTGCTGGATCAAATCTTGGCTGGGGGTCCTTTGTAGGTGTAGTTTTAATGTTCTCTCAGTGCAAGCATGGGTTTTCTCCGGGTTCTCTGGTTTCCTCCGACAGACCAAAAACAAACATGTTAGGCTGATTGGGAACTCCCTAGGTGTGAGTGAGCGAGTGAATGCTTGTTTGTCTCGTTTGTCGCTATGTGTCCCTGTGATGGACTTGAGACCTTCCCGATGTGTCGCCCACCTCTTGCACAGTGATAGCTGGACATGGGAACCAGTGACCCCACAACCTGAAAAAGAAGAAGAGGATAAAGATAATGGATGATGGATGGATGGATGAAGCATTATTTTAAAATCTGGTTTTACTCAGGTTGTAGTTTCAAAGTTAAAATGTTCATCCATGTTGTCCACAGTCACAAAGTAAAGAGGGGAATTGGAAATACCGTCTGTCTATGTTGTTAGCTGGATAATTAAAATCATAAGCGATGTGCCAGCTTCTGTTGTATTGAGTGGCTGCCTCTATGTGTAAGAAAGATCCATCCATCCATCCATCCATTGTCTTTACCCACTTCTTCCTTTTCGGGTTGCGAGAGTCACTGGTGTCCATGTCCAGCCGTCACTGTGCGAGAGGTGGGTGACACCCTGGGCAGGTCTCAAGTCCATCACAGGGACACAGAGAAAAACAAGACAATCAACCATTCACTCTCTCACACACACACCTAGAGACAATTTAGAGTTACCAATCAGCCTATCATGCATGTTTTTGATCTGTGGGAGGAAACCAGAGTACCTGGGGGGAAAAAAACATGCATGCACCGAAAGAACATGCAGTCTCCACCTAGAAAGGTCCCCGGCCGGGATTTGAACCAGGGTGACCTGCTTGCTGAGGGACAGCAGCTCTAGCAACTGTGCCACCGTGCTGCCCTTTAAGAAAGGTCACTCTTGAAAAATGGTTTGCCGCGTCAAAGTCCAAGATGCCCATCGCCATATATGTAAACAGGCCACCCCAATCATTTGAGGAAACCATGCTTTACAGTTTTTATATTGCTCAAAAATATAGTTCCTCAGATGATTGAAGTGGCTTGTCAAGTGGCTGAAGATTAATCTATGGTGTCCAAGGCCACCATTGGCCACCACTTGACTCTGCCATTGCACCTGGTTGTGGATGAAATAGCTCCTTTAATCACCAAGACCCCGCCCTCTGCGCTGCTTCAGACAAACAAAGAAGAAAAAAATACCTCTGTTCTACACAGTGCAACTCCTATCCACTTGAACGTCTTGCACCAAATGCATTAAGGTTTACTTGCAATCCCTGTTCAATTGTAGTCCTGAAAAACACTCATCTTGCAAACTACAAAACAGTCATTGTTCAAATTTCTCAGCAACAAGGGACATTGGTGTACTGCTTTGTTCTTCTGTGATTTCATGCATATACTTGTAGTTGTTGAAGTTTTTTCTTCTATTTGTTCTTCATGTTGCAATTCACACATCTTGACTAGGTCTGCTTTGCTCTCATAACTGATTAAAGTGCAATGTAGTTAAATGGGAGAAATTTGAACTAGTCTTTTTGGGTGTAATTGCCTTGAGCCATGTGTATAGAAATGCCAAAGGCTGTGTGGTGGTTGTGCTTCCAGTTTACTACAAAACCTTTTGAAAGTGTTGCATTTGAGCTTATGACTGATTTCAACTGAGACCTGTTGTATGTACTGTATGTGGGCTTGCAAGGTGGTTGTGGGGCATAGGATGAAGAAGACCCATTGTGATATGCATATTTTGTCATTGCTTTACTGCAAAAACAATCTGAAATCAAGAAATAAACAGGACATGTTAATTTTTCAGGCTTCTTCAGTATTGTATTGTTGATTGTAAGATGTGATGGACTGTCCATATTTCTGTGGAACACCCCTCCCACACAATATATAGGCAGTAAAGAACGTAAAACTTTCCTTGGTAGATATTAATACAAAAAGTGTTAACTTGAATATGAAGATGAGGTAAGCCAACACTCTGCTGGTTGGGAGTGAGGTCCTGTCTCAAATGAAGGAGTTCAAGTATCTCCAGGATTTGTTACCACGAGGGGGAAGAATGGAGTGTGAGATAGACAGACTGGTGCAGCTTCCACAGTACAGGTAGTCCTCAACTTAAGGCGGCCTCGACTTACAGCAACTCGGACTATAGAACGGGTGTGCGGCGCAGCGTTAACATACATTTTACATGTATTTCCTCGACTTATGGCAAAAATCCGGACTTACG
>JAVCKU010000117.1:27368982-27380257 GCA_032273985.1 Hypsolebias coamazonicus | reverse complement strand
CTCTGTGTGTGTGTGTGTGTATATATATATATATATATATATATATATATATATATATAGCCTTTATTTTCAATCACCTTTATTTTATCAGGTAGAGCCCATTGATATTGAGATTCTGTCCCAAAATTTAGCACTTAACTGAATATTGTTTGTAAAAGGGCATTATTATATTATTATTATTATATTGTTTATAAAAGGGCAGGGAGTGAGCACTAATTGGTTTGTATTTACAAAGTAATTGGCTTAAAGTTAGTTAGGTTGTTTTCCTCCTGTGATCATTTCATCTGGTCCAACTTGTACAGTTTCTCTCAGCAGACGATTTATTTGGTGCATGTTTAAAATAAATAAAAATAATGACAACTTAAATTTGATTGAATAAACAAACAAAACTAATGCTGTGAACTTCTTCCTATCTGCTGCACCCTGAAGTGTGCAGCTGATTAAAAGGGTCGGTTCAAGATTTTAAAATGGAAGGTCTGCAAAAGTCAACAGGAACACTTCTGGCATAATGTTTCTCACCGCTCTGTCTGCAGACTACAAACTGATGGACAGAAAATGAACTGAAACAGAAGTCACTTGATGAAATTCAAGTTCAATGAATTAAGTGTTTTGTTTATATTTTGTACAATTTATGGTTTAATTGACCTCCGAGCATATGTTTTACCTCCCTAATTTTTATTTAAATTAAATTGTGATACATACAGTCTTTATAGATTGAGTTAAGGTGATTAACCTAACTTATTGCTGGCATTTCAGTCCATCCATCCATCCATCCGTCCATCCATCCCTGCTTGCTCCTTCCTTTTTGGGTCACTGATGCTCATATCCAGAAGTTGCAAGAAGCAGGGGATACCCTGGCCAAGCCTCCAGTCCATCACCCTGACACATAGAGACAAACGAGACAAACAACCATTCACTCTCTCATTCACACCTACGGACAATTTTAGAGTTACCAATCATGCATGTTTTTGGTCTGTGAGAGAAAACCGGAGTACCCGGAAAATAAAACCACGCATGCACGAAGAGAACGTTCAAACTCCACCCGGAAGCCGGGATTTGATCCTGTTACCTTCTCAATGAGCAGCTGAGATGCTCTACCGACTGATCCACCGTGTTGCCCATTGTATATAATCACTTCTAAGAAATGAAAATAAAAATGAAAATAACGTAGTTTGACAACTAAACAAATAAAACGTATACTTAAAATGTTAGATATTTTGTTTCATTGGACGTTTGATGGCATTAGTAGAAATCTAAAAATCTAAATTGCTCTAAATGTAAAAAAGTTAAACAAAGTGAGCATTTTGGACTCTGGAGGGCTGCTGGTTGATTAATTTATTCATAAAAAAAAAAACTCATGTTGATTTTGTCTTAATTTGATGTCAAACCTGGACACTCCTGGAACATCTTGAACTCTGTTTGATCCTCACAGCCTGCAGGTGGTACAACAGTTGACCACATCACACCCGTGCTGTCCTCCTCTCACTGGCTTCCTGCTCATTTCAGAGTTCAGTTTAAAATATTATTGCTTGTTTGTAAAATGTCTTAAAGGCACCATCTGATTTTGTCTGAATGTCAGTAATGAAATTCTCATAACTACTCCTCCCAGCCCCAGAAAAAAAAAAAAAAAACTTTATGCCCCCGCGTTGACAGTTTCCTAATGACTAATTCACACCGGTGTAATCACAGACTGAGAATGGACCAGTGAGCTGCTGGCTTGTTGATTTTGTTTATTTGTTGTGGCTCTGTAATTACCTGATAAATCAATGTCACAGCCATTATGAGAACGGACACTTGCTTACTTTTCTTGCTTGCGTGTAAATCATGGGCTGATTGGAAACGCTGGCAGGTTTCTGACAGTTAGCCGTTCCGTTTTTACACCAGCAAACCTTTGCCCCGAGGTAATGTGTCCTGACACACGACTTCACCGTCCTCTGGTGCATTTTCAGCACAAGACATAATCAATATGTAATAATGATGCACCTCTGTGGCGGACATGACTCTCATCACCAGCTGGATAAGGCTGCCACGTGCACCAGAGGACAATGTGTCCCTTCACTCTTGCGGGTCTTGATCCGGTGCTGTGTTTGTTGTCTTACAGTGATTATGGGTACGAGCGGCGAGGCGACGGAAACTGCCGACCGGCCTTCTGGTTCAATCCTTCCACTGTGTCCAGAAGCTGCAGCCAGGGTCAGAACTACTTCAACAGCACTGGGTAAGACCCGAACCTTCCAGTAACACATGAATAAAATTAATATGTGCAAAATCAAAAATGTTTATTAGTAAAATGATCTAAAAAGCAGCGAGATAAAAACTTGTATCATTAAAGATGCTCTGAATGTTCTTGCGTGATCCCCTTCATTTGTTTTGCATAAAGTTTAGTTGAAATCAAGCTACTGTACTTTATCTCCATTTTCCCATTTTGAGCGTTCACACCTTTGGCTTGGGGTGTCCAAGTTCTCATGCAAATTGTTATAAAATGGTGAAGTGGTCTTTCTACATAAATGCCCATGTGTTTATGGTCTCTTGAATATGGAAACTTTGAGGGGTCACGCTGAAATGAGTTAATGGTAAATGGACTGTACTTACTGTAAATAGCATCTTTCTATCTCATGAAGATACTCAACGCTCTTAACAACACAACCTGTGCTCTCATTTGTCTCCACACATTCATATAACACTCCACTACATCTCTACAAAGATAATCTGAATCTGTAGAAACGTTATATCACATTCATACACCAATGGGACACACATCGGAGGCAATGAGGGGTTCAGTGTCTTGCCCATGGGCGGAGTGTACGAAGCTGCTACTATGTAAGCGCGGCCCTCTTCTTCTTAGTGGAAATGGTGTACAGCACGGCACAAAAAAACAGAACTTAAATACAAAGATTTTAAAGCAGGGAATAAAAAGGAAAATCTAAATAACTGATAGAGAACAGACTACGACAAACACAGCTGCCCCAATCTGTCTTGAATCAATGCTATGAGAGTGATACATGCTAATCACGGGTCCACAGTTTCTGAAAACCAGCAGCTCAGGGGCCGGACATCCAGCGATTAAAGTCATTATGTAAATAAACCAAGTATCACAATGAACTGTTACCTTTTTATTTATTTATTTTTATTTAATCTCATTGAATCATAAATACAGTACAGTAGTCCCTCGCTATGTTGCATTTCATTTTTTGTAGATTCACTCTGTCGCGTCTTTTTTCAAAGTAATATTGGACATGGCACAATTGGCTGATTGATGGATGAGCCATGGATTATTTAAAGTAAATTGTTTTAAATGATTTTGCACCTGTGTGCAGCCCACAAGTGCAGGGGGAAGCTCCCTCCTGCAGCCGATCAGCTGATTTCTTTATCTGCCATGCACGCATTTCTCCTGCTGCATCGGCATTGTGGAGGGTTAACCCTTTGCTGTCTATCCACACCAATTAACTTTTGTCTTCCAACGTATCATTCAAAATCAGTCACATCGTAAAGTCGTCAGTCACAAAATATAAAAGTGTTAAAAGTTATTTTTAATTATTTTAGAGCTTCTGTGTTTAGTTGTTATAGTGTAATTAATAAAGAATTACATTTCTGCTCCGTGGAGCTGTGTGACATCCTTTTATGTCCTGCTGCACTTCTCTACAATTTAAATTTAAATACAGTAACATTTTAAATAAATAAACCATGCTGTATGAATTTATTTAAAAAGTTGCAGTATTTAAATTTAAATTGTTTATTTAAGGAGGGAGATTGGGAGTAACAGGTGATGGGTTTGATTACAGCCTGGCACATGTCATAAAGGTTACTACTCTATCCCTTCTTTGCGGTTTTTCACTTATCGCGGCGGGGCAGAGAACAGAACACCTGCGATAAATGAGGGACTATTGTAAACAGAACCACAACCTAAAACAATTTATTTATTTATTTTTTAATGAACTCATTGGTAGGCCGGACTGAAGTCACCCGCCAGCCAGAAATGGCCCACGGACCACCAGTTGAATAGCCCTGTGTTAAAGGTTTTGATTTCTTACCGATCTTTGTTTTCCTGCAGAAAACAACAAAAAGTTGAAAACCCTCGAGTGAAACGTCACAAGTGACGACTGAACGTTGGAACTTGAGACAAAACCCTGTTTCTGGTTTCAAAGCAACTCTGGAAATCTGGAAAATCCTGGAAAATTACTTTCACATTTTCCAGACGGGGAAATCTCAGGGAACTTCAACACTGATCGGCTGATTAAAAGATGATCTTTCTGAGATTTCATTGTGTGCATGCATTAATGCTAGTATCTAACATCTGCATGCTATTACTAAAATTATCATTTCATAATAATGCAATGGAGAGGACAGCTATAGCGGGTGAAGAGGGGCCATCAGTTATAAAAAAATGACACCAAATGTGTCACCAAATCTCATAATTTACTACGTTCAGTGCTACAGTAAATCCTTCGCCTGCTCTGAATGTTTCTTGTGACTGAAATATCTCCTGGATTTCCAGGACTTACTCAGGGAAAAGGCAGGGAGTTGTTTGAAATGCTGGGAACCCTGTTAAAAAACAGATATCCGCTTCTTAAAGAGCTGTCTTATTTTGTAGGAGTATTTCAGCCACCACCCTCTGAGAGCGAACATTTGAAAATAGTGGGGGAGGGGAACACAAGGTGAACATCTCTCAAAAACAGAACTATTTCTGTCTTTACTGTGATCGTTTACATTTAAAGACGGTCCGCTTTCCGTCGGCGCGCCCGAGGAATGCATCCTTTGTGTTAGTTTTGGAGACACCCCCAGGGGATGAACACCTTACGAAGCTTAATCACAGCAACGGTGTTTTATTCGCTGCCGCGCTGATTAAACGTCCCGGGGCGTCACAGCCTCTGACACAGCTCGTCTTGTCAGTTGTCATCTTCTCCCAGAGGCTGTTAACACACCGCCGCTGCACCGTGCTGAGCTCAGCTCCGACTAGCAGACACAAGCTCATGCAGCATCCAAGAGATTTCAGAAAATGTCAGATATAAATAGGTGCAAATAGTGATAGGCTCAAGTAGAAAGTCAATATTTGAAATAAAGTTAAACAGAACCTCAGTGTTTGTCTTTTTGTCTTGCCAAAGGTACCGTAAAGTGGTACTGAACAACTGCACCAAAGGAGTTAAAGAGATGTACACGGCGAGGAAGCAGCAGTGCCCCAACAGACCTCCCAAAGGACTCACGCTGACCACCAAAGATGGAAAACTCACCGCCAACATGGGCAACAACGTCACCTTTCTGGTGCACCTGGATGAGGTGAGGACACAAACAGCACGGCCCACTCACTGGAACCGGGGCACGTGTGAAACAGCATTTACTTCATTCTGTCTGCCCAGTTCTTCTGTTTCCATCCATTTCCTTAAATTTCAATCTCCTTCTGCTGCTTTGGAAAGGAATGCAAACACTATACTACACTATAAATGAATAAATATGCAGTTCTGTCAGGAGTAATTTACTCTAACTTTTAGTAGCAGTGCCATCACATGACTTATGATGTGTCCTTCATGTATCGTTATCCCTGTTATTCAAAGTACAAACTCATCACAGAAGGCTGGGCTTTATAAGACTGAACGGATGTTTTTTTTTTTTTTACACAAAGTATAAGTTGTCTGATTTTGGGTAATTTTACCACAGAACGTTGAACTGAACATCTGATGATGTTGCATGCTCTACAATAGTTACAAACTCTTATTAGTCCCACAATCCTAACTCTTCTTATGCAGTTTTTATATCAAATTTTAGATTGTTTTTGTCTTATGTTACATAACGGTTTCTCACTGCTGTAGGATTTGTAGTTCTCTCATGAATTCTCCCAGAGCAGGCTTCATTTTGAGCAGGATCCTACCGGAAAAGGATCCGGGAACGCTCTTATTTTGACAGGGTGTGTTCGGTTTACTGTTTGCTTGGATCCGGTAATTATCAGGCTTAGTAATAATAAAGTTATGAACGAATATGATTTCCTTGAATGAATAAAATTATATTGGATATGTGAACTGAAAATAATTACATAAACACTACAAAGTAATTTTAAACACAACAGCCACTTACAAGCGTCTTAATATCACATAGCTGCCTCTTCAAATAGCATTAAAATACACAAAAATGCAGGAAATTGCATATATTTTATTCCAAATTTTCTGGGGGAGGACTTCCAGACCCCCCATCCCCAATCTTCAGTTATTCATCATTTTATTTGATCTCCAAGCATTGTCTTCTTGTTCCTTCAGTCAGTGTCCATGGCTGCCCTGCAGATATGTGAAGTTACCAATGATGCAGAGAAACATCCTGGAGAGTTTATAGAGCTGATCTCAGACACAGAGCAGGTCCAGTTTGTGTCCAGATCTGGTCTCAGACACAGAGCAGGTCCAGTTTGTGTCCAGATCTGGTCTCGGACACAGAGCAGGTCCAGTTTGTGTCCAGATCTGGTCTCGGACACAGAGCAGGTCCAGATTGTGTCCAGATCTGGTCTCGGACACAGAGCAGGTCCAGTTTGTGTCCTACTCTCCTCTTTGGATCGCCTTAAAGACAAAAATCAGATGATGATGATGATGATGGACTGTTAAGCTGCTGAAATCTGGGATTCAGTCAGAATTCATGCAGAGTCTTTGAAAATGATCATAATCATAAACTGTTTCCTCAGTTTCTAGACAATTAATTAAAAAAGTCTTTAAGTAAATGGGTTGCCAACTAGAAGCCATGACTTATTTTGTTAAATATTCGGATGAACTGACAGAATATACATTAAAGTTATTGTTTTATTTTGGAAAACTGTTTTCAGTTGTGAATTTGTTTAAAGTTGCATTGTTTGTTTGTGCACAGAAGAAACGTATACCAGGTTGAGTCACGGCCGGTTTGTAAAGATTTTGGAAAAATGCTCATCCCCTGAAGCGCACGTGGAGTTCGGGTCATGTCTATCAATTTCTTGGAAAGTCGCTGCACTCCAAACGCTCTCTAAAGCTGAACGCAGTCAGCTGCCTCCAAATCGCCCACGTCGTGCAGGAGCTGCGAGCCAGAAGCAGAAATAAAAGACCTCGGCAGAGACACTTGTTAGAGAGCGAGCAGCGCCACCGTCAGAGCCAGGCCTGCCAGGCTGCTTGGCCACCACCAAACTGCCTCCATGTTCACACACAACCCACTTGGCTCGTATCCGCTGCTGGATCCAGGGGGTCTAGTTCCAGGTCCAGTTGTTTTACGATGTAATTGGTTGAAAATGTGATAACTTGTTTTTTTTAGTGACTTTCTGGAGAAAGGAAGCATGCAGGAGGATGTGATAAAGGAAGTGAGGGTGGGCATTGAGATCCTTGTGGCATCAACCTATCTGAGAGAATTCTCCTGATGAATTCAAACTTTAATTTCTATTCATGAGCTCGGTGATGGCTGTATTTCTTGGGGAGAGCAAATGGCCCTAAATATTTAATGAGCAGAAGACTCCACAGCTCACGTCCACATTTAAAAATAGAACTGGAGGGGGACATATTTTGAGATAAAAGAGGATCTGCATCACTTCTGCTCTTTGTTTTCTTCTAAAACCTTTAACGAAACACAATATTTACCCGCACAGATGGATCCAGGTTTCAGAAGGCAGATGGCAGAGATGTGAGGGGCTCAGGCCTGAATCCTCATCAACCAAATTTCAAACAATTCACTTTGCATTTTGCTTCAAAGACCCGTTTTAATTCAAAGGTTTATTATAGTTTTGTTCGAGCTGGAGTGGAGAAGAATGGGGGAGAATAAAAAAAAAAAAAATCTGTTCTGTAGTTTGTAATAAGAGCAAGAAATTCTCTGCAGTATTTTGTTTCTTACATATAAGAATTTAGAAGATAAACTGTGTATCTTGTGTGCTAACTGAATTAATAATTGTATGTGCAAAATAATCTATGCAACATTTAATAAATTAAATATTGATGCAAAATGCAAAAGAAAACATAAAGTTCCTGGAGAAAGCTCGTCGGATGATGAGCGAAACGTTTTCTGTTACAAATAAAGTCCAGTTGTTTCTGTATTGAACCTTTTTGATTCCTGGAGAAACTTTGACGGGGACTGCCACGCTGCTGCCAATTTCATATTTTGATTTGACAGGACTACATGTTCGGGTTCACTCTCAACTACTACCAAACCAACTTTCAGTTCATTATGTTAAAAAAATAAATAAAAAATCAATGAGTTAGTCAATTATTCTTTTAAGCTATGGTGGCCATGTTGGATTTTTGATTTGAATTTAGTATGCGATTGGGAACATTCTCAGCTGTAACCACACCAAATTTCAGCTGTGTAAAAATAGCTGTGTTAAAACCATTTAAATGTAGTTTTGGTCGCCATCTTGGACTTTTATTTGAATTAATTATTCACTGAGTATTACCCTCAGCTACCAGCACACTAAATTTCAGTTTAATATTTTTAAAAATGACTGATTTTTGGCATTTTTTCTTTTTATCTCAATCGGCCAACTTTAATTTTTGATTTGCAACCAGGGTCTGTTAAGGATTGTTCTCAGCTACCAATACACCGACTTTCTACTGAAAAGCTCTACAAACCGCTGAGTTATAGCCGTGTGAAATTAGCTTCAGTGGTCATCTTGAATTTTTAGCTTTGAATTCAGAATGCATTGTGCATCGCTGTCAGCTACCACCACACCAAACATCAGCTCTATATCTTTTAAAATAGCTGACTCATGATAAATTTTCCCTTTCAGCTAAGGCGGCCATCTTGAATATTTGATTTGCAAAGGCAGTCCGCAGAAGTGCTCCACAAACATTGATTTCTCTAACTGAGGATGTTTCCTAACAGCCAGTGGTGCAGTCTACATTTTTTGTAGTGGGAATAGAAACCATTGTACACTGGTTAGTACAATATTTATTGTGATTTTTAAACACCTTGAACATTTCCAAATTTATTTAATGCTTATATTTGAATGAATGTTCAACAAAATGTGTACAACAGTTGGCTTTGTGTTAAAAAGATGTTATATAATTTATAAAACAGTATCAAAGCAAAACATATTCAAGTATTAAGTAGTAAGTACAGAACTATACAGTAATTATCTGGATAAGCAAATGTAATAAACAAGCTCTACATACAGATAATGTTACGGAGGCGTTTAACGCATCAATGACACATGTCTAATATGTCATGTAGCATTGGGCACTTAAGTGAATATACTGAAATTATTGAGCTTTTCTAGTGGGTATACTCGGTATGCCCGCGTATTGCGTACACTACACCACTGCTAGCATGAAATCAAGAAATTAAAATCTGCTTTCTATTTCTAACCTGATGTGTTTCTGGAAGAACCTAAAACATTAAGAGCGTCCCTTCAGCCAGTAAATGCTACCTCTCCCAGTCGGACCAGGCAAAAATGTTTCCCACTGATCTGTGTTGCCAACAACATTTACATGACGTATGATCTCAATCCTGGTGTAAATAAAACAGCATGCAATGATTTTCACATAAGTTATTTGCAGTGGAACACAGGAAGTCTGTCTAATAATTAAAGAGTTGCACCTTTTTCATGGAAGCAAAAGGATCATTTTAAAAATTATTGCAGCAAAATACAAATAAAAAATAATCTTGGCTACATTCGTTCAGTTTAAAGACGTCGTAATTGAAATGCTTTGAACTCCCAATTGTATCTATGTGTTTTTGGATCATCTTAAGCTTTTAGACAATACTGTATTAAGTGAGTTTTGAATAGCTTAGAGAACATGTTTCTTATGCTTGATATTATGTTTTAAAAAATATATTTCATATATGTTTATCACTGCTGCTGAGGAAACAATTTATTTTTGCTCTTTTGTCTTAACTTAATACACCCTCCTAATAATCTAAAGTGTCGGCTGATCGTTTTATAATTGTGCCATAATTCCAAAATCATATTCTGTCATTTTTAAAACTGAACAGAATGTGTTCTTACTGAATCCTCAGCAGTTTTAGTAGCAGAATAAATAAGATGGTGACACAGTTAGCTTTGACTAAATAAACTCCTGTTAGTTCACGGCTTCGCTCAGTCAGGTTTGGCTTCCTTTCTGCTGGCAAGGCTGATTAAAACAAAAGCGGTGCCAGCTCTGGGTTGAAATTGGACCGCAGACAATGATTACAGCACAATTCCCCTTTTTCATTTTCCCCAATTCCCTTCAAAAACTAAAGTGTTCTGTTAATTAGAGCTTTTATTATAGTTTTATTGGCTCTAAGGTGTGAAGAATGTGTTAATTAGAACCAGTTCATGGTGTCCTTTTGATGCATTTGTTTGGCAACATTTTAGTTTTGTGTGCAGCCACTGTTAGTCAAGGTCAGAATGACAGAAAGAAGCTTTTAATTTCCAGATGTTACATAAAGCTTCAGTGACAAAGTGCTTTGAAATGTCTAAAATTATAGTTTTTATTACAAGATTAAAAATGAGCATTTGCTTTGGAAAAATACCATATTTTTCAGACTATAAGGCGCACTTAAAATCCTTTAATTTTCTCAAAAATCGACAGTGAGCCTTATAATCCGGTGCAACTTGTGTATTAATTCTGGTTGTGCTTACTGACCTAGAACAGATTTTATGTGTTTTTTGAGAATGAGCTGAGGTGAGGGAGTGGTGGCCCAGAGAAGGTGGGCCGGTGATCAGAAGTTTGCTGGTTCAAATCCCAGTAAAGACAACATCAATAATGTGGATGGGATAGGTGACGCACCCACACCTGCTTCCACCCTCATTTGCCCCACTCTGGGCCCTTGAGCAAGGCCCTCATCTCCCACCATCTGCTCCCTGGGGCACCCTAGATGGCAGCTCCCTGCTCCATACAGAGGGCTGTGGTAGCTCAGTAGTCTGCGTTTGCGTCAGGAAGGGCATATGTTGTAAAAAATAATTGCCAAGTCTTCATGCAAGTCAGTTTGCTGTGGTGACCACTGAAGAAGGGAGCAGCCGAAAAACAAACAAAAAAAAATTGTGAATGAGTTGAATAAAGTTTGACTTATCTGACTGTTTTGTTTCACTTAATGTGCCGTATAATACTTATGTGTGCATTATAATCCAAAAAATATGGTAGGCACAAACTGTGTAATGTATTTATTCCAATTTTTATTTACTTATTTATTTTTTTTATTTTTGTTCATCGTTTCTTTAGGGGTCAACACGGTGAGCAAAATCACACAAACTGTTGTCATTGGTCTTATGCCAGATGCCCTTAACTGATAAAACCTGGTCTGAAACCCACAGCTGTAGCATTACCAGACCATAGCACTGACCACTGGTCTACAGTGGCCTGTTTTTATTTATTGA
>JAVCKU010000117.1:27271071-27285582 GCA_032273985.1 Hypsolebias coamazonicus | reverse complement strand
TGGGAACACGTTGGGATCCCCCAGAAAGAGGTGGAAGGTATTCTTCATGAGATGAATATCTGCAAAGTTGGAACGTCTTTGTTCAAGTTGTTAAGATCTACGGGGGAATTAACAAAAAAAATTATGATTGTTTGTGTTTTAGTATTTGGGTTATTATTCTAATCCTCTGTGTTTTTCCCCAGCCAGTCCTGCCACGCCCGCTCACACCTTCACGCTGTTCTTCTGTCCCAGCTGTTGTCTCCTCATCCACCTTAGTCCATTTAATCTCTGTGTTTTTCACTTCCGCAGTGAATTGTTAGTGTTGTACCACACACAATCTGATGTCCATGAGGTCCTTCTCCACCTTCAGGTATCGTTCTTGAGTTTATTTCCAAGAGTTGTTGTATTTGGGTTGTGCCTCACCAGCACTATGTTTTAAATAAATGGATGCTGTTAAACTTTCACACTACTGAGATCCTGTTCAAGTGACTTCTGTATGTTTTTCAGTATCTAACTCATCACAAAGTTTTTAAGCTATTTCAGCAATTTAGGTATTAAAACCTTCAGCTCGTTCATTACACTCCTGATATGACCTTTGCTCTTGATGTATTTTTAACTTTTTGAAGTATTAAACTTTTGCAGCCCTTTCTTTCTCATTGAAATGCATTGAGTTTCTGTGAAATATTTCCACTTCTTACTGCTTTTTGAACGTTCACCACGTCAGCATGCTTCCACCTAGAAAGTCCATTCATTTTCCTGCTATTTGCTACTATTTCCTCACTTCTGTTTTTTAAGTAGCAATTTATTTATTGATTTATTGCTTTTTATTGGATTTTTTTTTACACTTGTGGCTTTATTCACACTACTTTTACCTTTTTTTTATATTTTGCTAACTACTGCTTTACTGCACATTTTTGCTTTCTAACTTAATTTTAACCTTTAATTACATTTTTCTAAACGCTTTAGCTTTTTGTGCCGTTGCAGCTTTATTCTTCAGTTTTTAGCTGTTGATGAATTTCAAGTGAACTCAAGCTTTTTAAGCAGCTTTCAGCTAAATCAGCAATCAGCATCCACATGCATTTTCACAGAAACACAATTTCTCTAGTTTTGTAATTAAATGTATATTTTTTCTAAGCTCCTCTAGTCCGTCTGTGTTCTGGGTCCTCCCTCACACTGAGACACAAGTAGCTCTTGTTCCAAACTCTGCATGAACGAACTGTTTTGTTTTTGTGGACTTGACCCCCCCCCCCCCTTTTTAACATCTATTATAAATTTTTCTTTAAGCTACATTTAATCGTCAGCTCCTGTTTAGATCAAGACCAGGGTAAAGATCTGCTCTCTGCAGTCGAAACAAAAGATCCTTTAGAACCAGGGCAAAGGATGCACAGAAAACCTGCAGTGAATAAGAGTGAGCAGCAGAATGCAAATGTTCGAACGATTTCACTGCGTTTCCATATCAAACACTGCGATCCATTCTAGACACGCAACGTCTTATGTGCAGGTGTGCAAATGTTAGGATCGGTGAACGGGAGTGTTTTGTTTGTGCATCCACGTGGCTGTGTGTGTCTCTCATATAAAAATGGCTTTTCTTTACATCTGTAGGACAGAAGAAACCGTATGGCTGAAATCTGAGAGAACAGATGAAAAACGGGTAAGAATTACAGAAAATCACCTGATGCGTGCCGTGAACGCAACTGAGTGCTCGATGCTTTAATATACCAAGGCTTGAAGGAGATGTGTCACCACCTCCTCTTCATCAGCAGAGCTGCTCTGCACCCATCAGGACTTTCTCAGTTTAATCAATTCAAGCAATTCCAATAGCATTTTGCGTTGGGTCACACAAAATGCCCTGGAGACAAAAACCAATGGATTCCCCAAGGCCCATGACCCACACTTCTACACACAGGGGAGTGAAACTAATGGCACTTTAAAGATAAGACAAGTTTAATTTTGTTTCATCTAGTTATAATCCAAATAACACCAGTCCAGTCATATTAGGTCCAGTCCATCCAATGAGGTTGTAATTGATTCTAAATCAACAGTCTAATTTGGGTCAGTATTACTTATAAAGTGCTAGTTCGTGCATCAATTGATGACTTCACATCAATTCCAAACACCCTCCTCCATAACTATGTTCTCCTGCTCTTCCTGGAGGAACCCTGGGGTATTCCAGGACCTAGAAGGATCTATAGTTTGTCCTGTCTGAGTCCATCCTAAGTCAAGAGGCCTGAACCACCTCAGGAGATACCTGGATGCTGGAGTTCCACAAATTATCTGTACATCTGAGCTCTGACACACTTGTCGTGGGGGAAAAAAAGGAGACTTCCAGACTAATCACAAAGCTTTGGAGAGCAGTCTAGCATTCACAGAACATTAATGCACTTACAAGATCACACTCTTATCACTGTTCTTATCCATCTGAAACTCCAACCTGCTCTCACTTTCTGAACCAGACAAGTTAGTTTTATAGAATAACCTCCAGCCCAGATTTGATCAGTTGGTCCCTCAACACAATTGATAACATTTCTTCGAAGAGAAGACAGGTTTTAGGCAAGCCGATTTGCCGTGTTGGCATGCACGCAGCTGGATATCTCATCGACTTGGAAGACTTGATGATGTGTCTATCTCTGCTGTCAACCATGGATGTTAAGGACGCACATAAAGTTGGATCTATGACAACTGGTTTCCTGCTTTTTGGATTTGGATGGGTCCTGGTTTATCACCAAACAAGGAAGCAATCAGCAGAAAATTTGGACCTAGTCAGGCTGCCTGTCTTATGTGATGGCTTGGTTTATGCCTCGAGCACCCAGACTCAAATGCTTTTAGCAGTTTGGATCAGATCTCAGGGAATACTCTCAGGCACGGTCCAGTGGTGTGGCCATTTAATTTGGACGTTTCAGAACCAAGTGTACCAACACAGACTCAAGGAAGACATAATCAGTAAAGTTTTGCCTGTTCCCCAAACAATCATGTTTATCTGAATTCAGCTCCCTGACTGGCCTTGACAGGCCATCTTATCTTAATTCGCCTGCAAGCACTGTAAACTTTGATGCTCTGCCCCTCCCCCTCCCACCAAGGAAGCCTAGGACTTATCGGAGGGGCCCGGCTGAATAAAGTCTGTCATCATTTCAGGACTCTTTAGATTCTATCTAACGTTATCCTTGGCCGCCCTCGGCAACCCCTGAGAGTGTACATATCTCTCCAAAGGAGACTATGGTATGTGAACTGAGCGATTTACCACTTTTATCGGAGCTCTTGCAGTGCCTCTGTGAATTGTCTCTGGACATGCTCACCGCCCACGTCCTATCATAAACTCCTTCATTTAGGCCAGAGACTCAACCCCAACCTGAAGGGAAAAGCTTTTTAGAGTTCAAAAAGAAAAAGGGTTTTCTGCCAAGCAAATTAAGGGACGAAACAACCAAAACAAAAACCACAGGTCCGACCCCAGATCAGTAAAATTGCTGTTGAATTTATGAACACCATGACAGCGTTGCTCCATCAAATGTGCCACATTCAGAGAGCGTCCTGAACAAGTCTGTTTCCAGAAGTATGGCAGGATGTGCAGGTTGGAAAGAGTTAAATAGATACGACCGGATAAACCCTGGATCTCTCCCTTTCTATGATGCGTGTCAGCATCTTCATGAAACCTTATCAAAGGAGGATTACCAACTTGTCGAAGAAGACAAGGACAAAGATTTCTGTGTGTCTGCTGCTTTTAGCTCGTTTAATTGAAATTTTAATAACATATTATGACACGAGCAGTACTTTATTGTGTGATACAAATTCTGAAGGGAATCTCTTCGTTACATGTTTTATGACCTTTTACTAATTGGTTTTCCGCGTAAACTAGTCTATGTTGATTTCCTTTCATAGGTCAATACATTCTGGTTTTTCCTCAGGGTTTGTGTCAAGTTTTGCGAGATGCATCACTTTGTGAAACAGAAGGTAAAACAGGACGATCAGAAGAAGCTGCGTCATTAAATATGTGTAAAACTGCATCTCTGTATGCATTTTATTTAAACACATCTTTACATATTATGGTCTGAGGTGGAATTTTTTAGGTATTTCTTAAAGAGAGTACTTTGGTTCAGTCACTGCAGTCTTTTGTACAGAATATGTACACCATTAAATATATACACCATCAAATTTTACTATGATACTGCAGTATTATATTTAAATTTGATATTATAAGGCTTCTTCAGATCCACTGTAAGACAGACCGCTACAGGAGATCCCTCCTGTCCACAGCCCTCAGCATCTAGAACAACTCTTTAATGAAACCAGGCTGATGAGTTACATTTAATTTCCCTCTGTGCTTAATAAAGTTTTTTTTAATTATAAATATTTGATATTTAATATGATGGTTTGGATAAGTACAGAAGCTACATTTTCACTGCACACACACATTTGTTTGACCAGGATCATCTACTGAAGGTGTAGGCCTTGTCTTTGTCATTTCTCCGTCCACACATTCTGATGTAATTTCTAAAATACCCGTCCAACACCACTAGGTGTCCAAAATTTCTTCATTGTCACATCAAATGCGTTCTTAGCTTGTGTAAAAATCATTGTGTTGCTCGTTTCTTTTTTTTTTTATTACAATTTAATCTCCACCCCCCACACTTATTTCTATTCAAAATCGATGCAGAAAAAGACTAACAAAAAGAGCCGAATAATCAAAACTCTATTAATAATGAAACAGCAAATCAAGCCAGACTGCTTCAGTGCTTTATTTGCAGCAAACATTAAACTGAGTCATTTCAGCTTGTCAAGACCTCAGGCCATGTGCTGTTGGTGACACTGTGCAGTTGCAGGTTGGTGATTTGCTGACACAGATGTGCAGATTTGCTGGCCTGTCCTGACTCCGTCCAGTGGACGTCCCTCTGCCTCACGTCCTGATCCTCCAACCTCAGACGAGGCTCGTCTACTCAAGCACGTCTCTCCTGCCAAGCAGGTGATTTAAAATGAGCAGCTTGTCATTGTGCATGGGCACATTGTGGTGGGTACGTGAAGCCTTTTCTTACAGTTGTGCTGAAAAAGATTCAATGCTTCGGTGATGGAGACGTCTGGTGGACAACTGGAGCCATGAGAACCTCACGAGCACGACTGAAGCGTTGACTCCGTTTCAGTCGGAAAATAAAGTTTAGAAGACGGTGTTCTTTGCAAACACCTACAAACTGTAATTTTTAGACCCCTTTAAAAAATAAGAATATAATTCAGTTGCTGGAAATGTAGATCTAAAAAAAAGTTTTACTTTATTTGGTGGAATAAAATCAAATGGATCCCAAACCTTTGAAAGCACTTTACTGAAAATCACAAAACTACAATGATTGTTCCAACAAAGTTAAGTCAGGTCCTCTGGGCGGATAATAAATAAATAAATAAATAACTTTTTATCTTTTATCCAGAAGACTTTATCAGTCTGAGGAGCTGCACTGGCCTGATGATGTTGCTCTTCTGGACTACTCAGCACAGGAGCCATTAAAGAGTGAAATCTCACAAGAACTCATCAGAAATGTCTCGCTAGATGGAGTTTAAATCTCCTTTGTTTGTTGTTCATGATTTTCTATCCAATCTACAAACTGGATTTGTTTCTCCAATTTTGAATCTTTAATTTTAACCTTTTAATGTTTCTGCAGTCTCAACCTACAGGTTTCTGCTGCTGGTCATGTCTTGACATTTCCTGTCATGCTCCATGTGTTCACATCACCAGAAGTGCCACGTAAACTATCATTCGTCAGAAATTGGCAGTAATAGCAGCCTTTATTGACAGCCGTGTCCTACACGGGCGTAACCCTGAGATGTCAGCAGAGGCGACCTTGTTCTGGAATTGATCTCTTGGTAATCTTCTCCTTTCCCCCTGAAGCGTCTCAGCAGCTTAGTCCGTCATCCCTCTCCGTCCCTGGGCTCTCATCAGCAGCAGCAGTAGCAGCATGACACGGCCCGGTGGCCTGTCTCTCTTATCTCTTTTAAGGACAACAAAAGCCTTTGGACATGTGCATCAATTAAACTGAGGCTTTCTCATGAGTCACACGTCGTCGTTATTCAGATCATGTATTTTATTTTCTCCTGCTGCCTGCGTGGAGGGCTGTGCCGTACAGTCAGCGGGAACCATCGCTGCTCGTTCACCATCATCATTAGGCACCACCGCCGCTCTGACCGCAGCTATTTTAGGAAGCGCATAAATAAAAGTAAGCCAACTATAATTATGCACTATCACTCATTTCAGCATCATTATACAGTACTCTGCATTGGAGCTTGTTACGTTTGTATCCCTGCAGAATTATCCTTTTCTTTAATGGCTCCATCTCAGTTCATGTTTCCTACTTTAAAGAGGATCCTGTCTGTTCGTCAGTCTGGTTTAAACTTCTCACAGAGAAGCAAAAGACTAAAAATTTTATTTGGAACAAGTTGCAACCAAGTGACTTGTGTGGTCCTGAACATATGAATGTAGTATTTAAAGTATTTTGTGACATTCTTTTTGCAAACTCCTCTTCAGATGTCCATCAGTGAAGTCCATGCTGTTGAAGACAAGTCAGGACTAAAGAGGGGC
The DNA here is from genome assembly GCA_032273985.1 of Hypsolebias coamazonicus. NCBI lineage: Eukaryota > Metazoa > Chordata > Actinopteri > Cyprinodontiformes > Rivulidae > Hypsolebias > Hypsolebias coamazonicus. Next base: position 27,279,050 of record JAVCKU010000117.1, on the reverse strand, counting down.
AAGACCAGAACCTGTCTGCTCTCTTCTCTCAGCCTTTGGAAGGTGGACAGAATACTTTTACATGGTCTTTGTATATTCTCAGACCTTCACAGACCACTTAGCCATGGACAGACCTTCACAGGCAACTGAGCCATGGACAGGCCATCATAGACCACTGATCCAAGTCTAGACAATCATAGGCCACTGAACAAGTCCAGACCTTCACAGACCACTGATCCATGGACACACCACGGATCCAAGTCCAAAACATCATAGACCATTGATCTGTGGACAGACCATCACAGACCACAGATCAAAGCTCAGATCATCAAAGATCACCTATCCCAGCCCAGACCTTTGCTGACCATTGATCCAAGTCCAGACAATCACAGATCACTGATCCATGGACAGAATATCACAGACCACTGATCCGTGGACAGACCATCACAGACCACTGATCCATGGACAGGCCATCATAGGCCACTGATCCAAGTCCAGACCATCATGCGCCACTGATCCATGTCCAGACCATCATACGCCACTGATCCAAGTCCAAATCATCACAGATCACCAGGATTCCTAAAGCAACAGGTTTTGAGTCCAAACACACTTCAGAGCTTTGAACCAAGAACTGGTGACTGTCATAGCTCCTATGAACATTTACTCAGCATTTTTACTGGACAACTTGTAAAACAGTCCCATTTTACTGAAGTACCTTCAGGTTTGAACAACAAGGAGAAAGATGAGTTTTACTGTCTGAGGCAAAAACATTTAAAAAAAAAAAACGTCATCTCAGATTCCACAGTTTGTTTGTGGAGCTTGTTGTTGTTGTTTTGTTTTTTTTTTTCCAACTGGTTATCTTTTGTAAAATCACTTCTTTACAAAGAAAACAAGAAGAAATAACAGACTTCTTCCCATTTAATAAATATGATTGTAAATGCATTAAACAATTACACACAGCACAGTTCAGGTCAAACAAAAACACTTGAACATTTTACTGTCTGTTCTTATACAAAAGCTGTACAGTAATAAAAGTTCCCTTTTTTTTGGATTATTGTTAATATTTCACTACAAAAATAATGTTTTGACTAATTCTGCAGGAAGGAGATGGTGAAAAAGCTCGTCTACAAGTCAGAAATATTTCCCACAGCCTTTGGTGCCGTCACATCACAGCTCATCCTCACCTGGAGGCTGGAGATTCCCCGTGTCCGTACGACTTTCTCGCTGCTTTGAATTGTAAAGCTCAAAAGCTGGCCAGAGCCAATTTTTCTTTCCTAGATTTAGACCTCTTCTGTCTTCTTTACTGCAGTTCTGCTTTCACTATACAGTACTTCTTCTTCGAGCCATAACATATGAGCTGTACAGATGAAGATGGATTTTTTTTCTCTAAACCAGAGCTCTGAAGCATTTTGTGCTTCTTAAACAATGACTTTTACATTCTTGCTTTGTAAAACTTGAAAACAAACAATCTTAAGTATAGACTTTGATAAAACATAAAAGAAATTAGTGTAAAATGAAAACAATTTTATTAGTTTGTGCAGCAAAAATCCCTCCCTTTTGGCTGAGTGAAGATTTGATCCTGGCCCAAAGCAAATGAAGACAAACTAGGACCAACATAATGTCAATATGCTCCTCCAGGATCTGAACACATGGTCTCTCCCCCTCCTGTGATCAGGTGCATACATGACAGATGACATGATGAATGATTTCACTTGTTCATACGAGGCTCGGAGGCGTTAAAAAAGCATCCAAAACCATCTCCAACTTTAACCCAGCACACCAGGCGACACGACAAGAAGCTGGAAAGAAAGATCTGCTGCAAACTGAGTTTGTTTGCTTTGTCCCCTCATCTACTGAACACTTCAACCAAATGACAAAAAAATTAAAAATCTTAACTAAAACCTGGTCACCAACTTGGAATAGCAGAATTTTACCAAGAGGAGTGGATAGAACATTGCTGGGAATTATCTTCTCGTAAGGCAAAGGGAGGATAATTTCTGTACAACTGGGAATTATTTGCTTAGTTGAAAATATTCTAAATGTGTTACCAACAATGAATCCAACCATCATCAGGCTTAGTGAGCTCTTCTTGAGTTCACCGAGTTAAATATCCCAAACTACTCTGAGTGCATTCAATGACTCACTTTCATGAACCATTTATTGCGACCCATTTCAGACCAAGTCTCATTAAATCAGTGGCATACATGATCATACATGAATGTATTACTGTTTGTCTCTATGTGTCCCTGTAATGGACTGGGGACTTGTCCTGCATGTCCACTGCCTCTTGTCCAGGGACTGATGGATATACAAACAAGTTGCCTGTGACCCAACCTTGTTAGATTACCTGGATTATTGAGCATGTATCCATATACCATATTCTTTGCTGTATAAGTCGCCTTTTTTTTGTTGTTGCATAATTTACACACCCTGTCACTTATAGGTCAAAGTGATGTATTCATGGATTTTTTCCCCCATATTTATAAACCAAATTTTGGCTGAGATGTGGCCGTTTTCATTCAGTCTGACTGAAAAAAAATTGAACACTACCATTTCCAGCCACTAGCTGGCACTCGAGTAATAAGGCATGCTGTTGTATCATGTAATAGGTAAAAGTAGCTATTAATGACACAGTCAGTTTGCCATAGACTGCCACCGTCATCTGCCTGGAGTAACCAAATCAGCTTCATTTTGCTGCGCCGCCCCGGCGAAATGCAGCTGATTTGACCTTCAAAGTGCATTTATTAAGCAAACGGTAGACTGAGAGACACATTTACTAAAATTTCAAGCAAACAAATAATTGTTTTTAAGTGTTAATTTTGTTAACTTCTTAAAGTCCTCCCGTGCATGCTCCCACGGCCACCACTTGGCTGCCTATTGAATGTTGGCACAACACCGGTCCACATTTCCAGGTATGGCCCACATTTCCAGGTTGGCAGCGGTGATGCGTAACAAATGCAACACGTCAGCGGTGACGCATAATAGATGCGATGTATATGGCGAAGTGACATAATTAAGGATTTTTCCACTTTATTAGACACATTTGGAGTGATGCGATTTTTAGGGCGGTGCGACATGTACAGCGGAAAATACGGTATCTCCTCTGTCTTCTTCCTGGCAGCTGCATTTCTAACATCCTTCTACCAATATACCCACTGTTCCACTTCTGGACATGTCCAAACCATCTCAGTCTGGCTTCTCTAACTTTATCTCCCAGTGTTTCAACCACTGATGCACCTCTGATGATTTCATTTCTAATCTTATCCAACCTTATCACTCCCATCAACATTTTCATTTGTGCTACTTCCAGTTTTGTCTCCTGTCTTTTTGTCCATGTCTCTGTCTCCAGACCAAACAACGTAGCTGGTCTCACCACTGCCTTGATAACGTTAAAAACTGCTGGGTCATATTGTCAACTCAGCTTTGATAAGGTTGTTGAGTCTTATGTTGGGTTGGTTTGACCAAATGTTTGGTCAATAGTTGGAGCTAAAGTTTTGGTTGGACGTGAACTGTGTGTCAGCTGACCAAACTGGGCCTGACTGGACCTCTGCTTCAGGATGTAATAAGTAAAGGTAAGGCCGCCCCCCAAAAAAATAAATAAATAAATAAAATAAATAAATAAAAAACTTGTTAAAAGAAACATTTGTCCTGCTAATTACTTTAGTTTACTAGAGGAGATTGCTTTCTAAAATAACATTAGTTAATAGTTCTTGAAGTTACCCAGATTTGTTGGGTTTAGCGTTTTATCAGTAGCTTTGGCCATTTTAACCCTTTTTGGCAGAAATTCGGACCCATCTGATGAGCTGCTGGTTACAACTACTCAGTGTAAACTTGAGTCTAAATTAAAACCAGGACTGTTAAAAGTTATTTTTTTATCAACACTATTCATTTAGTCACTTTCAGGTGCTCTGTTATCCTTCATCTCTTAGTTTAACGGTAAACACGAACCTTCTGAACCTCAGGGTTCGTACAACGACTTCCTGGTTCTGACGTGTGCGTTTCCAACCACTTTAGTCATTTTTGTTTGTTTTAGGTTTTAGAAGCTTTATGAGCATAAATATTTCTCTGTCTTTGTTTTGGAAAAATACTTCAGAGGCATAAAGGAAATTGCCTTCTGTTTACGCCAGAAGTCATTTTTCTCTAATTTTACGCCGCCCTGTTTCATCAGAGGATGCTTTGAAGAATTTTTGAAGAAACAGGAAATGCAGCTGAGAATGGAGAACGTGTGGACTTGTGGTGCAAAAAGGAAAGAGCAGTTTGAAACGTTTATTTCTTTTTTTTTTACGTCCATTTTCAGGCGATGAAAGCAGGTTTTCAACACAACTTTAGCAGTGTTGAGGAAATCTGATGAGCGGAAAAACGTGAAACGGACTTTTTCACAGAAGTTGGAAATGACTAAACTGCACAACATCGCCTTAAGGTGCTGCTGTATACAAGTTCTTCTTATAACAGAAATAAAGTTTCCCTCTACTAAATTCCTGCTACACTCAGAAGCTGGATTTATAAAAACATATTATTTTTAGATATAAGATACACAGTAGTCCCTTGCTACTTCGCGGACTCGCTCTTTCGCGTTTTTCAAACTAAGAGTGGACATGACACAAAACTGACTGATAGATGAGCCCCACGAGTGGAACGGATTGTTTACTTAAAATAATTTAAACAATTTAGCACCTGCTGCACCTGTGTGCAACCCACAGGTGCAGGGAGAAGCTTCCTTTACAGCCTGTCATGATCTCCGCTCTCAGCCACCTGCGGCTCTCTGCCACGCCCACATTTCTCCTCCAGTTGAAACAGCTTTGTGAAGGGTTAACCCTTTACTGTCCAGCTGCACCGATCGACTTTGGTCTTCCAACTTAAAACTCAAAGTGTGTCACATAGTAAAATCATCATAATGATAAATTATAAAAGTGTTATGTTATTGTTCATTATTTTAGAACTTCTATGTTCAGTTGTTATGGTGTAATTGATCAAAAAGTACATTTCTGCTCCGTGCTGCGGAGCTGTGTGAAGGGTTAACCCTTTGCTGTCTTGCTGTGCTCCTCTTCTCTACAGTATTTAAGTTGTTTACTTACACAGAAGGCGGGAGATTGGGAGTGAAACTTGAATTTGGACTGCTGTATCCCTACTTCATGGTTTTTCACTTGTTGTGGGGGGCGTGGTCCCCTAAGCCCTGTGATAAACGAGGGACTACTTTATTTTGTTTTGTAACAAAACAGTGATCATTTCACACCCGTGTACTTTGCTGCTCCTATCATTATGTGCAACCCTGTGCAGGATCTAACAGTGAGTGGATGGATACACACAGCTGTGATAAAATGCATTATTTCATTTTGTTTATCGTCTAAGGTCCTGCATCGAGAAGAAAACTCTCCAACTCATGCAATCATTCAGTTGTCGTTTTAAAAATGTTCATGTCAGGCGCAGATTTTCGACAGTGCAGATCTACTGAAGCTGCTTATCTGAAATACAGCCTGCTTGTGTTTTTAGGCAAATGTATTAAACTGTCTTATTCAGGCCTCGGTAGCTTGGGGGGTAGCGCCAAGGCCTTGTAATGCTAAGGCTGTGGGTTCAAGCCCAGGTTGTGTTAGCAAAGGCACCTGGCATTAAAACAACTGACAAATCTTTCAGGTCGTGGCAGCAACCCCTGCAGAAACAAACACCAAATTAAACTCCTACTTTACGAGCCTAATGCCAGTTTTTATAACTGCTTTAATAAAATGTATTTTATCCTCCGGGTATTTCTCAGAAAAGACCTGGAGCTACAGCCCAGAATGCCCAGAATTCAGAATGCAAAACAATTAACAGAATTCCCTGATGCATGCTCAATAATCCAGGTAGAAAAATCTAAAGTCTGGTCCTCTGGACATTCAAAAAAACAAAACAAAACAAAGCAAAAAAAATTGTAGAAAGGTTTCGTCTTTCGTCCAAAAGACTTCTTCAGTCAAATCAAAAACAAATCGCCTCGTCTCCATTTGAAAACGTAACTCCAGTAGGTTAAAGTGTGAAAGTCAAAGGGGCTGTCAAAACCAAAACGAAGCAGGACAAATAGAGTACAAAATGATTTGTGGCAGACATATAATGTTTAAACCAAACGTGTCAGGTACGTGGTGACCAAACTACAAAATAACAATTGGGCCGAGGTATGAACTGACCTGGAGGAGGCTTTGGTGCTAAGGACTAAAGTTTCAGAACCCTCCCTGATCCTGGACATGACCACTAAACTCTGACATGTGTTTCGGACCTGCTGAGTGTCCATACACAGGGGCTCTACACCTTACAGTAAGACGCTCCAAAGCTGAACAGAACCTCTTTTGGATTGAAAACTACAATTAGAGAAAATACAAGAAATGAAAGGAACTAATCAGGAATGTACATCTGTCAAGTTTTAGGCACCAAGAAGCTTGATGGTCCTCTGATCATGCTCTTTGTGCATCCTGCAGCGAGTTCTCATGAGCTGGGATGAAGACGGGTCCTGCAATGCAGCGGGTCAGGTTATTAACCTGAACATGTCACCAACCTAAAGCAGCCCCGAGCTCCTGAGGCCTCTTGTTCTGTCCACTGGAATGTCTCCTCGAAAAGCTCCTTTCCATCCGACTCCGTTGAGTTTTGTTCCACCTCGGATGCTCTTTGACTCCAGCTGCAGCCAAATAAGCAAAATCTGCCTCCCACAGACGTTCCCGGCCACAGCCGAGCACGAGACACTTCACTTTGTCTCCGATCATCACATCCCACTCTGCTGTGGGAAGGTGGTACAGTGGGCGATTATTTTTTTTACAAACTGGCATGTTATGAATAGAACCAGAAGCATTAGATTAACAGCAAAGGTTTTAAAACTAAATCCTGATACTGTATTCAAATCAAGAAGGAAATGTTTCAGTAGAAAATGTATTGTGCCATAAATCAGCTGTTTGAGAACAGCAGATCGAAAGCTTGGAAATATTCATATTTTAGAACCGCATCTCTTTTAGTATGACATTTGTATTAAAATACATAAAACCCTAACATATACATTCATGATTTACAAAATAAATGTGTAATTCACTTCTATAACATACGTCAAAAATATGTGAATAAATAATACACCACTGCTGTTAGCAAGCCAAAATGAGGTGTGAATTAAAAAAAGCTTTTAAAAAAAACATGGTTTCCCTCCCGGCTTCATGCCGGCTCCTCCTCCACATAGTTAAAAAAAAAAAAAAAGAATTTTGAACATGAGTTTGTCCAAAAAGTGCTGGCAAAGAAAGGAAAGTGAAAACCTGTGCACAGTTTGTTCTGGTCGGAACAGAGCACAGTCTGTCAGCCGGGTCCAACATGCGCAGGTATAAAGCTCAAAACCTTTGTGCCCCACGGGGTAATTAAAAAAAAAAGATCCATGATGCATCTGGAGCAGTGATGTGGTCCAGCATTCAGACGATGTATGTGGGGAGTTCTGTGGAGAGTTTCACGTGTGCATGAGCTTTCATACATCCTGAGGAAAGACCAGAAGAGAAAGAAACAGGCATCAGATGACTGACAGAAACAACCAGATGACATACAGAGGGAATTGTCTGTCTGTCCTCTGTCTGTGTTGTGAGCATGATAACTTAAAAAATATTATACTGACGTCCATTTTAGTGTGTGGCTTCATCTAGGTGGAGCAAGGGTCACTAGTCGGTTTGTCAAGTCAAAATTCAAGATGGCCACCTCTATATATATTTGTAAACTGGCCAACATGTGTTTGAGTTTTTATTTTGTTTATAAGTATAGTTTCCTCAAATGACTGGGGTGGCCAATGATTAGCCTATGGGGGCCAAGGCCACCGGTGGCCACCCCCGTTGTACCTGGTGGTGGATAAAATGGCTCCCCACTTGAATATCTTGCACTAAAACATTAAGCTTTAGGCCTACTTACATTCTCTGTTAAATTTCAGTCCAGAACAACGCTCATCCCAAAATCCCTCAGCAGGTGTGTGTGTGTGTGTGTGTGTGGGGGGGGGGGGCTTGTCCATTTATAATTTT
>JAVCKU010000117.1:27257589-27268421 GCA_032273985.1 Hypsolebias coamazonicus | reverse complement strand
CTCTTCAGGTCGAGGGTGAGGTTCTGCCTCAAGTGGAGGAGTTCAAGTATCTCAGGGTTTTGTTCACAAGTGAGGGAGGAATGGAGCGTGATACTGACAGAGGGACTGGTGCAGCGTCTGCAGTATTGTGGACTCTGTGCCGGTCAGTTGTGGTGAAGAGGGAGCTAAGCTGTAAGACAAAGCTCTCTGTTCACTGGTCGGTCTACGTTCCTCCCCTAACCTCTGGTCATGAACTCTGGGTGGAGACTGAAAGAATGAGATTGTGGAAACAGGACGTTTAAATGAGTTTCCTCTGCAGAGCTGGACTCTCCCTCAGAGACGAGGTGAGAAGTTCAGTTACCAGGAGAGACTCAGAGTAGAACCACTGCTCCTCCTCAGCCAGAGGAACCAGTTGAGGTGGTTCATCTGGTAAGGATGCTTCCTGGGCGCCTCCCCAGGGAGGTGTTCTGATCGTGTTCGACTGGGAGGAGACTCCTGAGAAGACCCAGGACACGTTGGACAGACTCTCAGTTGTCATGGAAACACCGTGGAGTCCTCCCAGAAGAGCTGGAAGAGGCTGTGGAGAGAGATGTCTGGACCTCCCTGCTCAAATGACCCAGAGACCTGACTTCAGACTAAGCATGAGATGATGGATGGATGGATGTTTTGCTACAGCTTGGTTTATGAAAGAAATCAGTGAATTATTTTATCTTCTGGAAGTTTCTGAGAGCATTTTATTTTGTTTTAAACAGAAACTGTTTAATAAAACACTCGATTCTTGGTGGACGGGTTTGGTTTCGTTTGTTTCTTGAAGTGAACGTTATTGTTTGTCTTGATTTGCTCGAGTCGCTCCTCATAGATCCTTTAAATTGGTTTGTGTCCAGTCCAACGGTCTGGGGGATGATTTATCTTTTTACTGAAAATCAGCCGTAACTGGAGGAGACGAGACGGGAGCAGGTCGCTGAAGTCTTTAGGACGTTATGGAGTCAAGAAACTCGTTTTCAGCTTGACTCACGGCAGGTTATCATCTTTCAGAGCAACCTTCATTAATTATTGTTTCTCTTTATTCAGCTGGAGTTTCTCAGAACTCAGTTTTCTACAGCTCTATGGATAACTGGTGCTCATGAACTAGTTGTTTCACATATTACACATTTACACTAACTACTTCCTTTCTGTGTCCACCTCAATGAACACCGATATCATTTTATTACCAGACAAAAACACTCAATCACACTTCAAGGAATTATGAAGTTTTGTATGTGGGTATACGAGGTCCTCAAATATGAACTATCCTAATTTACACTGAAGGTACTTTAAAAACAATTTAAACAAAAATATAATAAAATGTGTTTTTTTAAATAACTTCAATCCATCCATTTTCTGCCATCCATCCACAGTCAGGTCAAGAAGGTAGCAGCATCCTTGAGTTTCCCTCCAGGACTCAAGGTGTTCCAAGGCCAAAGAGAAGAACAAATCCCTCCATAAAATGGGTCTGGATCCGCCCTGAGGGACACCCAAGAGACCTCAAAACCACCTCAGCTGACTCCTTTGTTTAAGGACCAGGACCTCGGACCAGGTCTTGTATCTCATGGGCTGCGACTGCTGAAAACTAAATGGCAACTAAAATTGTTGAAATTAGGCCTCAGATTTGGCCAACAGCAGGAGATGAACCAGCAACCTTTTGGCTGAGAAGCAACATCACTTATGCACAAGTATTATTACAAAACATGAATTTCTTACTTTCCAGGACAACTAAAACAGAAGGACCTTGAAATGAATGGCAGCCACTACAAACGCCCCTCAACGCTCTTTACAGACTCGTTGGCCCAGCGGGTCGGGTTGGACGACATCAGCTGACTGGGCTTATGGTCCAATCGCAGCAGGGTTACCTTGACACTGATTCACCTACATCAGATGCTTACGACGGAAGTTTGAATGGTAGATCTGACCTCAAGAGATCAAACAATGAGTCTCAGAGACCGATGGAGAAACCTTGAACCCCCACCCCGACTGTTACGAGACAGTCTGGAGACTCCATCTGGACCACAGCTCACAAACTCCCCAACAGTCGTGAAAGTGGCTCTAGAGCAGGGTGACTGATGTGCAGGGCAGCCAGTCTGAGACTGGACCTTTTCGGACACATGGGTCAGCACGCATGCGCATACAACTGCACCAAAAACTAGCAAGATATCGAGTTGCCCAGTAATAACCTCCAGTTTGTTTCTTCTAAACTCAAGAAAGGGAATAAAATGAGCGGGGGAGCTGGACCAAGTAAGGGGGCAACTATGGCTGAATGGTTAGAGCAGTCGTCCTCCATTGCAAGGGTTGGGGGTTCGACTCCACCAGCAGTCACATGCCAAAGTGTCCCTGGGCAAGACTTTGAACCCCTCATTGCCCCGATGTGTGTCTGAATGTGATGTAAAACTCTGATTAATCTCCTTAGAATGATTTGTTCAATTATCTTTGTACAGATCTGGTAGATGTTGTATGACTGGGTAAATGAGACACAGGTTGTTGTAGAAGACAGAAAGGTGCTGGATAAAGTCCAGTCCAGTCCAAAGAAGCAGCAAACCTACAATTTCCATAGGGAATGGGGGGGAGGACTTTTTTTTCATGATGTCATATTCAAAGAGCGTTTGCCTCATCTGCCAGTCTGCCATTGCTATTCCAAAAAAGGGAAATATGGAGCGGCGTTTTCAGACTGTTCATAAAAACTACGACACTGACTTCCTTCCAAAAAGCGATCTGAGAAAAAAAAAGGTGAAGGAACTGAAATCTCAGGCGTCTGGACAGCAGCCATTTTTCTTAGAGCCGACCACAACAGAGAAGGCAGTTACTGAAGCATCGTTCTGGGTGAGTCGCTTCATTGTTAAACACAAGACGTTCTTCCAAGATGAGGAGATGGACTTTAAAACCAAACCAGAAATATTATCTTTGATCAAAGCTCTCCAGGTATCAAGAAGTACAGTTGGTGCTGTGAAGCCACGTCTGAGGATTTGACCCAGCAATTTTGGAAGGACATCACGGACAGCGAGTGTTTCTCACTGCTATTGGACAAGTCTACAGATGTGAGTCAGCAAATAAGTACCATATTTTCCGGCGTATAAGTCGCTCTGGAGTATAAGTTGCATCAGTCAAAAAAAAAGCATCATGAAGAGGAAAAAAGATACGCAAGTCACTTCGGCATATAAATCACGTTTATTATGCATTTCTTTAACGGTCAAAACTGTTTCATTTCACTTGGGCAGGGCGGCGCCACTTCTCCATCCGGAGCTGCTAGCTCTCCAGCGTTCTTCTGCCTGCCCCAGCTGAGTGAAGCGAGCGCCCACGGGAGGACTTGCTGTTGCAGTTCTTAGAAATTTAAAGCGTCAGTCAAAATTTGCATTATGGGGAAAAGTATATAAGTTGCTTTGACGTACAAGTCGCAGGACTGACAAATGTATGCAAATAAACTGCGACTTATACGCCGGAAAATACGGTATATGTTTGTATTTTTATAGTAAGATCACTTTGACTTGGTCATTTTAAAAGTAGCTCACATTTAGAGGACCTGAGTTTCATCCCGTCTGTGGATCCTCGTATCCAATCAACAGTTTTTTACCTTTCAGGCCCGACGCCTTATCAGCACCGAGTCGTTGTTTTAAAAACGAACAAGAAGCACCGAGATCCCCGAACAGTTTCATCCTGTAATTCGGCTGTGTGATGACTCATTAGCTGATCGTTTCGGCTCTGAGAGTCCATCTGCAGCTGATAACAGATAAAAGAGAAGATTTAGCGCAACGCGTCCATAAACCATGAGCTTATCTGGAACAGCAGCTGCAGCCTGGTGGCTTTTCTGTGGAAGACGTTGTTTCCTCCGTAATCTGTGAGATTAGTCGAACACGTTGGCTTTGCTTGTTTTTGTTGGTCCGTAATGGAATTTCATCTGAAGCGTCTCTGAAGCAGACAGCTTTAACACGGTCGTCCCAGTGTTTAGTCTTTAATCAGATAAGACGTAAAAAAACAAAAAAAAACAGCAAAACTTTGTGTTGAATTCTGAAAAGTGCCGACGCAGAACACGTTATTACAACCTGAGAGGAACGTTAAAGAAGCGCTGCTGCCAGTGGCTCATCATGGACGCCATGGTAACCACACACCTGTGTCTGTCACTCCCTGACTGTTGAGACAATGAGAGGCAGACAGAAACAGACTGAAAAGTAAACCTCAAGCGAGCAGACGCTGTGTGAAAACAGTCACATTTACAAAGAAGAGACGTAGACTTTGATCGAAGACGCTTTTATCTAACAAGGTTAAGTCAGGTCCTCTGGATGGATTCTTCTTGTTGAAGTGTTTTGTCTTTTATCCAAAGGACTTCTTCAGTTAGATTGTTACCAGTTATGTTTAGGAGGGAAGTCACGGTGCAGCTACGGGATAGAGGAGGTCCAGTTCGGAGGCCTGAGGATTCTGGCTCTGCTGTTTGCGGATCATGGGGTCTTGCTGGTGTGCCGAGTGCGATGCGGCTGAGATGTGGATCAGAAGCTCCAGATCTGAGGCCATGGTCCTCACTCGGTAAACGGTGGACCGTCCTCTACAGACTGGGAGTGACGTTCTGCCTCAGGTGGAGGAGTTCAAGTAGCTCAGGATTTAAATGAATGGAGTGGGAGATCTACAGATGCATCCGTGTAGCTTCTGCAGTATTGTGTAGTTTGTGCCGGTCTGTTGTAGTGAAGCTGCAAGGAAAAGCTCTCTGTTTACTGGTCCATCTATGTTCCTACCCTCAGCTATGGTCAGGACATCTGGGTAGACTGACGGAACCAGGTCGTGGATCCAGGCGGTTGAACTGAGTTTCCTCTGCAGGGTAGCTAGACTCTCCCTTAGAGATAGGGTGAGGAGTTCAGTTCTCCAGGAGAGACTCAGAGTAGAGCATCCACATCCAGAGGAGCCAGATGAGGTGGTTCAGACAACTGGCAAGGATGCTCCTTGGCACAGGTACTGGAGCTGGTCTGGGAACACCTTGGAGTCCTCCCAGAAGAGGTGGCTGTGGACAGAGATGTCTGGACCTCCCTGCTCAAGCTACTGCCTTGAGACCTGACTTTGACACATCTGTAAAATAACAGATTGTTGACGGCTGGATGGACACTTGGAACAATTCTTTTGAAAATGTGTTTGAAATCAAACTGGCATTTGGTATTACCATACTGGAATATGTTAGGGGTATAATGTAGGCATATACCATATCAAACAGACATCCATTACTGGTACTGGTGCATCCTTACTGACCTCTTTACCAATGTGCACAACATGATGACTGTACGGAGCCTCAGGAAAACATTACCTCTTGAACTTGTAGATGACAAACACAGCTAAACCTGCAACCACCACCGACAGCAGCATTAGCATGGCAGAGCCGCTGTGGTTCTCCCCGGTGTCCACGAGGGGCGCTGCAGAGACAGGGAGACAAGCGCCGCACGCCATCAACAACAAAACCCCTGAGCCAGGCTGTATTTGCACCTGCTGACTCATGCAATGAGCGGTGAACAGAAATGACACCCATGTGAATCATGAATCAGTTTAATATATGGACTCTTCTTACTCTTTATCCTAAAAGTAGCAGCATCCCCAATAGGAAGAGGCACACATACGTGTAACGGTGCTCACTCTCTGAATGTCTCTGTGTAGCTACATGGTGGGAGCCAATCAGACACAGGGGTGGGGTCATTAGTTGAGTGGTGGGGCAATAAAAATATGAAAGTTATACCTGACTGTCCACTGTGTCTATTAAAAGTCCCCATGCTGTTTGTTTGTCCCACTCACTACTGAAGGTCCTCCTGGACTAAACAAAGACCGTTGTATTTGTTTACCTGCTGACAGGTGAGCTGCGTATACTGTGACTTGGACGCCTGGCCGCAACGTGAACTGGACAAGATTTTGATTCAAGGCACTCAGCAAAACTTCAGAGAGCTGCAGAGACAGAAGGAGACACAATTTAAACAATATAGTTTTTAGCTGACAGGTGAAAACTCAAATATTTTCAGAGCAGCTTAAAGTTTAGCAATAATTAAAGCAAGAAGAAGCAAAAATACTTTGAAGTTGATGCACAAGTCATTAGTTGAAAGTTTTTGCCTTTACTATTGTCTAATGGTATGGGAAACTCCTAGTCAGAGCAGCGGCTTCGCTAAGCTAACAACGTAAGTCTGAACGTACTAGGAGGTAGAGGAGGTCCATTTCGACCGATATTTATGGGGCTGATTATGAGTAATAACGGCCATTGAATGGTTGATAACATTCGAAGCGGGTGTTTGCTCCATGTCACATGCACCCAGACTCTATTGCTTAGCAGACTGGATTGCAAATTGGATGTGATTTGTGAGAATCGCGGGCCATACGTGGCCCGTAGGACTCGCTGGCAGGATGGATCAAGTCTCGGGAAATATTCTCGGGCACAAATCAGTGGTGCATCCACTTTATTTGGGCCTTTTGGAATCTATGTGAGACCAGCAAAGTCTCAAGGCAGATAAAAATTCAGTAAAGTTCTGCCTGACTTCAAAACAAATGTTTATCTCAATTTGGCTCCCTCAGCTGGCCTTGCAGGCCACCTTATCTCAGTTCACCTGGAGGCTCTGTGATCTGATGCTCTGCCCAGCTCCCTCCCATTGAGGAAGTCCGCTGATCATTCATTCATTCAACCTTTATTCAGGCAGGTTAATCCAATTGAGCCTCGAGGACTCATTTACAAGAGAGACCTGTTTTCAACAAAGAATGATGACAATAGTGACAACAATAGACAATCATAAGAGAGGCATTAAGATTTTTTTTAAAACGAGTTAAAAAAGATGTTGAAAAGTAGCAAAATAGCTAGATTATAAGGCATATGTAGAAAACTAAAAACAGGAACATGTCTGCAATGCATCGCATTGCATCAACCTGAGGGAACCAGCTGAATAAACACTGCCATCATTTCAGGACTCTTGGATTCTCATTGGTGTTGTCCTTGGACATTCCCTGACACCACTTGAGAATGTTTACGGATCTCACCAGAGGGAAGTGGATGATTATTCCATCCTTATCAGAACTCCTACAGTACTTCCGGGAGCATCCTTGGACACTCTCACCACCCTTGTTGTCCCTCCCCCCGTGGAATGTCTACATCACCATGTGCTTGTATGTGCGGAGTGTTTTTTTCATTATCAGGGTCTTTCTTCTCAGCCAAGAAGAAAGAGTTTGATACAATTTTTGTTTTGCCTCCAATTCCCACATGTGTCCACTTTCACTACTTTTTTGTCTGTCTAAACAGACCTCACTTGTAAATGAGTCTTTGAGGCTCAATGTGATTTATCTGTCTAAATAAAGCTTGAATGAATTAATATGAAAATGGTAAGGCTGCTGAGTGTGTTCTTAGAGTTGTGTTAGATGTCTAAAAATTTTTCTAAATGTCTAAAAATGGCACTTGGCTGGCTGGCCACTAGTTTAACCTGGACAAAGACTTTTGCCACTTTCTCCATCCTCTGTTCTTTATGACTCATATCATGGCTGCTAAGTTACTATTTATTGATAACTATAAAACAGAATATTACTTCAAAGTTGACTGGGCTGTCTCTAGTATCACTAGACCAAAACTAGACTCTAGTTCTGGTCAGATGTTTCACAGTCCAGATGTTTTTGTAAATGTGCTTATTGGTTTGCCTGATTACAAACAGCAGCACAGATGAGCTGCAAATGTACACGAACAGATAATCTGGGATCCATTGACATTACACAATGAAGCCCAGCTGTGGAGCTGTACGCTCGCACAACATTTGATACAGAAGTGGATCAACTGTCCACCACAGCTGAGTCTCCACAGGAGATCTAAAACACCATGAAGCTGTGAAATTTAGACTAATGTGTTTTGAATGTTGCTATCATGCTACTGTCTGTGTGTGTTCTCTGAGAGGCAGAAAAGTGCAGGTGTGGGCTGAAACAGAAACAAGAGACTTTACAACCCACCAGAGCCAGGAGTCTGAAATGATTTTTTCAGAAGTGTATCTTATTTTTCGACATATTTCTTAAAAGCTTTGTCTGAACTGACAGAGCGGTCTCTGTAATAACTGAGCTGACCCTCCGAAATGAGGGTTAATGACTTAACAAGAGGTGCATTTGCAGACTTGCAGCTTTTTTCCTTTAACCAGCATGGTCTGGCGTCATGAAAAAAGTACAATCACGTAATAATTTGAGTGTGTACATACGTGTGTGTGTGTATTCTTTATCTATTTATTAGCTGAGACTAATCCCCAACACAAACGCAAACAAATCGCACAAGCTCTCATGATAATACATGAGAGTGAGTACAATATTGTTATCAACGCAGCAGTATATTTTATTGTAGAAAGATTATTTTAATTTAACGTTTTAGCACACAGGTATGGAAGCCCGTTTCCATCATGAAAGAAAAACTAAAAGTCCAACAGGAAGTCATAATTTCAACTTTTAAAGTCGTAATTACAAGAATAAAAGTGATAATTGCAAGAAAAGTCATAATTATGAGTTTTAAAGTCATAATTTTGAGAATAACAGTCATAATTATGTGTTTTAAAGTCATAATTATTACTTTTATTCTTGTAATTATGACTTTAAAACTCAATTATGACTTCCTGTTGGGCTATTATTTCATAGTGGAAATGGGCTTTGATACTAAATGCTATATAAAGTGGCCATGAAAAGATGTATACATTACATTCCTTTATTTAAATGTTTTGTTTGACAGCAGAGGGACCAACACTGAATGAATGAATCCATATGCTATGCAGGAAAACTACCGGTGTCTTACAGGAAGTTGCATCCCTGTAGAGTCATGGTGTCCGGCAAGGGACAAACTTCAAAAATTTAATTAGAAAAGTCGAAATGATAACTTTTATTCTCATAATAACTTTAAAACTCATCTTTATGACTTTAAAACATAATTATGACTTTTCTTCTCATTGTATGACTTTAAAACTCATAATTATAACTTTTGTTCTCATAATTATGACTAAAAGTCAAAATTATGACTTCCTTTTGGGCTTTTATTTTTTCTTTCATGACTAAAATGGGCTTCCAGAGACAGGAGATGTGCATTTCCTCAAAGAATGCTGGACTGAGCACTGATTGACTGCGTGAGATTTGTTTTTAAAGCTTTGCAGACCTTTTCAATAAAAAGAAGCAGGGCTCAAACATGAGCCTCCCTCCACATGACACAACTCCTCCTTATCTCTAAGGCTGAGGCAACTACTTTAGGGAGGAAGCTCATTTCATCTGCTCGTACGTAGGATCTTGTTCTATCGGTAATGATCCACATCTCATGATTGAAGACGAAGATTAGAATGTACACCAGTAAATCAAGAGCTGTTGGGCCAGCTCCTTATTCACCACAACAGATCGGTGCAACGCCCTCTTTACTGATTCAGCAATCAGTCCATCTCTTGTTCCATCCTGCCATCACTCATGAGCAAGACTCCGTGATGGGTAACTCCTCCGCTTGGAGCAGAAATTACACCCAGAAGGAGCATTCCACCCCTTAGAAAGACCATTAATATTAATTAAAACCAACTACAGTAAATGCTTTGCAGCGAATCTGCTTCAGTTGGGAGTCAGAGGTGAGAGTTCCCCTGTGATGGACTAGAGACGTCCACAGTTGCACAATGGCAGCTGGAGATGAGTCCCAGCTGCTCTGAAACCAGTAAAGGAAAAATCAGGTAAAGAAAACACATGAATGGAGATGAGAGGTTTTGTTTGTTTTAGCGGAATATTTTAGTTAATTATAAGAATATTACTCCAAACGGTAACACTTTATTTGAAGTGTTCATAAGGCTGACATGCCACTGTCATAAGCATGACATAACATTTGTCATGAACATGAACAAGCCTTTATGAATGTTTGTGACTGTTGTCATTAAGTGTCATTCGGTAAAATTTGACACCTTGAATGCAAAGTTGACCTTGGTCAAAATGTCTTTGTCATGACCACTTGTCGGAGCTGTTCACAGCGTTGGAGTATTTCATCTGAAGTTGTTATATTAAACATTTCAGACTAAGTTACTACCGTACTTTCCGCCTTACAAGTCACACCGCCATATAAGTTGCATCAGTCCA
Organism: Hypsolebias coamazonicus; assembly: GCA_032273985.1. Classification (NCBI taxonomy): domain Eukaryota; kingdom Metazoa; phylum Chordata; class Actinopteri; order Cyprinodontiformes; family Rivulidae; genus Hypsolebias; species Hypsolebias coamazonicus. The sequence continues at coordinate 27,258,356 of JAVCKU010000117.1, read as the reverse complement.
AAAATGTCTAATAAAGTGGAAAAAAACCCATAAATAAATCACTTCGCCACCATGCATCACTGCTAACGCGTCGTGTTTATGTGTCACCGCTGACCACCCGGAAATGTGGGCTGGTGTTGTGCCAAAAAGCGATTGGCTGCCAAATGGGGGCCGTGGGAGCGTGCACGGGAAAAATTTAACAAGAATTTAACAAGATTAATACATTAACACACGCGCAGAGGGAGGACTCGCTGTGCATTTCAGGTGACCATCTGTCCCTCAGAGGAGACGTTGCATCTCTGCCGTTCGTTTTGCAGACTAGGCCTTCTTTTGGTTGGCCTCTGGGCTTTGGCACACTGTTCTGTGGCCTTGGTGGACTCCTCAAGCTCTAAGGAATGAGGGTACGCATTCATCGTAAATACACGTTCAGATTCCATGTGTTGTGGCTCTTCCAATCTGCATGGCTCAAAAGCTTTGCAGGCCATTACTCTCAGCTTGAATATACGGGTAGTCCTCGGGTTACGACGGTCTCGAGTTACGACGTTTCGTATTTGAGACACCTCCCACTGACTTTGAATAGCCTTTTTTCGAGTTACACACAGCGCCGTTTCTCTTGTGTGTGGGGTGTTAATATCTTTCCCTTTAAGACCCTGTGGACAGGACTCCTCCCGCTCTCTGGCGTCCATTTTGTTGTTTACCCGCTGGAGGAGTTCATTCGTAGTAGTGACGTGAGGGAAGTTGCTTGTGCTCTAAGGCGGTGCAGCCTGTAAAAATAGCAGCTCTTGTTC
>JAVCKU010000117.1:27179617-27190152 GCA_032273985.1 Hypsolebias coamazonicus | reverse complement strand
AGCAGGTGTTGTGTCAAAAAGTGATTCCGATTTCACCCGATCAGTTTTTGGCAGAGAATCACTTTTTGGCACAACACCTGAACATCCACTCTGCAGAACGGGCAACGTCTCCTCTCGCTGTATTTTTAATAAATACAGCAAAAATGTGCAATGACTTTGGACATTTAGGGGCAGAGTTGGCGGATCCAATGAAAGAGTTGCTGGATCCAAACGGTCAAAATGAGAGAGTTCCCAGATCTTGTTCTCAAATTATCTGTCTCAAATTAACCACTGTTCGTAACCATAACAGCAAGGTGTTTTTTTAACAACCAGGAGCAGGTGATTAACATCTCAGAAGTTCAAATATCTCAACTACAGCCCCAAATCTCAAATTAGTTGAAAAGGAGGCTCCATGGATGCATTCCCATCTACCTCAAGTGTCTGATGACTGGGGTCCCCAGATCTCCTAAGGAGATCCTGGAACTGGCAAGAAACACAGCTTGTGACAGCAGAAAGTCTGGGGTTGTCCCCCGGCACCTGCAGCCAGCTGCCCGCGGCGACGAGGAGCTCGGCAATCTGCTGGCAGGAGTGGTTATCAATCTGGGAGGAGTTCTGCCTGGCATTCGGGTGTTCCTGCAGCCCGGGGAACCAAGAGGCCAGCCGAGACTGGGAGGACAGATTGGAGTGTTGAGTTACAACAGCATTTAATTTCACTTTGTGATTAATTAAAAAAAAATTGAACTGAATTAAACTGAACTGCGTTTAGAACAGTGCAAGTGTATGGGAAGGGTTTATAAAGCCTTAAAAATATAAATATAAATACAGCATTCCTACATTGCGGTTTGTCACCCATCTCAATGGAGTGTGGAACATAACCACTGCGATAATTGAGGGACTACTGTATTTCCAAGATGGTGGTGGCCGTTGTGGAATTTGAAGAGGCAATCAAATTTTGGATAGTGACCTTTCTTAGATGCAGCCACACACCAAAATGTATGCTGGACGTTACTTATTTTTCAACTGATCATGCTGACAACATGCATGGACAGATGGAGGGTACCTCCTCTTGGTTCTGTGACGGCGGGGACAATGAAATGGTCGACAGTTCCAAAGCCGTTGCTGGCGCAGCGTGTTAACGACGCTCATCAGGTGTGTATTCATGTAGAACTGTGTGAACTCTGCCAAACGTCTGCTCTGACAGCACGCTGCAAATCAAACCACCACGTCTCACTCATGAATATTCAAGGCCAGCACTCTCCATCAAACTCCATCAAGCTCCTCGTCCGCAAGTGCAGGACATGAAAGCAAAAAGAGTTGATGCACATATTCATAATTATTACTCTCTGCTCCCGCGGCTGCCTGATCCTCCGCATCGACCAGGTGCTTTCAGCTGTTTGATCCGCCTCGTGGAATGGAAGTCCTGTCTCTTGATCTGAGGCATTTAAAGCTGCTGTTAATTGAACGCTAGCCTGACATTTGAGCGCACCCCAGACCTCAGCCAGACCTGACAAACATGTCAGTTTCTGCCTTTCAGGATAATTGGGTCTCCATGTCAGACCGCTGCCTCTCGAGGCAGAGCTGGAGCTGGAGGGCTGTGAAAGGAAGCCCGAGCCGCTCGTTCATGACACCCAGAGGAGCAGAGACCTCACTAACACGTTGACTTTAGACACTTAAAAACTTTCTCATATGTGTGAAACAAGTGAGCTAATTTTACACAGACATAATCTGATTTAAACATAACGTATGACTTGATGGTAACATTTGACAATAATGAGCTTTATGATGGAAGCTTAAGGTATTTTTAGACTACAGCAGACGTTTTAAGATCTTGAAACTGGACTGGAAGTGAACGGAAAATGAAGTAAACCTAAATGTTTTAGTGAAAGACATTCAAGTGGGGATGAGTTACATTGTGAAGAAGAACAGAGGGAGATTTTTATGTATTTATTTTTTTCTCAGAGGGAGCAGTTTTATCAATGACCAAAGCCGGAGCCAGGGGGTGGCCAATGGTGGCCTTGGTCATTTGAGAAAATACTTTAAAGGAGGGGTGGAAAACGTTTTTTTTTTTATCCCAGAGGACCAAATCAAGGTATTTAAAGCAATCAAAGGGCTGCATACAGAAACAGTAAATAGATTTTATTTAAGGTGCATAATTTAGAACACTTATTTCAAGCTTTGTCTTGACTCTTGTAACAAAGTTAGCATGCTTGTCATCAATTATCTAAGAGTAGGACATATTCTTTGTAAACTGGCTCTTGAGAAAATATATTTGTTAGCTTAAATGTGTAAAAACAAAACATCCACTTGGTTTTTGGAGTATTTAAGGTTCAGTCTAGCTCTGGAATCACACCAACTTCAGGAAAACATTCTTGGTGTGTCTCAATTCGACTGATTTTGATGCAACTGTCCAAGATGTTTAATTTTGACTTCAGTTTCATTGATAAAATACAGGTTTTCATCAACGAAGAGCGTCAAGGTTTACAGAGCTTTCAGGTGAATTAAGGTGGCCTGTCAAGGCCAGTCTGGGAGCCAAGTTCAGATAAACATGATTGTTTTGGGGACAGGCATAACTTTACCATTTATGTCTACCTTGAGTCTGTGTTGGTCCTCTCGGTTCCAAAACGTCCAAATTAAATGGCCACACGACTGGACCGTGCCTGAGAGTAATCCCCGAGATCTGATCCATCCTGCTAAAAGCATTAGAGTCTGGGTGCTCGAGGCACAAACCAAGCCATCACATAAGGCAGGCAGCCTGACCAGTCCAAATTTTCTGCCAATGACTTCCTTGTTTGATGATAAACCAGGAACCAGCTGAATCCAAAAAGCAGAAAACCAGTTATCATAAATCCAACTATATATATGTGTTCTTAACATCCACCACTGACAACAAAGATAGACACATCAAGTCTTCCAAATTGATGAGATATCCAGCTTTAAAGCAAAATCAAACCTAGAAAGCACAGTTTCTTCAAATTATCGTTTTGTTTACATGTAAAAATGTGGTGGTGGTGATCTTGGATTTTGATGTACTAACCTAGTTCTCTAAAGGGAAGCGATCTTACGCTTGAATGCAGCCACACACCAACATGGAAGACGGCGCCTCACTTGTTTTTTAAGATTTGATGCTCACAACACAGACAGATGTGATGGAGGTGGTTTCCTATTCTCCTCTCTTCGCTCCTTGATGGGGGTCAAAAATACATTTTTCACAAGGATCTTGCATATTTTTTTAACTTATTTATAGGAATTGAAATTGTTTGTTGTATAGTCTTTGCTTAAACTGACTCTCGTTCTTCTTTTACATTAAAACCTCTGTCTGACTGCTTCACTGAGGTAAAAGCTATAGTTAAAATTTCACAAATTCCAATGAGAATAAAAGTAAAGTTAATTTTATTTAGTCCCAGGAGAGACTGCAGGGCTTCTCCTGCCGATGTGAGTCTGGAGCTGTTTCTAAAATCTCATTAAAAAAATGCTGTGGGGGATATCAGATTAGTTCTGTAGTAAAGAGCTCAAATTCGTTTTTCAGCTGAAAACCTTCAGAGCTGCTGCGCTGAACGCTCAGGTCTAATGTTTCCTTTAAGTCAGGGGAAAAAAATCGCTCTGAACTGCACGGATTTAGACTGAAAGCATCCAAAGAAAGGCACATAAAGACACGTTGGTGATTTCTCCTCTTCACTCAGCCCCCTCCGACAGCCTCCATCTCAGAGTCCATCTGGATTTGTCACTCTCAGCCTCTCCTCAGTCACAGCTGCGTTTCTTTTTTTAAAAATTTTTTCTCCGGCTTTGGGATGTTTCAACGCTCTGCTCCATGTTTGGAGATTTTTGCCTCAGGCCTGACAGATGTTGCGTCTCCTCGCAGACCCACCGACACACAACCTCACAACAAAACCATCATCTGTTAGCTTCTCCTGGATTGTGCTTACACCACTGTGTTCTGCAAGCTGCTCCGGCCAGCAGAGCGTGGCTGATTTGTGGGGATTCATCTGGCGTGCAGCGTGTCCTTAAAAAGCCAGCGGCCGTAAAGACGCTTCACCTGCGTGTCCTGTTCCACGAGCGAACCACATCAGCAGGTGGTAGTAGCTCCGGGTGCATCAGGTGAAAGGAAGCATGTTCTGACCAGTTTAATCAGAAACAACTTCATCATTTGGCTCTAGGCCAGATTATGCAACATTTTGCTGAGTAAGTTTTGCTCTCGTCCTTTTGGTCATTCACTCCTCATAAATAAAGATTTATTTCATCTTATTGCTGCTTCTTTCACAGTAAAACAACTCGACTGGTTACACAGAAATGCACTTTAATTAAAAAACAGTGTCTGGGTTTGTTTTAAGATTTGTTAGCAGCTTAAAAAAAAATCAAACAATCTTCCTTTTTTGTTCACAACAGTAACGTTTTATTTGACTTTGACAGTCAGAGGAGTTTTACGTCTTTCCCAAAGTAGCACTTTTGAAACCAACTGAGCAGTCCGACAATATAATGTTTTATTCTAAAAACATGCACTGTAGAAACAGTTTAACATCTAGTGGATGAGGCTTAAAAGATAGTTTACTTTTTTAAAATGCTTTAAAAAGCCAAATATGGATTGTCTATGATAACATAAAGAACTTCAAAAAATTAATGAGAAAACAGTTTTCAAGTGTAGTGAGATACCTCCAGTAAGGTCGAATAAGGTAACAACTCATCTGCCTTTGTTCTCCTACACAAGAAATGTATAATCTCACCAGTAAGGTACAATAAAAGCGTGTGCCATCTTAGCGATGACTAAAAAGGAGGAAACAAACAAACAAAAGGAGTCAAACTGTCAGTAAAGCACCGTCCAGCACAGCAAAGGTAAGAACAGTCGCTCAACAACAAATTATCACACAGGCAAATTAAATCTGATGCCACGAAGCTTTCAAGATAAAAGTTGTCTTTCAGTCTGTTAAACTTTTAAGTTTAAGGGATTTGAAACATCTAAAATCAGCATCAAAACCAGGGCTGTGCAATACATTTAAAATTATATTATCATCACATTATCAGTGAGCGCAATAATAACTATAAAAATTGCATTTCCGGTGAAAATGCAATGTGAATGCTTATTGCAGAAGAATGCTGAAAATCAGCTGAAATGAGCTAAAAACATGCAAGTGCAGCTGAAATGGAAGAACAAGCCTAAGTTAGCAGAAGAAAGCAGAAAGAACTCATTTAGCAGAAATAAGCCCCAAAATTAGGAAATTAGCTAAAAAGATTAAATTACCTAAAAATAGCTCAAAAGTAGCTAAAAAGACAGAAATAAGCTTGAGCTATAAGGAGGAAGTGAAAAGAACTGAATGTGGAATCAGCCAAAAATGCTAAAATTAGCACAAAAAGCTAAAAAGATGCTGAAATTGCAGAAAGGACTAAAACTGGCAGAAATAAGCTGAAAGGAGCATAACATACTGAAATTACTAGAAAGAAATTAATTAAGCTGGAAGTAGCAGAAATTATCACACACAAAATGAATTTGTCTAAAAACAGCTGAAATTAGCTAAGAAATGCTAAAAAAAATAGCTGAAAAGGTGGAATGAGCTTAAATTAGCAGAAGAAAGTGGAGAGAGCACATTTTTGCCAAATTAGACTGAAGAAAGCATAAATGAGCACAATAAAGTTACATTTATCTGAAAAAAGCTGAAATGAGCAACAACAACATCAACAAAAAACCTGCTGAAAAGTAACAAAAAAAAATCATAAATTACCAGAAGGAAGTGGAGAGAGGATAGTTTTGCCAATTTAGACTGAAAGAAGCAGAAATGAGCACAATAAAAATAATTTTATCTGAAAAAAAGCTTAAATTAGCCTGAGCAAACAAACAAACAAAAACTGCCGAAAAGTAGCTAAAAAGTGGGGAAAAAAAACAAATTACCAGAAGGAAGTGGAGAGAGCATAGTTTGCTGGATTAGGCTGGAAAAAAAGTTGAAATGAGTGCAAAAAATGTGAAATTTACTGAAAAGACTAAAATTTGTATAAAACAGCTAAATAGTAGCTGAAATAGCAGAAAATGCTGAAACGTGCATAAATAAGCTGAAAAGAGCATAACAAGCTGAAATTAGCAGAAAGTTAGAAGAAGCACAAAAATGTTCTGGTTAGCCGAAAGAATCTGACAGGAGCACAAAACAGCTGAAAAAAAACCTGCTGAAATTAGCTGAAAATAGCTGGAAAAATGTTAAAATTTGCATAAAGAAGCTGAAAGAAGCTGAACCAGAACATAATGTGAAAGGAGCAGTAAAACGTTGTAAACAATTCATTTTCTAAGAGACAAAAAGTGGCAAAAAGGTCTAAATATTTCAAAATGCTATAATTGCACCAATACCAAAAGTCATAGCAGGATAGTCCTGAAAGAGCTGAATGTTTTGATTTATGATTTGTTCAAATAGCACAAGAATTGTGGAATGCGAAAGATGCCGAAAAACATACAGAGAAGAATGGATCACAATACTGTAGTGTGAATGCTTCATGAGCGTTCACACATCAGTATCACAAAGGACTGCTGAAGCAGCAATAAATTACAGGCCGACATATTTCAGCTCGCAGTCATGTTCTGTATCTGGTCGATCTAACGGACTCTCGACTGGATGAAAGCAGAAAAGAACGTGAAGAAAACATGGATTTAAATATCCTCATCACAACATTCAACAATATGAAGGCACACAAGTTATTGTAATACTGTCAAACTATGATCAGAGCACGATTTGAGTTTTTCTTTTTTTCATGAGTTTAGTCAGACAGCTGGAGGAGGGGGCCGGTCCATTCTTCTTCTCATCAAAAAATTTCCTTTATCGTTAAGACAGCCGACCATTTTATAGCGACAGGGAGCAAAACGGTTCCCATTTAACACCCAAGCACTTGAATGGATCAATACGGGTTTGAATTTGCATAAATACATTTTGCTTCTTCATCGTTGTGTGTAAAATAAACATACTGTTACTATCTAAAAAAGCTAAGTCTGGTCCTCGGGACATTCAAAAAACAAAACAAAACCAGAGGACCAGACTTAGCTTTTTTAGATTTTTCTACCTAGATTATTGAGCATGCATCAGGGTACACTGTTACTAATTACTACTGGCTGCAATGGTGGTAAAGAAAAAATATGTATATATTTTATGGGAGACCGTTTTATACCAAAACATTTGGGTACATGATGAGCAAAGGCCCAATTTAGTTGAAGTGAGGATTGACCTGGAGATGTTGCAGGATGGAGGAGGAGAGCTGAACGTTATGTGCTGCTGTATTTTCTGTAAGTGGGTATAGATGAGGAGAAGGAATCCTGATTTGTTTGTTCAATTTTTGTGTGTGTTTTTTGTTAGATGCTCTTTGCTGAAACTGGTACTACAGGTATTTGCAGTAGCTTAGTTAAATATGGAGGTGAATAACCCAGAAATGTCTTGTAAATGAAGGTAAACCAATTAATTTCATGACAAGTATATAGAGAAGGTCATTTAACAAGAGTAGAGGTGATGATGTTTCTATAAGGAGCATTTGTTAAAAAGCGAATAGCAGAGTGATATATTGTGTCCATCTTAAGGACACCCTTACAAGCATATCTGTAAATTATGTCCCCATAATAGTCCAACAAAGGTAGAATTTTTTTTTTTTTTTTTTTTTTGACAACGGTGCATTTTTCAGCCAATTAAACGAAGATCTATTTCTGTATAGTTAACCTAAGTCTCACTTTAACCTTAGATTGCAAAACATTAACATGAAGTGAAAAGGACAACACACCATCAATCCATATTCCCAAATATTTATTAACTGTTACCTCTTCTATAATAATACCATATTCATCAGTGATGAAGTCCACCGAGCTGGGTATGGTCCCTCCTCCATGACTGAACCACATAAACTTAGCTGGATTGCAAAGGACTTCACAACCTCATCCGGAACCGAAAGCATATAAATAGTGTCATCGGCATGTAAATGAATGGAGGCCTCACTAACAGAAAGTGGGATATCTTTTATAAATATGGAGAAAAGAGGTGGGCCAAGATTGGAGCCTTGGGGTACATCTGACATAACTGGAAGAGACTTTGAAGTATGAGTCAACCATTGCTTGCTGTGACCAATTTTATAGAAGTGGAGGTGAGTAGTTTATTCAGCTTTTTATTTGGTTAAGATGCTCTTTGCTTTGCTCTTAACTCCTTCAAATCCAGAAAATTTCTGAAAAAGGACACATTTAACTTTAACCAACCCATAATACATGCATAAACCACCGTTTGACATATAGTATTTAAAAAGGTATGTAGTTCCTTGTAGTTTTTCAGTTCCTGTTAGGGCCTGGAAACGAAGAACAGAGGTTTCCTGTCACTGAAACTGCAGTTCTTCTGTTCTGTAAAGTACCGGCATCAAATGAGACCAGCTGAATGGAGTGACTCTCCCTGTCTGGTCTTCCTGCTGATGAGACGGTGAAAAAGTGCCGTTAACCTCTGCGAGACAGAGCTCATTAAAGATGACAGCTGGGACAGAGATGCTTGCACTGCACAGACATTTTGGTTGTTTTTCTTGTTGCTACACAGTCTGGACCTAAAATGTTTTATTAGCTCATTACTGTTTAAACGCTCCCTTTAGCAGGAAATACAGATTCTTGGCTGTTGTGGAAATAAAAAGCCTTTGTAGAGAAATTGCATTTCCGGTGAAAATGCATTGTGAATGCTTATTGCAGAAAACCAGCTGAAATTAGCTAAAAACATGCTGAAATGTAGTTGAACTGGAAAAACAAGCCTAATTTAGCAGAATAAATCAGAAAGGACACATTTGCCCAATTAGGTTTAAATAAGCAGAAATTAGCACAAAAATTTGTAAACCAGCTATAAAAAGCTGAAATTTGCACACACACACACAAAAACTGAAAAGTAGCTGAAAAGACAGAACAAAGCTTTAGGAGGCAGAAGGAACTGAAGTGAACTAAAACAAATGTGGAATTACCTGTAAAAACTATAAGGAGCGTTAAAACAGCCTATTAGTAGCTGAAAGAGCAGAAAGAGCTGAAATTAGCTTAAAGAAGTTCATTAGGCTGAAAGTAGCACAAATTACCATGAAAAGCTTGAACTTATCTGAAAACAACTAAAATTAGGTACAAAATGCCAAAGGGTAAGCTGAAAACGTAGAACTAGCTTAAATTAGCAGAAGAAAGGAGAAAGAACATGTTTGCCTAATTAAGCTTAAACAAGAAGAAATGTGCACTAAAAAGTGTAAATTATCTGAAAAAAACTTAAATTAGCCCAAACAACTGAAACAAAGCCAAAACGCAGAAAGAAGCTGCAATTAGCAGAAGGATGTGGAGAGAGCACATTTTTGCTGAAGATGGGTGAATAAAGTTTAAATGAGATCAAAAAAGGTAAAATTAGCTGAAAAAAACTGAAAAACTGAAATTCACATTAAAAACTGCTAAATAGTAGCTGAAATAGCAGATCAAGCTGGAACTTGCATAAACAAGCTGAAAGGAGCAGCTGAAATTAGCAGAAAGATGTTAAAAGAAGCATAGAAATGTTGTAGTTAGAAGAAAGAATGTGGAAGGAGCATAAAACAGCTGAAAAGACAGCAGAAATTAGCTGAAAGTAGCTGAAATATAAATTTGCACAAGGAAGTTGAAAGAAGCTGAAGCAGAACAAAATGTGAAAGGAGCAGTAAAAGGTTGTAAACAGATCTAAAGATTTATAGGATGGAAAATGAACTCAATTAGTTTTCTAAGAGGAAAAAAAAGTGTCAGAAAAGGCTAAATATTTCAAAACGTTAAAGTTGCACCAATACCAAAAGCCATAGCAGGATTGTCATGAAAGAGCTGAACGTTTTGATTCATGAATTGTTCAAATTGCACAAAAGTTGCAGAACGAGAAATATGTCGAAACACGTACAGAAGAAAAATGGATCACAATCGTATGACTGCTTCCTAAACGCTCACACGATAATCAGCACGTTTGATTTGTTCAGCTGCCTGACAGACAAGTTCTCAAACCCTCTCTGTGTGCATGTAGTTAGCAAGAAATTCACTTTATAATTCCTGTTTTTATGCTTAGCGATGTGGAGTTTACTGATCAAATGGATTTACCTGAAGGTCTGATTTTTAAAAAGCATTTAAATGTAGAACAGCACAGCAAACAGTTTTTTTATCTTTGTTTTTAGCATTTGCTTTATTGGTCGTGTATAGCAACAAGCAGATTTATTTTGAAAGCAAAGCGGCTAAACGGATCAGCCGTCCTTAATTCGACCGTTTGTTTCAGAGTTCGGCTAAATCAGAACAAACGAGCTTAAAAGGCTTAAAAGGCCTGTCCTGTTTAAAATTATAATTCTGATCTTTAAATGCCATTTTTTAACATCATTATCAGTCTGCAGCTTTATCTGTGAGTCTTTTTATTATATTTAGAAAGAGGAAGCAGCTCTTTGTGTTTTTTCATTGCTTATGGTGCCGTCTGTCATTCGTCTGATGGAATCAAATGGGCCTTTGCTGTGGAATCTCAAGAAGTCCTCCATGTTTGTAGTCTAGACCAGTGGACCCCAACCTTTTATGCACCACGGACCAGTTTAATTTTAGAAGATATTTTCACGGA
>JAVCKU010000117.1:27146533-27156880 GCA_032273985.1 Hypsolebias coamazonicus | reverse complement strand
TTCGACGTACGGCGGTATCGACCTACGAACGGTTCTTAGGTCCGGAACCCGTTCGTAAGTCGAGGACCACCTGTATTTGCATTTCATGTACTGTATTACATTATTGGATTTGGCCCGCAGTCCTCTGACAGATTTTAAATTTGGCCCTTTCAGAGAAAAGGTTTGGGCACCCCTGATTTAGCCCGTCGTCTTCTGTAGCATTAGATTTTCAAGCTCTGATGTGTCCCTCACATCGTGGACATTTAGAGGCAGAACTCCAGATCCAAACTTCAGCTAAAGTCTTCTAAAGGCCGAGGGGAGACTTGGCTTCATTACTTGAAGGGCAGTGTGTGTGCAGGCCCTTCTGCCTGCCACATATGGATTGAGCAGGCAGTCGTCAGAGAGTGGCCCTGTCAGATGGGCTCCCGCTGGAAAGTGCATATGCTCCTTTACTGCCTCGCCAATTAGGTCTGTGAGCTTCTCCTGCTGTAAATACTGCAGCGAGGTGCAGCTCCCCTCCATCAGGGTGTGCAGAAATTGCCTCCGGACGTACAGGTTCACCCCTGACTGATTGTGCAGCTGGGCATGAAGGCGTAGCAGAGCCAGGACCGAGCTCGCTGCTGCAACAGTTTGACAATCAAACACAGCAATTAAGGGATAGTTTGAAGAAGTCCTGCCTTAACGAGCTCTGCCTTCAGGCTTCATGAAACCTAACGACACTGCTCCAGCTCTTCCTGACGTGACGGCGCGTCTGTGCAGCAGCTCCATGGATTAAGACCTGAAACGACACCGAAGATGTAGACTGCATGTTCCAAACGATGACGAGGGCCGCAGTGACGATTGCGTCCATGGTGTCAGAGACGTCTGGCTTCGAGCAGCAGCTCCTCCTGCCTCACCGAGCCGAGTAACAAGAGACAAACAAAACTTTGTCTTGTTACTCGGTGAAAAGTTGCAGCGGCTGTCTGGAACTTTCTGTACATCGAACGTTCGACAGCACAGTTTGTTCTGTCGGCTGGAAAGAAAGTTTATGACTTCCTGTTTGAACAGCTGATATTTAGTGCAAAAACAAGAGAGTTCGGTAGATTTTTGAAGTTCTTTTGGTCTGTAATTTGACGACCGTGAAACTTTAGAACTAAATTAATTTTATTTATGATGAGGGGCACAATCTGAGTTTTTATATATGTTTTTTTTTTAACCCAGCACATCATTCAGTTTAATGCGTTTCTGTTAAACTTATCTCGTGAAGCAGAGGCACCACCCTGGTGCCCTCGTCTGTGCACCTGCAGGCCAACTTTGTAGACACGCCCCTGTCGTGAGGCGGCGAGACTTCAGCTGAAACCGACGTTTTCCATCACGTTTTACGCGCAGACGGTTCCACGGCAAACTGTGATGCTTGTCTGGATCAAGCCGTCCTGATGACGAACAGGTCCAACAGAACCAGAGAGGTGTTGTGTTACAGCCCAGACGACAAACTCACAGGTCATGGTTTTAACAGTTACCTGGGGAGTGGTGGTGCGGAGTTTAGAGAATGTGCTCAAGCAGTGGAAATAAAAACAGTTTGCTGGTGCTAAGATGGCCTCTGGAGCCCACCATCTCCCCCAACTCCTCTGAGACAGCCATGCCAAAGTGGCCCCAAAGGTCATCTTATCAGCAGCAAACTTTTTTTTTCTACTATGCGAGTGTACTGCTTGTGGGACTCAGCTTGTTGGTGGCTCCTCTGACTGAAGAAGTCCTTTGGATGAAGGAGAAAAAGTCTCGGCTAAAAATAAAAAATAAAATAATAATTAAAAAAATAACCAAAAAAAGAAAAGAAACAGTCCAGATGACCTGACTGATCATTGTTGGATTTTTATCTGGATTATTGAGCATGAACTTTGGTGTGCATGAACATTTATTTACATCAAGGCCCATTTTCATGTGCAAAACCGTAATCGAGGTTGTGCACATTATGTAGCTGTCCGCCCCCGTCCACATCGTACCCACTTCAGCAGCTTGTCATGATTTAGTAAATGAGAGGACTGTTCAGAAAGGCAGCGAGCAGACCAGTTGTTAATGATTCATAATGATCATTAGTGTGGACAGCTCTCATACAGGTGGAGACAGGTTGGAGTGATGACTCTGGATATAAAAATAATGTACTGAAGTTCAAAACTCAAGCTAACATCTGCAAGCATCACAAGACTTTTCTGAGGTCCAGCAACCCGTCATTGGTCCTGGTGAGGCGTGCACAGAACACAAAGGCTTTCAGCCACTCTTTGGTTCAGTTCTTGTGTTTGGTTTGGGATTATTTTGTGTTTGCCCTTAAATAAAGCTTCATAAGTGACTGAGTTAATCAAAAGAACCTTTATTTTTCCTGAGTCTTTTTCTTGAAAAATTTAAAATAAGTTGTGCAAAATAAACTAAGACGTAACAGGAACTAGAATAATTTAAAGGTCTGCTGGGTTCAGATGAAAGTCCACCAGCATGAGCTGAGTGATTTGGTGTTTTTTGTGTTTAGTAATGAAGCAGAGTTGTGTTATTAGTGTGAATGTTTATGACACATTCACTCTACTGTGATCCTTTTTTTTTTTCCCCCATACGTTTTTCGGCGCAATACTTGTCCCGCAGCTTTCAAGCTATTCCAACAAATCATAAATCAAAACCTTCAGCTCGTTCAGGAGTACTTTAGCTTTTTGAAATATTTAGCCTTTTCTGCCATTTGCCCCCTCATAGAAAATTAATTAGGCTCATTTTACATCCTTCAAATCTTTAGATGTGTTTACAACCTTTTATTGTTCCTTTCACATTTTACTCTGGCTCTACTTCTTTCAGCCTCCTTGTGCAAATTTAAACTTTTTTCAGCTGTTTTTTTTTTTTTTTTTTTTTTACATCTGTTTTTTTTTTTTTTTTTTTTTTCCAGCTGTTTTTTTTTTCAGCTGTTTTGCAATCCTTTCAAAGTCTTTCTGCTAAGTAAAACATTGCTATGCTTCTTCTAACTTTCTACTTATTTCAGCTTGTTGTGCTCCTTTCAGCTTAGTTCTGCAAGTTTTAGCTTTTTCTACTATTTCAGCTAATATTTAGCTGTTTTCTGCTCATTTAAACTTTTTCAGCTAATTCCACATTTCTTGCACGTTTTTCAGCCTAATTTAGCAAAACTCTCCACCTCCTAGTAATTTAAGCCTTTTTTCTGCTTTTTAGCTACTTTTCAGCTGTTTTTGCTAATTTCAGTGTTTTTCAGATAATTCCTACTTTTCTGTGCTCATTTCTGTTTTATTCAGGAAACATGTTCTTTCTGTTTTCTTCTACTAATTCAAGCTTGTCCTACCTTTTCAGCTATTTTCTTAGCATTTTAGCTAGCTTTAGCTGTTTTCAGAATTTTTTTTTTCTTGGTGGTAATTTTCGCTACGTTCAGTCTAAGTAACTTCTTTCTGCTAAGTTCAGCTTGTTATGGTCCTTCAGCTTTTTCCTGCTTGTTTCAGCCTTTTCTACTATTTCAGCTACTTATTAGGTGTTTTTGTGCCAAATTTAGCTTTCTCAGCTAATTCCACATTTTTAGCTAATCTTAGCTCCTTCCATTTCCTTCTGGTAGTTTGAGCTTCTTTCTACCTTTTTCAGCTATTTTGTTCTTTCTCATTTTTTTTCTGCTAACTTAAGCTTGTTCTACGATTTCAGCTGCATTTCATCATGTTTGACTAATTTCAGCCGTTTTTCAGCAGGTTCTTCATTGAAGCCATCTCACTGCATTTTCACAGGAAATGCAGTTTCTCTCGTTTGCGTTACTGCTGCGCAGGAATAAAGAAACATTTAAAACGTTGTGCACCCACAGCTCGTTTCGGTCCGTTTGAGCAGCAGGACCCGATTCATCCTCGGCTGAACAGCCGGAGCTCTGCTGGGCTGTGGAGCCTCGGCAGCGGTCACGCTCCCGATGCACATTTCAAACAGAAAGCTCGTCTCTGGAGGACGTTTACGGAGGCTTCTGAATGTCGGAGGGAGAAGTGCAGCCATATTAGTCATGCAAAGGGAAGCCTCGGCTCGAGGTGAGGATCAGTCACTGAATGTGTCCGAGCAAAGCGCCGCGTATTTAAAGGCTCCCATTATTTCTTTTTAATCTGAAGTTTGCCTTTGCTGCCAGCAAACACCGTTATCTGCTGTACACTTTGGTAATTGTCCTTGGATGGAGGAACGAAAACATCATCCCGGATCAGAATTCCCCAACATCCACACACAAGCAACAATTACCATCTCCCCGGGCACACCGAGCCGAGCAAATATGAAATGCAGAGCGTCAGCGCACGGCCTGACTCTCCCGAATGGGCAAATGAGCTGGGTTCATGTTCTGCAGGGCACTGCGAACAATTTGTTTTCCTCACATCTCGTTTTTGTAATCATGTGAGACCAGATTTCTCCAAGGGACAGCCCCTCGTGCACGGTTTCATTACTGTGGAAGCATTGAAAAAAACGAATGATAGCCTTCCGAGAGGCGGCAACAAAAGTTTGCTGCATTTAATGAAACTGTTTTATGCTTTCTGCAAATGAATTCGGTAATGAAAACCCGGGGAGGCGCCGCACTCGCACGTAACGATGTAAACAAGCTCTACCTGGCAGCACGGGGAGATGGCTGCAAGTGTCGCGCTGCGGGGGGGGGTGGGTGTCTCTGAGCCACAAACGCTCCTCTGTGGATCAGCTCGTCACATCTTCCTGTGGAAAACGCTCCACTCGCGCCTATCGCTCGCATCAAAGTGAAACGTGCCTGGGAAGCAGAGTTTGAGGCTTCTCGTCACGTATCTAAAAATAATGCGTGTTCATTGGGATCCGGAGCGATCAAGGCCCGTCGGGGCGTTCGTTCTCTGCACGCGGAGCTGCTTATTAGCAAAATGATCTGCCTTCTGTGGCCTTATGGAGCCTGATTTCTTTCTGCTGTAATTACTGCACAGTCTCTGTTCAGAACTTAGACGGCGCCTTCAATTTCTTCTCAGCCTCTTCATTTTTTTCCCCCCCCTCGATAAGAAAAAACATGCATTTTTTCTATTTTCAGTTCCACTGGAGCAGATTATTTCAGGGCATGTGAGGTTTGCACGGATGCTTCTGGAATACTTAAGAGCTGCAGCTCCGTGCTGCCTCTGATCCACGCAGACCCGTCACTTCTTTGTTTGTTTTTTGTGATGATGATGCAGTCGCAGGATTCACTGCGAGCATCGCTCCCGATTTGCAGCCACGTGCTGCTCCTGACTGCTCGTTAACCCACTTTGCACGCCGCGCACTTCCCTCTGCACGCCGCTGGAAGGATCCAGCGTTGAGCATTAAAGCAATTAGGAAAGTGATCTCTCAAGTGAGGAGCTGCGAATGCATTTAAAGACTTGAGCGGCTTAAGGAAACCATTAACAGGATACTTACTACTAATAAGCATTACGAGTAAGAAGAAATACACGTTAAGTTACAGTATTTTTCTTTCTTGTGCTGAGTTTTCACGTCATTGCATCGGCAGAATGTTGAGGATTACCATATTTTTTGGCCTATAAGGCGCAGTTTTTTGCATAATTTACATGCCCTGCGACTTATGCACCGAAGCGACTAATTTATATTTTTGTACTTCCATATTTATAAACATATTTTGTCTGAGATAAGACAGTTTTCATTCATTCGGCCTGAGAATATTAAACACTTAACATTTTCAGCCGCTAGATGGCACTCGAGTTCCGTTGTGTCATGCAATAGGTAAAAGTGGCTATTAATGACTCACTCGGCTTGCCATAGACTTCCACCTTTGTCCAGCTGGCTTGGAGCAACCGTCAAATCAGCTTATTTGCTGTGACGCCCTGGCGAAATACAGCTATTTGACCACAAAGTTCAACTGAGACACACCTTTAGTATAATTATGAACAAACAAATAATTGTTTTTAGGTGGTTTTCTTGTTAAATTTTGAAAAAAAAATGTGCAGCGACTCGTCCCTTCCATGTATCGGCTTTTGAAATGCAGCTGATTAGGCCGTCAAAGCGCATTTATTAAGTAAAAGTTTAAATGAGACACACTTTCCCTATAATTTCAAACAAACAAATAATTGTTTTTAAGTGTTAATCTTGTTAAATTCTTGTTAAAGTCTTCCCGTGCTCCCACGGCCGCCATTTGGCAGCCAATTGATTTTTGGCACAACACCGGCACACATTAATGGTTTGTCAGTGGTGACGCATAATAGATGCGACAAACAGCAAAGTGACTTATTTATTGTTTGTTTTAATCACTTTATTAGACATGTACGGCAGAAAATACGGTATCTACAGATACAAACATGAAGGTAAAGTCATGAACTGAAACTTTCAGGATTCTGACGAATGTGTTTGTTTTGATCCTCACAAAGCCGTCAGTCTGCGTTTTTCCAAGCATGTCAGGAATGTGAAGATCAACCACTTCATTCAGATTCAGGGGCAAGATGTGAACGTGCACATGTGCACGGATGTGTGCCGATGCAGCTGCAACCAAATGCGGTTTTGGGATTTAATCAAAATGTGTTTGTTTATGGAGTTTGTGTTACGATAAAATAGGATTTGTGCAACATTTAAAAGTGAGCAGCAGGTTTGTTTGTCCACTCGGGATCCACAGCAGAGAAACGACAGAAAAGTTCCAGTGAAGTTATGTTTGTGTCTGATTTAGAGAAACTGGTGAGTCACTGCACAGTCTGTGCTAACGAGGTGAGCACCGGTGCCTCCATATTGTGAGGAGCTACATGATGGCAGCAGAGCATCAATATAGAGTAAAATCTCCTGAACTCTGGGAAGGAGACCAGCAGTTCTTATTAACTGTTAAATAACAAAAGGGCCATTTTATGAACTCCTATTGATGCCTGTCAAAGTCTTTTTGCTTTACTTTCAGATCTTTGTCTTCATCGTACGATGGACTGAAAGACGTCTCAACTCCCTGTGCATCAAGCTGCAACTTGGGTTTTATTTTTTGTGAGCTGCAGAGCTGCAGGAAGAGAAAAACAAGGTAAGCTAGAAAGTTCCAGGAGAAACTTTGACGGGGACTGCCACATCAAAATTTGATTTGACAGTTTTATGTGTTGGGTTTCACTCTCAGGTACCACCATACCAAATTTCAGCTCAATGATGCAAAAAAATAAAAAATAAATAAAATCTAACTTTTTTTTTTTTTTTTTTTTTTTTTAAAGATATGGTGGCCATATTGGATTTTTTATTTGGATTAAATATGTTATGGGGAACATCCTCAGCTATAACCTCACCAAATTTCAGCTCCACATGTGTAAAAATAGTTGAGTTAATGCTGTTTTAATGTAGCTTTGGTGGCCATCTTGAATTTTTTTATTTGAACTCAGTATTTAGGGGGCATTACTCTCAGCTACCACACAAAATTTCAGCTTAATATCTCTAAAAATGGCTGACTTACAGTTTGTCTCAATAAGAAAAAAGTTATCTTTGTATGGAAATTACATCGCCATGGTAACGTGACGTGCCAATAAAAGCACATGTCAAGGTGCCAAGCCGGCCATTTTGATATAACATTTGCAGTTTAGGTCACATTAAAGTTAACAGAAGAGCAAGACCCTTTGCAGGTGGATAATAATAGGGGCTGCCCCAATAAGGGCATTTTAGTGTTACGACACATATGTTTCACTGCATCTTACTAATATTTATGAAGGTCTTTTTATCATTTTGAAAGTTGCATGTTGTTTTTGTTGATGTTTTCCTTTTACTTGTTTCTTTCTGCAGGAGTCGCCGCGGCGAGCGATCTCACAAAAGATTCGTCAGCTGATCGGGACTCAAACCTGCAGCCTCAAGATTACAGGTCCACGCCACTGACCACCGAGCAACCACAGCCCCTGGATTTTATACATGCGTAATTAGTAAAAGTGATGTTTGTTGTGAATATTGTGAATAATTTGTAAGTTGTTGTGACATTTGAATGTTTAACGCGGTTCGTCTGAAGCAGGTCCCCGAAATGTTTAAATGCATTTCTGCTGAACGTTGAGCAGCTTCCCGGCGTCCTTCTCACGTGGACTTTTGAACAGTAATGGAAGTGCATTCTGTTTAATGGCTGTTTGACACTTTTTGTCTTGTTCGTGTTCAGAGGTAAAAACGTCGCTCTCGCCTTGACGAGACCTGAACGTGACAGAGGAGGAGAGAATCTATAAACGAATCTACAAACTCCACCCTGAGCACGTCAAGCTGCTTTACATTTACTCTGCGTCCAAAGAGCCGTGCTCCCGATGAGAATTTGTATTTAAACAATAAATCTCTGTTTAGCACTTTGTCATATGGGGGAGATAAGGCCTGACGCAATTATTGAAATTAAATTCATGGACGGCGGTTCTGCAGATAACAGGAAGAGCATCGCTCAAAGAGTAAGCGTGCTCCCTGCACTGAATAAACACCCCAACAAGTCTATTAATACATTTTTACTGACAAATTGAGAAGTGCTCGAGGAAAATGTCTTTATTTTCTGACCATTTGAACAAAAATGGCTTCAGCTTTTACACCGATAACAAAACACGTGTCCTAGTGTCCCCTGAGACCCCAGACGGGGATCAGATTTACCCCAGATGGCCTTCAGAGACCAGCCCAGAGGCATCCAGTCTGCTTCAAACAGTAAAAATCATTTTGAAAATAATTTCTTGAAGAATTTGCTGCAGATTTGCATGAATTATTTGAACCAGCACCAGTTTAAGGTAGCAACCTGCTCTACAGAAACATCCAGCGCATGCAGGAAGTAAAGGGTTAACAATATTGAGCTCCGTCTGTGAGATTTTAAATCCATTATTTAGTTTAATTTTCTCCAGCTCAGATCCTTGAGGGTGGCGTTGCTGTTGCCCGAGGCGGTGCTAGATTAAAAGGAGGCCCCCGAGGAGCTGCCGAGGGAGCGAGCGATGCAGGCAACTGACGAGCGCTCGCCTCCTTTGCTTTTGTTCACAGTTTAAATTAAAGAGTCCCCGTTCGGGCGATTTGCATTCGATTGAAAGTGATTAGACAACGGGGGAGGGCACCTTACATCAGCTGCAGCTTCAACGTGGCTCTGACGCCCCTCTACATGTTTGCCTTGAGGTTTCTGCAGCATCAAAGCTTTTTTTTTTTTGTTTTATGTACTTCTTTTATGTTGCAGGAGGAAGTGATGGGGGTCAAACCATCAGCTGGTAAAACCATCAACTTCCTGTTACGGTCAATATCAATTCATGCTATGACACTAAAGGACCTCTGGAGGAATGCACAGATTTATTCCAACATGGCCGCTTCAGCTGTCTGACACCAATACAACTAACAAATATGTGTCGTCAATGACTCTCAGCTACTACCACACTAAGTGTTAGCTCAATATCTGTCAAATTAGCTGAGTTGAAGCCATTTTATGTGGTTTTTAAAGTCTGTGGTGGCCATCTTTATTAATATTAATACTCAAAGGTTATCAGCTGTAGGTGTTCATGAAATGATTACTTCCTGAGTTCTACTCAAATCTGTCCACTTATTAATGAGATATTTTGCTAACGGTGCAGACAAAAAGGAGCCATATTGATGGAGTCAGAAACGCTTCAACCTCAGCTGTGCACTAAAGAAGAGGCTTCCGGCCTCGAAGGTCAAAGCCAGAGCGTCAGACTTCCCTCGTGCTGGATTACCGTCGGCTCTTCTGATGCCAGCTCTGACCAACACTTGAACTCGTCCCACACAGGAAGTGGTTGGAAGCCGGGCTGTCGAGCCAGACGCAGCTTTGGCTGCGGAGCGCCTGAACAAGCTGAGGCAGAAGCCATCCTGGCTACGGCTTTCCAGGATTTAGTCCAAGGACAAATGAGCAAGTTTGGCAGAGCAGAATGAGAATAGAAAGCAATAGAGTGTGAGGACAGGAGACGCTCGCTCTGCAAGTATCGGCTCAGTTGATGTGAACAGGCGTCATTACCTGCAGGTTAATGCAGAGGACACGAGGAAACGTGATCAATATGATTCTGCCGTGTCCTGGCAGCTGGACACAAACAACTAAAGCTCCAACTCGATGCATTCGACTGGAGACTCTTATCCTCACAGTGAGACGAGCAAAGGTCCAAATAATATTCAAAGGCTTTCATTCTTTTTGTTCTTTATGAAGATGTTAAAATGTGTCGAAGATGTTGAATTAGAGCATAAAGAGGATGGGACAAAAATGCAGTTTAAAAAGTGGTGAACATTAATATTTCAGCATGAGGAGGACGTGAAAATAATCTGAACAGGACAACAAAGAACCACAGAAAGAAATGTGAGCAAATGTTGATGTTGAGGCAGGAATGGGACACTAATTATCAAAGAACCAAACCAAGATATTTAAAGTAACTGATGGGCTGCATAGAGAACTGGAAAATATGTTCTTTCTTTAAATCAAGTGATCTAAGACTTTTCCAAGCATTATACATTATACTA
>JAVCKU010000117.1:26871549-26886867 GCA_032273985.1 Hypsolebias coamazonicus | reverse complement strand
TTTTTCAATGTAAAACAACAACAGCATACTTAGAACGCTGTTTTAATGTGTTTCCAAGCAGTTAGCTAACAAAATACCCTCAAAAAAAAAAAAAAACATAAAATGCTGCATTAAAAAGACAATGTAAGGAGTGATGACGTCACTGGGGCGGCGCCGTAAGTCCGAGTTGCTGTAAGTCGATGGCGCCATAAGTCGGTGACCACCTGTATTTTGTAAACTATACAAAGTTCCCATTAGACCGTATCAAAAACTAGACCTACCGGACGATCACTGTATCATTAGGATTCCTGTAACCAAAATTACTGAGAGGTTTTTCGTTTTTGTTTGCTTTTTTTTTTTTTTCAGGCATTATTTTTTTCCTAAATTTTCGTCAGCTGTGGGGTCTTCAAATGCTAAAAGACCTTCTAGAGACTCGTTGGGTGATGTTGAAAAGTAAGGAAGAAAAAAAACACCATTCTTAGAATCAAGCCATACAAAGCCAACAGACAAAATGTGCTCAGTCGGACATTGTGAATAATCTTTTCTATAAGAGAAATGTATAATCTCTGCAGGAACTACATGCATTAAAATCTTTGGACACTTTTAATGAAGCAAGTGTTTGGGTGAAGGATGACTCTGGAAACTAACACGTTTTAGGCGCTCCTTTATCTTTACGCTCTACATGAAAATATATGATTCCAGCCTCATAATTAGTGTTTCAACCATTTAAGTAGAAAACGGACAGGATGGTAGATTGATTATGCTTTAACATTTTTTTATGCTAACAGTGTTTGGGTTGAATTCTTGCTTCAGATGGCTCGTCTTTCATGTTGTTGTTGTTGATATCGTTGACTCGTCGGCGCTTCATGCCGGCTTGTAAACTTTGTTGGACTTCAGGCTTTCTCAACAGCACTGGTCAGGGTAATTAAAAATGGCTCCATATGCAATGTATGATGCCAACAAGTACCCGGGTGTCAGGCAAACAGAACTTTTGAGTACAATACAAGTAGAGCTGCAATCGTGGTTTGTGCCCATAAATAAATGGTATCTAAGAATCTCTGTTACTACAGGACTTGAAATAGAGATGGCCGACATGATGTTGAGCCTCAAATGCAAGTTTTTTTGTCCCATGCCATTTCCAAAGCCGATTACTCGTGTAGCGAAATGATCGTTGTACTCGACCGGGCAAGTTGTGTATTGATGTATCCTTCAATATATCCCAAGTCGAGTTTGGCCTCGTGAACGTCGTCTTTGTTTAGGTTGACATGGTCAAATCATTGGAGGTGGCCATCATGTCTGCAATCTGTTGCATTCCTTGCCTGACATCCAGGACTTCAGAGATTTCCCACAACTCTTGTGACGTCATCCCTGATCAGCGGTACTTCAGGATGAAATCTGCCATTTGTGCACCCTTTACTTGAACCGGACACAGCCATTATCGATCTCTCACACGCGTTCACTGAGACGGAAAGTTGGTTTCTGTGAGTTTATCCTGCTGGGATGGAGGAAAGTTCCCACGGACGTGTTGTCGGTTTGGAGCTGTGTATTGAGACCCCTTACATTGTGTTTTACATTTCTGTGATAAGTTTACAACAATCACAAGATGTCTGTTAGTATAAAGAAATACTCTCTTAGTTATGTTGAGTGAAAATAGCTGAACTTCCTGTTGCAGTCGCACTGAATTCTGAGTGTTCCCGACCAGCCAGTCATGTGGCTTTGCTTTGTGTTGTCTATTTTATGTGCACGGCTTCCAAAACATTATTCTACTCCATGCACATTGTGTGGCACATAGTGATGCCCACCTTGGCATCTGCTCCATTTTGATGCTTTATTGTACACTTCAGACTTAAAGGCAGTGGTTTCAATAATTATTATTTATTACCACTGTGTTTTTCCCCCATTGCAGAGTAAAAATGGGGAACTGGAAATAATCTCCGTGCATCCATGCATGTTTTGAGTGTGATAGCTTGAAAAGTAATTGAGGTACTAATTTCCATTTTGGTGTGTTGTTGCATCTTGGCGTAAGGAAGGTTTATTCGAAAATAGTGTTGGCACGTTAAGATCCAAGATGGCCACCATCATAAATCCTTTGTGGGTGGAGTTTGTATGTTTTCTCCATGCATGCGTGGGTTTTCTCCGGGTACTCCGGTTTCCTCCCACAGATCAAAAACATGCATGTTAGGCTGATTGGTAACTTTAAGTTGTCCCTAGGTGTGATGGAGAGAGTGAATGGTTGTTTCTGTGTCCCTGTGATGGACTTACAACCTGTCCAGGGTGTCCACTGCCTCTCGCACAGTAACTGATGGACATGGGCACCAGTGGACCCCACGACCCTAAAAGAAAGAAGTGGGTAAAGATAATGGTTGGATGGACCAACCACCCCTATCATTTAATAAAACTGTGCTTTCTAGATTTCATGTTGCTTAAAAGCACAATATCTTCAAATGATTGGGGTGCCTGAAGAATAATTATGTTGGTCAAGGTCACTATTGGCTACCCCGTTGCTCCACCACTGCTCCTGGTAGCGGATAAACTTGGTCCCTCTACTCTCCAGGATCCATCACTTTGTGCTGCCGCAAACATAAAAAAACCTCCCTCTGTTCTCCACAGTGCAACTTCTACCCACTTGAATATTTTGCACCAAAAACATTTAGGTTTACTTCATTCTCTGTTCAGTTCCAGTCCAGTGACAGGAGACATCGGTGTTGGACCAAACACAGCTCTGACTCTAAATGTACAGAAACTAAACTGAGATGCGTTTCAGATTCCTTCAGCGACTCTCCGATCATTTTGAGAGCCGACAAATACAACGTAAGCCCAGTAATTTGTTCAAAAACTTTACGTTTTTACCTTTAATTTAGTTTTTGATTGTTTCATTTGCTTCGAGACAATAAATCTCTTATTTCAGATCATTTCAGTTTTTTCAGTATTTCATTTTAAGGTCGTATTTATTCAGACTTCGGCGTGAACGAACAGGGAAACAGCTCGGAGGTGAAATGAGAGATTCTGAATAATTCTGTGGTCAGAAAAAAATAGACAATGGTTCTGTTCCTGCTGGCATCCCCGCCCGCTGCCCCACTGGCCCAATTGGTGGTGGTGGTGGTGGGGTGGGGGTAACAGGCATGTATATAAAGACATATGTGTGCGTGAAGATGACCTCCGACTCAGACAGCGCTGAGGGAGGGGGCGCTGTGAGACAAAGAAACGAGTCAGCGAGCTGTCACAGACAAATCACAATGTGGTGCTAGAAATCAGGCCAACTGCAGAGGACGAGGGAGGCGACACACACACACATGCACACACATGGACACACACAGGGGCGTGCACGGCGCTGCCTGGCTGTAAAGGCATTTAACACACACACGTCTCTCACAAACACGGCAGAAGTAAATATTGGCGATCTTAACAGGACATGAGGTGAAGGATGTGTGCGCTCCTCTGCAGCAAGGGATTATGGGAAAGAGGCAAACGAATGGAAGGAGTGGGGGGAGGGAAGGCGAACGAAGCAGGACGGAGACTCAAACTTTATTAAAGAGAAATGGAGGAAATGTGGAGACACCTGCTCGTTCAGCAACAAGTCGTACCTGGAGGCCTGTAGGGGGTGCTGTTAACACACAGACTCTAATCTGCTCTGGATTAAACACGTACGGTAGTTTAAAATGTTAAAGGCTTCACGCGGGTCATAAAGACAGCAGAGGAAACGCGTTTCAGCAGAATGGAGAACAAAACATTCAGATTCCACAAAGGGGACATGTCAGGACAGAAGACACTTCTGGACAGAGGGACATGTAGGGACAGGGGACACATCAGGACAGAGAGAACACGTCTGGACATATATTTAGACACCTAGGGGGTTTTTTTTTTCCGTTCACTAATGTATAGTTTTATTTTAATAACATTCAGAGACGTGCACATGAATATAGAAAACAAAACAAAAAGTAGGGGGGGCGTCAAAGTCAGACAAGCTGAAGCAGTGTGAACTGAGGGAGGAGGGCTGGCACAGTGGGGGAGTCGCAGGGGGTCAAGAGTCATTCAAACCCCCCTCCTCCCTGGCAAACTGCCAGCAAGACGTGGCTCAGTGGATCAGGGCCTCGTGTGAAGTAATGAGGGTGTTGCTCCGGTCTGTCATCGTAACACATATGATGGTCCGCTTGCGTTCCAACCTTGTTGTGTAGCCGTGAGGTTTGGATCACGACTAAAAAAAAAACCCTGATCCTGGATCTAAGCCGCTCTGGAGGACGGCTCAGCCTCGGGGAAACGGCGAGGAGTCGAGGAGTTGCTTCGAGTCCGTTGAGTTGGCTCGAACTGGGAGGAGACCCCGGGGAAGACCCAGAACTCTCTGTAGGGATTATCCCCCCTGGGCTGGGAACGTCTCAAGATCTCCCAGAAGGGGACGGTTCATTGTGGCAGTCGGCCAGGCCTGTGTGTGTTTCACCGATTATGAAAGATAATAAAGAAGCAGCTGCAACCAGCTCACTGAAGCCCACATGTTCAGTTTTTAACTTTTAACGCTCAGAAGACGCATCTGTTTTCACTGACTTTTAACCCAGAGTGATTTTTTTTTTTTTTTGTACTTGTTTTTATGTTTTGTGGTTAATATTTTTTCTTTTGATGCTTGTACGTAGTTTTGTTTTTTTGTTGAAATTACTCCCGTTGTTTTTATTGTCAAGCACTTTGGTAACAGCTGCTGTTTTTAAATGTGCTTCATGAATCAGTTGTACTTCACTGGCTTTTGACCTGTCGAAGAACTCGTTTCAGATCCTGACGGGTCGTTCGCTTTCGTGTTTTCAAGTGTTTGAGTGAGGAAAGGAACGAGTTCAGCGTGGGACTAAAAACAGACCGGCGCTCCTCCGACCTTTGACCTTTGTCTCTGCATGTGAACGTCCCCCGATTATACACTGACTGTCCCTTCGATAGCTCAGTTGGTAGAGCGGAGGACTGTAGAGGCAAAGGACAGAGATCCTTAGGTCGCTGGTTCAAATCCGGCTCGAAGGAGTTTTTTTTTTTCCCCTCATCACACATTTCTGTTGAAAACAAATTAATTCTCCACAGCTCTTGCGCTTTTACAGCCTGAGGTCAAAGGTCAGTTTTGTGTTCATAGTCTCAGCCCACAGAGCGTCTGTGTGAACTTCAGGTCCATAAAAGGAATTCATAATGATCCAACCAGTTTCAACTTTAATGCCTCTTTAAAATCAGAAAAATTAAATATTTTTTATTATTCACTTATCAAAAGGTAGACAAAGTGTCTCTCTTTAAACTTTCTCTTGTCCAGGCCATAACTTTTGATCCGCTCAAGATAATTTAATGAAACTTCACACACACACACCATCTCTGGTCGGAGTATAACAAATACGTTCGTCACCCCAGCTCCAAGGTCAAGGACACAAATCAAGATCAAAATTAAACCGGGTCTTGTTACAGATAGCCGTACGATAGTGTGCTGACGAGCGTATATATGCGGTGGTCTTGTTTGTATCGTGGAATAAATCCTAATATTTCCCTTCAACCTTTAGGTAAAACAGCAGCTTGTATCTTTGAGCTATGACAAAATTACAAGAAAATATTCACGATATTCCTGCTAAGGACATAAAAATTATTTTCTATTTCAGTCACAGAAACCAAAGAGTATCAGATAAGGACGCAGATATATTTGCTTCCTGATAATGATTGAATCTTTTTGTCATCAATAAATTAAGTAACAGAAACCTTGAGTTTTATCATTAAAATATATGAAAAAAATTTAGATTTACTCAGACCATTTAATCTTTATTTTTATATACTGTGTTTGATCAAATGTGCTTAAAAAATGAAATAAACCAAAACGTAAATGATGTAGTTTCTGGTTTATTAATTATATTTGCTGTAAATTTATTTTTTCTTTGCTCTGATATGCTCATTAATCTGATCATGGTAGTTTAAGATAAACTGTCGTGTTTACAGTTTAATGTTGTTCTTGATGAGGAATCAGAACCAGTTGGACTAACTTGGTGACACATCGTTGTTCGATCACAGTTTCACGACAAAAACACTCGACTGAAAAGATTTTTGTTTCTGAGATTAAATTCCTAACAAATATCCCGGATTTCCGTGAAATATTCTGAACAGATGAAGAAAATGAAGCGATGTGAGTTTGTTCCTGTGGTGCAAAAACCGGATGGCGAGAATGAGGGTGGGCTTTGTGACGAAGCAGGTAATCCCCGGCCGGCGGTTGTGCGATGCCGGCTTCTCTGAGCTCAGTGATCAGATGGAAACTCTGTGGATTATATCTCATAATCCAGCACCGATCAGAATCGCCTGAACAGAGTCGTCCGCTCTGAGAAGATGACTTGCTTCTGGAAGTTGTAGAAACGGTGTCAGCTCAGACACGTCTGTCATCACATCTTTGCTTTTGTGTGAATTCTGGTGTTGGAAATGGCGGTCTTCAGAGTTGCTCGGTCCCTTTCTTAGAAGGCACAGGGATGTTCTGGACTAAAGGGTTTGCCTTTTTCTCCTGCAGCGTTCCCACCGTCCCAGTGAAAAATCTGAACGGATCCAGTCCGGTCCATCCGGCGCTCGCTGGTAAGAACCCACACTCACATGAGAGCGGTCGCCAACTTCAGATGGCACATGATCCTCATCAAACTGTTTCCTGTTTTACTCCAGGGATCACAGGAATCCTGATGAGTGCTGCTGCTCTGCCCGTGTGTCTGACCCGGCCTCCCAAACTGGTCCTGCATCCTCCATCCGTCAGCAAGAGCGACATCAAACCAGTGCCAGGCTTCAGCCACTGCTGCAGTAAAACCACCAAGAAACAGGCTCGAAAAGGTAAAAACCACTAAAAAACAGGCTAGAAAATACAAAAACCATCAAGAAGCAGGCTAGAAAAGATTTAAAAAAAAAAACACCAAGAAACAGGTTTGAAAGGGTAAAATCCACCAAGAAACAGGCTTGAAAAGGTAAAAACCACCAAGAAACGGGCTAGAAAAGGTAAAATCACAAAGAAACGGGCTAGAAAAGATAAAAACCACCAAGAAGCAGGCTCGTTAAGGTGAAAACCACCAAGAAATGGGCACAAAAATATAAAAATCACCAAGAAACAGACTCGGTAAGGTAAAAACCACCAAGAAGCAGGCTGTATAAGGTTAAAAACCACCAAGAAACAGGCTCAGAAAGATAAAAAAAATCACCAAGAACCTGGCTAGAAAAGGTAAAAACCACCAAGAAACAGGCTAGAAAAGGTAAAAACCACCAAGAAGCAGGCTTGATAAGGTAAAAACCACCAAGAAACAGGCTCAAAAAGATAAAAAATCACCAAGAAACAGTCTCAGAACGATAAAAACCACCAAAGAAACAGGCTAGAAAAGGTAAAAACCACCAAGAAACAGGCTCAAAAAGATAAAAATCACCAAGAAACAGGCTAGAAAAGGTAAAAACCACCAAGAAAAAGGCTAGAAAAGATAAACCACCAAGAAGCAGGCTCGATAAGGTAAAAACCACCAAGAAACAGGCTCAAAAAGATAAAAACCACCAAGAAACAGGCTAGAAAAGGTCAAAACCACCAAGAAAAAGGCTAGAAAAGATAAAAAAAAAAAACACCAAGAAGCAGGCTCGATAA
The DNA here is from genome assembly GCA_032273985.1 of Hypsolebias coamazonicus. Classification (NCBI taxonomy): domain Eukaryota; kingdom Metazoa; phylum Chordata; class Actinopteri; order Cyprinodontiformes; family Rivulidae; genus Hypsolebias; species Hypsolebias coamazonicus. The sequence goes on along the minus strand of JAVCKU010000117.1, from coordinate 26,879,294 downwards.
GGTAAAAACCACCAAGAAATAGGCTCATAAAGATAAAAACCACCAAGAAACAGGCTAGAAATGGTAAAAACCACCAAGAAGCAGGCTCGATAAGGTAAAAACCACCAAGAAACAGGCTTGATAAGGTCAAAACCACCAAGAAACAGGCTCAAAAAAGGTTTAAAAAACCACCAAGAAAAAGGCTAGAAAAGATAAAAAAAAAACCACCAAGAAGCAGGCTCGATAATCTAAAAACCACCAAGAAACAGGCTCATAAAGATAAAAACCACCAAGAAACAGGCTTGATAAGGTCAAAACCACCAAGAAGCAGGCTTGATAAGGTCAAAACCACCAAGAAACAGGCTCAAAAAGATTTTTAAAAAAATCACCAAGAAACAGGCTAGAAAAGGTTGAAAAAAAACAAACAAAAAAAAAAAAAACAGGCTCGAAAAGATAAAAACTACCAAGAAACGAGTTAGAAATTGTAAAAAATATAAATAAATGAAAAGTGCTCAAAATGTTGAACCAATGAAAATAAAGTGTTTGAAAAAGTCAAAATTATCAAAGAGTAAAGAAAACAGTCAATCCCACTTTTGAAATGATTTCATTCAAATTACTGGCTGGTAAAAGTACAGTACTCGACTGTCTAAAGTACGTGTGTGTGTGTGTGTGGTGAGGGTGGAGCCTGTGCTCCGAACAGTCGTCTGTTCAAATCCCCAGAACAACAAAAACGAGTGGGGAAAAGGTTCTCGTCAAACCTGAAAATTAAACATTTTGACAGTTTTTGCAGCAGAACTTGTGGTCGGATCCAGCTGGTTCTGGTTTCCTATGGATTCCTGACGTTGAGCTGCTGATAGTCTGACTCTCCTGGTTCTGTCTGCAGGTAAAACTCCAGAGGAGGTGGTCAAGAAGTACCTGCAGAAAGTCAAAAGTCCACCAGAGGAGGTACGACCCCACCCGTCTCTGTTCTGTAGGTAGGCCCAACTCAGGCCGGTGCCATACAGCCTCTTGAACAGTTTATGTGCCCGACGAGCCAGCGTATGTCCAGACTGTGAGGGGGAGCCGGTTCTGTCTAATCTTTTTGTCTGATGAAGTCCGGATCAGTTTAATTCTGAATATATTCAAGTCAAAATGTCTGTTTCATTTGGGTTTTCTTTTCAGGACTGTACCATCTGCATGGAGCCTTTGGGGGGACCGTCAGGGTACAAAGGTCCAGGTGTGGGTCCAGTTTCGAAGGCGGAGTCCGTGGGTCGATTAGCCCAGTGTGGACATCAGTACCACTTCCAGTGCCTGGTGGCCATGTATAATAACGGCAACAAGGATGGCAGGTACAAATATACAAGAAGCTTTCGTTTACTTGTTCTCAGATAGTGAGCTAAGTTTAGTTCTGTGGTCCAGTCTTCAGTGTCCCACCTGTAAAACCATCTACGGCGTGAAGACGGGCAACCAGCCTGCAGGGAAGATGGAGTACCACGTCATCCCTCACTCTCTACCAGGTCACCCCGACTGCAAAACCATCCGCATCATCTACAACATCCCTCCTGGGGTCCAGGTACGCCACGAGCCGCGCCCAGCGGCCGCTTCGGTCCAGGTGTGGTGCGTGTGCGAGCCCGCTTACTTGAACCCTCTTCTTTCAGGGACCAGAACATCCGAACCCAGCGAAGCCCTTCACCGCCAGAGGCTTCCCGAGACACTGCTACCTCCCAGACAGCGAGAAGGGACGCAAGGTAAACACAGCCAGGAGCTGCTGATCAAATGTCTGGGTTAGCTGATCCTCAGGAGCTTGCATACACCGCCAAGTCTACTTTATTTACAAAGTATAAAACACATTTAAAACAGCAGCTGTTACCAAAGTGCTTAACAAAAGAAATCAATGGGAGTAATTTAATGATAAAAAATAATAATAGTAATTACCGAATATTAATTAAAAGCATCAAAAGAAAAACATACATTGAAAACAGAAGGGGTCCAAGAATCGAACCCTGCGGAACCCCACAGGAAAGAGGCAATGAAGCAGATGCACTATTACCAACATTAACACAAAACTCCCATCACTCAGATAAGAACAGAAACCACTCTAATGCACCTGTAATCCCAACCCATTGTTCTACCGCAATATACGGATACTGTGAGGGAGATGAGCACAACGCCAGGGAGGAAAGACATCAGCAATGATCTTTGAGAAGCAGCTGTTGTCGCCCATCCAAAACATCCTGCTCTCGAGTTTTTTTAATCTTTGTTTTTTTTAGGTTTTTAACTCCTTTAAGATGCTGAATAATCAGACGGCAGCTTGTTTTATCGGTGACTGTGCAGTTCTCAGGGTCTAACAAAGAACCTGTCTGCAGGTTCTGAGGCTGCTCCTGGTGGCGTGGGACCGCAGGTTGATCTTCTCCGTCGGCACTTCGAGCACCACGGGAGAGTCCGACACCGTCATCTGGAACGAGGTAACCTCACCGACGCCGATCCACGCCACGTTTTTACAGTCACAGAATCTAAAGACGCTCTGCTTCCATCCAAGGTCCATCATAAAACCGAGTTCGGCTCCAACCTGACGGGCCACGGCTTCCCCGACCCGGGACACCTGGACAACGTCCTGGAGGAGCTCCGCGCTCAGGGCATCACCGAGGAAGATGCACTAGTGGAAAAGTGAGAAACCTAATTGAAGAAGAGGAGGAGGAGGAGTTCCTGGACTGAGGAGAAACTCTGCCAGCACTTAAACCCGAGTCCAGATGTGGACGTTGATTTTGTTTTGAGGAGCTAAACGCCCTCAGAGAAGATGAGCGTCGACTTTCAATGCACGTTTGTTCAGACGTCAAGACTTTGAAGCCAACAGAGGAGGAAGGAGGTCTGCGAAAACAAAAAGCCAACCAGACAAATGAGGAGGAGGAGGAGGAGGCCAGTAGCTTGTAGTTTTAGCTACTAAAAAAAAAACAAGAGTGAGAATGAGCTGGTACTAACATCCAGAATGAAAACAAGTTAACTTTACTGAGAGAGAGAATTAAAGATGGTACAAAGCAGCCAAAAAAAACGGGATTAAAGAGGGAAGAAGAAGAAGAGGTGGAGGAGGAAGAGGAGGAGGAAGAGGGCAGCAGCTGGAGTGAAGATGGTGTATGGATGTAGTTTAGGATGGCAGGACAGTAAAAATCACTTGTTCGGTACTTTTCCCGGTACTTTCTTTGTTCTAATGGCCTTCTTGTTTGTGGGGATTCTGCGCCCCCTACTGGCTGCTTGAGGCACTGCAGCTCCGAAGAGTTATTTTTATTTTAATCCTCATTTATTCGTTCAACCTTTATTTAAACAGGTTAGTTCCACTGAGCCACGAGGACTCATTTACAAGAGACACCTGAAGCGTCGATTTATTCTTTACCTCCGACTTTTGCTTTAACGGGTTCACTTCAAGCTGATTTTATGGGACCGAACTCCGGCCTGGTCTTCAGGTCGGTCTGGAGTCTCTGGACCGCCGTGGTCCAAGCAAAACCCACAAGTACCAGAACTTGTGTTTGTTTTGGACCGCTCATGCCGGAAGTTTTAAAGCACTTCCCTGAGGTTCACCATCATTTCAGAGCCACGCGGAACATCTAGTTCTGTTTTGTCTCGGCCTGTGGGTCGGACGTGTTTCAGTTTACAAAGTAACAAACATCGTCCGGTTGTTTCGGATCCACGGAAACAAAATCCAGGTTCTGGGAATGTTGGGATTAAAACGTAAACAGCAGATTAACAACAAATTACAACAATCATGAACACAACAGAACACATCAAGAGTTAAAACTAAGAAGCTACAGATGGTGAATTTGATGGCAGCGGACCATCTCAGCAACTGGTTCCAGGTCCAGGTCTCCTCTGAGAAGACTCTTTAACTAGTCTAAACCTCCAGGACCTGAGGAGACCAGCTTTTGAGGTTCTGGAGGACCAGATACCAGTTGGAGGTTCTGGAGGACCAGAGGAGACCAGTTGTTGGAGGTTCTGGAGGGAATGTTGTCCCATTCTGGGTCTGATGGAGGTTTCTAGATGTTCTACAGTCCTGGATCAAAGCAGATGTTCTAAATCCTGTAGTTTATTACCTGCATTGATGGGGTCTTTGTAGAAGTTGACCCATGGCAGAGGCAGTAATGCACCCCCATACCATCAGAGAGGCAAGCTTTGACGTGTGCGCTGGTAACGGGCTGGATGGTCCCTCTCGTCTTTATTATGGAGGATGTGGTGTCCATGGTTTATGAAGATCTTCAGGTTTGGACCCATCTGGCCTCAGAACAGTTCTGGACTTCACCTTGGTCCGTTTAAAACGAACTCAGTCCCAGAGAAGACGGCAGCGGTTCTGGATGGTGTTCGGATACGACTTCCTCTCTGCCTGATAGAGCTTTAAGCAGCATTTGGGACAAAGTTCTGTGGAAGTGGTCCTGAGCCCAGAACGGAACCAGACCTGGTTTTAATGCTGCAGACGATGGAGATTAAAATAATTTATAGATGCTGTTTTCCTCAGGGTGGTGAACCGGTGCCCATCATTACTTCTAACAGACCTGCTGGTAATCAACCATTAGATGTTCCTCCAGCTGGTTCTGATTTATACCATTTTACAGCCTTTTGGGTTTTTGGCCAACATAAAATTCAAAATTACTTTTTCCAAACAATTTTTTTTTCCTTCAACTATTGAAACATTTACAGTTTGTATTTATTTACATTTTGCTAAACATCCCAACTTTCTCAGAACGGACTCAAAAAGGACACTTAAGTTCAGTCTAACCGACATCCTCCAGGTTCGTTTTTAACATTTTGATGCTTCGGAGTTCACAAAGTGAACAATCTAAATCATGTACGAGACATTTGAGGTACTTTTATTGAATTATTATTATTTTTTTTATTTATTTTTTTTAAGAAATCCAACTTGCTCCAAGTTTCCATGACGATACGTTCCTGTGTTCAGTCTTCCCTGCGCGTTTGTTTCCGTTCAAGTGAATCGACGAGTTTTGTCCTCTAACTTCGGAGGTACACTGAACGCAGCATCACCGGTGTCTGCAGAGGATCATGGGTATTGTAGTGTTACAACCCGCCTGCCGTTCTGATTAAATGAAAGTGTGCGATACTTTTTTTTTTCCTGCCTGGTTCTGGTTCTAAAAATGACCCGGATCCAGATGTTGCTCACCCAGGAGGAGTTTGTGTACTGTGTACAGTATTTGTACACACATTGTACTTTCATCCTGATGATTATGACCTGTAGCAACATTTTTCTTTTTTTAACACCATTTTGACACACTTATAGGTCAAACTGTTTGTTTTCTTCCATTTTGTACATTTCTGTTGTATTATTCATGTATTTGTACTTGTTTTGTTTACAAAGACAGTATTATTAGTCTTGTTTTATTCGAGTACAGAAATAAAGCTGATCGTCTTTTCTTTGGAAAAGGATTTTCACGGTAGACTTTTATCTAAGTGTGACGTTTTTAACAGAAAGTCGAACTCTTGTATTTTTATTGTGAGGTAAAAGATGCTTCTAATTGTTTTGTACACGTCACCGGTCCTGATGCTGTATCCCTGAAAACTCTTATTGTTTCGCTGGAAGTTTTCGCAGCAGATTTGTACGATAAAATGTATTTTTTTTTTTTAATTTTTTTTTTTTTTATGTTAAAATAGTTTAAGAACCGGTGCTGTTTAGTTCTTGCTCTTTGGTCCAGACGCTGCACGGGCACCTGAAAATCTTGTCTTTTTTATAAAAACCCACACAGGTACTTGTCTTTTTTTTTTTTTTTTTGTTACTGCTGCTTGAAGTCCTTCTGTATCCATTCTCCATCAGCTCATTGAAACTGTGCAGCGTCTGAGGCCTTGTTTCAAAATGTGGATTTATTTTTATTTTTTCCATTGCTGTGTCTCACCTGAAGGTGAGGCTCTTCAGATCATGGGGGCTGTGGAAGCATGAAACCTTGATGAGCAACATGTAAAAATGGCAAAGTACTTGCTGGAATATAAACGAATAATACACAAAAAATAAAGGGTGAATGAAAATTGAATAGACTGGTTTTATTGTCCTGATTGGAGGTGAAGCACCGGTTATCCTATAGTGAGGTTATAATCTGCTTCTTCCTGGTGTTTGTGCATTTTTTTCAAAATGGCGTATTCGGGTTTTGCTTTCATCCCCTTCGATAGCTCAGTTGGTAGAGCGGAGGACTGTAGAGGTTCGACAGAGATCCTTAGGTCGCTGGTTCGAATCCGGCTCGAAGGAATTGGCACTTTTTGTATTACTTAAACGTGTGCTTTCAAAACCCTAAAAATAAATGTAAAATCCGAAAAGTGGTTAGCATATTTTCAGAATTTTATTTAGCGTACTTTTCTTTAGATTATCTGTGGACTCTGCAAAATTTTGACCGTCCGATTTTTTTTTAATGCAACAAAAGTGAGACGACGAGAGGAACTTCAGACTCCAGGGCGCAAAACACAGTTCCCTGACCGGGAATCGAACCCGGGCCGCGGCGGTGAGAGCGCCGAATCCTAACCACTAGACCACCAGGGAGTGTTCTCAGAATTCACGTTTTAATAAATAAAAATCACTAAAGCGAGCCTTTTTGATGTTTGTGTAGTAATAATTGCATGGATACGTAATATTTTGGACAGCTACGAATTTTTTATTTTATTTTGTTTTTTTACGACATGAAACTCGAAATGCCTGACTTCCAGCTCAGCTTCATGGCACGCGCTGCGTTAGCTTCTGTAGCTGCTAACGCCAGCGCGTGCTTAAACAGGAACAAGCAACTACTGTATTCGATTTCCTGTGTTATTATTTTGGTTCATTTTTATTATAATTACTACCGTCTTTGTTAGTATTTCCGCTTACAAAAAAATACAACTTTGCTGATTCTGGTGGAAATTTTGTTTTTAATTGCAGTAACCGTTAAACGCCACAAGAGGGCGCTACAGCCTTCCATATTATCAGTTTAATGTTTTCAGATTTGATAAGAATGTCCTGATTTTGTTAATAAATACATGAAGAAAACAATAAACAATGCTTCCTACCATTCATACCAACCTATTTTCACACCACACGCCTCAGTTAAAGTTTGTTTTGTTCATAAGGATTTATGGTTTTACGTCGATCCACTCTATCTGTTTTTAATGTGAAGATCATGTTCATGTTTCATTCAGTCTGATGGGGCAGTTTCCTCCACCATCGTGGTTTGGACCGGGGGTCAAAGAACAGGTAGAGTCTTGGTGAAGAAGATGCTGGTAAAAACTGCAGCCAGACTGTCCTCATAGTCCACAAACACCCCCATCTTCTCAGGACCAGATCGAAGAGGGAGATGGACTGTAGAGTGTGAAAGACCGGGAACTCAGTTTTGTTTCTCAGACTTATTATGGACCAGTACCAAAAGTAAATCTTCCTGAGCTGAAACTCTGCTTTTCTAAAACAAACATGTTGAAGAAGAACCTTTGGACCACAACACGTGACTTGTTTCCCATTGTCCACTTGTCCGGATTGAGAGTCACGTCGTCAGCGTAGCATCGGATCCTCGTCAGTTCAGTTCTGAGCAGCAGCTGAAGGATTTCTTTCTTCATCACATCGGTGAACATCTGCTCCGTTTGAGGAGCAGAGACGTGCTCCTGAAGCTCTCACTGGAGAAACTAGGTCCAAACATTTTCTCTACCAATCAACTGTTTGACCCCCTCGACCTTCGGTTCAAGGTCCCAAGCCTTGGATGCTGTCCTCTAGCTTGTCTAGCTTGTCTAGCTTGCTTGGTCAAAAGAAGGTTGGAGTTGATGTGGAAGGAAAACACAAGGAT
>JAVCKU010000117.1:26852883-26863245 GCA_032273985.1 Hypsolebias coamazonicus | reverse complement strand
AGGATACCAGACACCTCAATTAAATCATTTACATATAAAATAAACAACTTAGGTCCAAGTACTGAACCTTGTGGTACTCCACATGAGAAACTACACAGATTAGATCTTACATCATCAATATGTATGAACTGTTGTCTGTCCTTCAAATAACTAGATATCCACTGTAGAGCTGGACCTCTATACCATATTGTTTCAATGTTTCAAGTAGGATGGTGTGATCAATAGTGTCAAATGCCTTTTTTAAATCCACAAATATACTTATACAATGTTGTTTTTTAATCTATCATCCTTAGATTAGATATAAATTTATCAATCCCTCTGAAGATTTCTGCAAATTCAGATGGACCTAAGTCAACTCTGGTTTTATTTATTCAGTTTTCCACTTCCTGTTTCAGAGCCTCTAAAGTCACCTGTCAAAATAAAAGCACAAGTTGGTTTCGGATGTCTTAAAATTTTATAACTTTAATTATTTAAACTGAATGAACGGATTTAATTAATTATACAATCTTTTGTCTTGTTTCTCCAGGAGGTTACTACCTGACCAGCGCCTACGGAGCCATGGCGCTCATCAAGAACTTCCAGGAGGAGCAGGCGGCCCGGGTTCTGAGCTCTGAGGCCCGGAACACCCTGCACCAGTGGCACCGCCGGCGGACCACCCAGCGCTCGGTGCCGTCTGTGGACGACTTTCAGGTACCTCACCTGAGCTGAGCCCACCTTGAACATCCAGGCAGTGAGTTGGTACCAAATCCGAACCGAAACGTGCATGAAACCTGCTGCAGAACTTTACTAACATGGTCTGGAGCTGAGGACCAGTCTCGTGGTGGACGGCGCCCCCCGGTGGACCAGCTGCATGTCTCGTTTAGATGAAACTGCATGCGAGTCTCTTTCTGCTTCAGCTCTGCTTCTCTCGTGTTGTGGGGATTTCATCCGGGCTTTTTTTTTTTTTGTGTGTCGTTGTTCTGCAGAACTTCCTGCGCGTCGCCCTGAAGGAGCTGGGCTCAGGCTGCACCGCCAAAACCCTGCAGGTGCACCCGTACACCACCACCGAGGAGGTCTGCTCCCTCTGCGCCCACAAGTTCAAGATCCCCGACCCGGAGAACTACGCCCTGTTCCTGGTCACCGACGACACGAGCCAGCAGCTCGCCCCGGACACGCACCCCCAGCGGATCAAAGCCGAGCTGCACGGCCGGCCACTCGCGCACGTCTTCCACTTCGTCTACAGGAAGGTGTCCAACCTGAACCTCTGCGTCCCGGCCGTCCCGCACAACGGAAACTGCCTCCCAGGCGAGCAGTGACCCGGAGCCGCGTCGCGGTGAAGTTGTACGTTTTTAACGATGGGTTTGAGGACGTCGGATTGTTTGGACGGAGTTTTGACTGGAAAAAGGACAAAGGCTGTCTTTGAGGTGTCCACTCATTCGCTGCAGAGCGTCCTGGTCACATGGTTCGATGTGACGACATCGGGCCGACATGTCAGGCTAATCTAGGCTAACGCTAACAGTAGTGGAACCATTTCAAAATAAAGTTCCCCAATGAAATTTATCACCTGCAGCTCATGCGAGAAGCCCAGACGGTGTAGAGCTAGGCGACCTGGGACCAGAAAGTTGCAGGCTCAACTCCCCACCACGCCCACATGCTGTGGTGTCCTTGAGCAAGACGCCCAATCCTTTATAGCTCCCAGGGCGCCCACATAGTTGCCTGCTGCTCCACCTGGGTGTACCTCAGGTGTGATGGGTTAAATTCAGAAACTAGTTTCAGCATAGAAACAGACAATGACAACACACAGCACTTTCTTCTTCTTTCATAATCTCGTCACCAGATTAGAATAATCTGTAGAAACCTCAGAGCTCAAAGGACGAGGCTGAAGGTCGTGACCTTTGGGCGTTAAAACAGGATCCAGAACCGCTGCCGTCTTCTCTGGACCAAAGCTCACTTGAGATGGACCAGAACTGTTCTGAGGTCAGTCAGATCCAAATCTGAAGTTCTGTTTGTGAACCACACAGTCCAAAAGCCTGCCTCTCTGATGGTATGGGGGTGCATTAGTGCCTCTGACATGGGCAGTTTACCCATCTGGAAAGACTTCATGCAGAAAAATATAAATAGGTTTTAGAACAACGTCCAGCACAAATGTCCCACCAAGACACCGCACTGTCCCCTGTTCCCTCTGTGGTCCACTTCAACGTGTCCACGATGAGTGAGTGAACATTTCAAACGCAGCCAGAGAAAGTGAGATCTGTTTGCAGGTTCTGGTTCTCGGCAGAACTCAGAAGAATCAAATAATTTAAAGTTGAACTGCTGTTTCCCCGGACACAGGCCCAGATTAAAACTCTACGTTAAAACGTTTATTTAACGAGCAAAAAGAACTTTTGTAAAACGTGTTTTTATTCCTCTACAGTTGCTGGTCGACTGCAGATTTTATTTCTGTGTAAAGTTATTTTTATATCCTTTAAAGTTACGCGGTTTGTTGCGTGTTTACTGGACTCAACTGGACGTATTTATACCAGAAGTCAGATTAAAACTTTGCTTTTTATGTCGTCACAAAACAAACAAACAAACAAAAAAACTGAACGTTGATGTAAAAGTAAAGGTTTTCTGAACAAGACTTCCTGACTCCTTATTATCATGTTTGTTTCCAGTTCATTAAATAACCGCAGTAACGCAGGTCTTATTTACACACGGCGCTTCCTGTTTGTTAATTGACACCGTTTGGCTTCAATTACAGCTCCTGTAATAAAAACCAAAGTGAAACCTCCATTTATAGACAGATCCAAAATAATGGAGTGAGCTGGTAGATTTACGAGAGAAAATACACACCCTGAAACAAACCAGACCTTTCAGTAAACCAACAATTAAAGCAACTGCAGAAAACGCCGTTGTCTAGAATTACTGATCGCATCAGGGATTAAAAAGGGATAAATATTTAAATTATAAGAACTGGAGGAAAGACTAATCTTAAAAGTAGACCATGTGTCAGCCTCACAGAAGCTGGTTCCACAAGAGAGGAGCCTGATAATTGAAAGATCTTCCTCCCATTCTGCTTTTGGAAACTCTTGGAACTGTAAGTAAACCTGCAGTCTGAGAGTGAAGTGCTCTGTTAGGAAAATATGGAACAATAAGATCTCAGCTATAAGATGGAGCTGGGTTGTTGAGAGCTTTGTAGGTAAGATTTGGAATTCAGTTCTGGATTTGACAGGGAGCCAATGGAGAGAAGCTAAAACTGGAGAGATATGATCTCTTCTATCAACTCATTAAAACTCTGGCAGCATCATTTTGGATGATGCGCTGCATCACAGCAAGGGAGCAGAGTTTCACAAATAAAACCTAATTAAACTTTAATTATACCATTTCTAAAGAAAAAGTTGCAAATGCAACTAAATGTTTAAACTGTAAATACATTTGCTGGGAGTTTTTATTTGATAAACAACCAAATCTGAGTTTTTGTGTGAAGACAAACATTTACAATCTTTTTAAATCTTTGATTTTGTCTGATAAAACGGTTAAAGTTTACATTTTCATCTAGCTGTCTCCATGTTCCTGTTTTTAAAGTTTGTTAATAGTAATTTATCCCTTTTTTTAATTCTTTAAACAAACTTTATTGTTTAAATAAAGATTTGTAAACATAAATGAACAGCGATGTCAATAAATAGAATAATTAGGACACAAAATGTTACCTGAGTTATAAATGAAATGTACAAATTTAAAGGTAAATGCAAGTTTTGGTTTTATAAATATAAGATATGTAGGTTTTCTTTTCAGAATTTAGTTTTGTTTATTTTCTGATAATTTCAGCTTTCACCAAATGATTTGCTATTTTACCAGTTGTAAATAACTTTTAGCAATTGTTCTAATGGTTTTAGATTTTAGCTTATGTTCTGATAGTTTTAACCTTCATCAATTGTTTTACTAAGCTACATTTTTTGTCTGTGTTCAAAGACTAGCTTGTGGCTTCTGCTTTGTTAGTTTTAGCAACTGTTTACTTGTTTTCGCTTGTGGCTACTGATTTGCTAGTTTTAGCTTTTAGCTAATTTTACCCTTTGGCTACATTTTTGCTAGCTTTTGCTTTTAGCTAATGTTACCCTTTTCGCTTCTTTTTTTTTTTTTTTTTGCTAATTTTTGCTTGTAGCTCATTTTACCCTGTAGCTTAGTTTTTTGCTAGTTTTAACTTTTGGCAAATTTGATCTTTTTGCTACATTTTTGCTAGTTTTAGCTTTTAGTTAATTTTACCCTTTTGCTACATTTTTCCAGTTTTTTTTTTTTTATTTAAGCTGTTGTTTTTGTAACTTTAGATTTTAGGAAGCGTTCTAATGGTTTTAGATTCTGATTGTTTTAGCTTTACTAATCTTGGTTTTTAGCTAAATTTTTACTGGTTTTAGTGTCCAGCCACTAATTTTAGCTTGTAGCTGCTGTTTTGCTAGTTTTAGCAACTATTTGCTTGTTTTATCTATTAGCTACTGAGTTACTAGTCTTGTCTACTGTTGAAGAACTTTATCTTGTAGCTGCTCATGGTCGGGCCTGCAGGCGGGTCATTTCATCCTCTCCTGTCCTGGACTCAGAATCTTCAGGTTCTGTTTCACCAGAGGAATCTGGACCGTTTGTGACCGAGCCGACCTACAGTCCATGTGGAGAAGACCAGCTCCAGGCACGTGTGACACACACATGAAGGTGTGCTCACATTGTTTTGTTTTATTATGATTTACTAATACAGTAGTGAAAAGGGGGCGGAAAGTCTTTTGAATCGTGTTGCTGTACCGAGTTCTACCACAAGATGGCAGCACGTCCTCTGAGGCGGTTTTGGTGCGTTGCGTTCTTTCCGCCCAGCAGTGCCCCGCCAGTCCTGCAGATACACGAACAAGAACACGCAGGAATGAAGTTTGTCTAATTTCAGGTTGGTAAAGTCCACCAAGTATATGCATATGAGCCCCATGTAGTTTTGATTGAATAACCAGTGTTTGTGATTACATTAACCAGTCTTATGTAGATCATGTGTGAGAGTAAAATAACGTTTACTGTACTGTATTGGCATTTCTGTGCTAGCATGCTAATGCCCCGCTAGCATATCGGCTAATGTGTATTTTCTTGGCTCTGTCCTATGTTCATGCTTATGTATCCATCCACCTGAAGTTTATAGATTTGTTTGTATACATACCTGCAAACTTGTCACTGAAACTTGTAAGGATGCGTGAGAGAAGCAGAGCGCTAGCTCAATGTTTGAACAATGTAGCTGTCTTTTTTTTTTTTTTAGCTAATGTTACCCTTTTGCTTCATTTTTGCTAAGTTTTGCTTTTACCCGCTAGCTTAGTTTTTTGCTAGTTTTAGCTTTTGGCATATTTTACCCTTTAGCTACATTTTTGTAGCTGTTAGTTCATTTTATCATTTAGCTATATTTTTCCAGTTTTTTAGTGTAGTGATGCTGGTTTAATGGTAAATGTAAAAGCTGTCCTAGTATCTTGTGACTCAGTGCAAATGGCAATTAGTTCAGCGTGCTGAGTGATGCGTTAGCTCATCGCTAAATGCAAGAGGATAATTTGATGGTTAAATTCATTGTTAAAACAGATTTAATGTACAAATGCATCACATTATAATACAGTTGCAATACTGGATGTTTGAGTCAGGAACAAATACACGAACTAGGACACACGCAGTGATGTCTCCGTCTCACTGTCTAATTTCAGACACGATGATTCTCCCTAACAAAAATATAATCTGTTAGTAGTGATTGTACCGGCCCAGTACCTGCTACACATGCTAATATTACCCAACCGTGCTTTTTGATTCCTCTGTCGTCTGATGGAAGCTTCCGCTTAGGACCAGTTAGGCGCCACACGGCACAGTTTCAGCTGATAATGCTGTCATCCAGCTGCTGGTCACACTGGAACAAACTGGAAACGGGCCCTTGTGGAGACACGCAGGTGCTCCTGAACCACCCTCAGGACAGAACATTTTGTTCTGTAAACTTCCTTAACGGCAGGCCAGGCGCACCTCTGCAGATTGGACCCGTTAGTTTTGAGCTAACAAGTCAAAACACGAGGCGTGCACGTGGAACAATAGACGTTTAATTATTTATCATTCTGCAATATGAACAGAATATTTACGCTCCCACAATCTCATTGTATTCCTTAAATTAACTCAAACTTGGTTCAGTTTTCTTTTGTACATTCATACCAGCAGTTTCTGACTGAGGCAGGGATTTAGTCCTCACAGACCATGACACCTGAGTGATTCACCTGCTCACTGGACAGGAAGGGACAGGTGTTGAGTTTTCCTAACATCTGCTAACATCTAATACATGCTGTTAGCTTAGCAGCTGGCATGTCTGTTTGGTCTACCTTTGCAGGTAGCTATAGCTAGCTGTAGCTGGGAGTTCATGAGTTAATGTAAAGAAGAATCATGACTCCAGATTCAGTCAAATGACTCATGAGTTTTGAACGACTCGTCCCTCAACGACTCCCTGTCTTTAAAGGGGTTTCCTGCAGCAGGAGTCTGTGTTCTTGTTGATTCTGACGTTTTGAATCTGTGTCTCCAGACTGAGCCGCTTTGGGGAGGGAGAAGCTGCACATCAACCTTGTGGTCATAGGACATGTGGACATTAAGTCCACCGGACACCTGATCTACACGTCTGGGGCCATCGAGAAAAGAATGAAGACGTTTGAGAAGAAAGCTGCAGAGGTACGACTCATCTGCTGTCACATTTAAAACGTGACCATTTCAAAAGATCTCCTGTGTCTAGAATTTAAACGGTTCATTTTAAATACTGGTGGTTTAACTAACGAGGTTTATATCTGTTAGGTGCTTCAACATCACGCCAGCTTCCAGGATAGCCTGCTGGTATTTCTCAAAATTAGAAAGAAAAACTATAACAGTGGGGAACAAATTAAACTGTAATTAAATCAATCACACTGTACTGTCCTCAGTAACTGTTACAACCAACCCATGCATGAACAAAACTGTCATTCAGCACAAGTTTTAATATTCTTTTATAGTAACTTCCAGAAGCAGAGAAACAGACTACCGTATTTTTTGGCGAATAAGTCGCCATTTTTTTTTTTTTTTTTTGCACAATTTGCATGCCCTGCGACTTATCAGCTGAAGCGAATTATTTACATATTTATGGATTTTCCCCATAGTTATGAACCATTTTTTTTGGCTGAGATACGACAACTGTCATTCATTCTGACTGGAAAAAAAAGAGGATCAGTACCACTTTAAGCCACTTGATGGCAGCAGAGTAGTAATAGAAGTGTGGCATGCTGTTGTATCATGTAATAGGTAAACGTGGCTCTAATGACAAATTCAAAAAAGTTCAATACAAAAACTGGACTTTATTTATTATACTTTCTTCTTTTTTTTCTTGAACTTTTTTAATTTTCCATGTCCTCAATGACTGAGAATCTTCACCAGCTATTAATGACTCAATCAGCCTGCCATAGTCTCCCCACCTTCATTCTGCTCGTTGCTTGGAACTGTCAAAACAGCTGCACCGCCCTGGTGAAATGCAGCTAATTTGAGCATTAAAGTGCATTTATTAAGCAAATGTCAGACATGCACGCTCCCGCAGCCCATTGATTTTTGGCACATCGGCACACGTTTCCGGGTTGTCAGCGGTGACGCATAACAGTTCTGACGTAAATGGTGAAGCGACATATTTATGGATTTTTCCACTTTATTATACAAATATGGACTGATGCGACTTATAGGGCAGTGCGACATGTACGCCGGAAAATACGGTAAATTTGACTTTGACTTTGAATGTCCATAGGTTTAGTGAGTTTAAAAACTTTAAATAACACATTTTACAGGAAAAATGTGCATGTTCACAATTTTATATCAGCTTTAAGTGTTTTCAGTAAACTGCTGAACGGTTTGCAATCACCTTATTGATGATGTCACCGTGTTGACAGTTAAACAAATCGAGATAAAATGAATGTTTTTTTTTTTTTGTAAATTACATTAAACCAACCTCATTTATGAATGGCTGTTTGAGTAATATCTAATGGCTCGAAATGCACCTGCTTTGTTGGAAAACATCAATGTAAAAGGAACTAGAGGAGAGCAAAATGCTGCAATAAATTGACAATTGTTTTTAAAAAAGGACAGCTGAGTAGAAGAACTAAGAAGCATGAGAAAAGAAAGGACTGAAGAGCAATAAAAAGATGGAGAGAAACAGGAAGAAATGAAGATACAGAGCAGAAATCTGGTGACAAATTGCAGAAACAGCCGTAGCAGAACAAAGTTTCTCCGTGCAAAATGAGAGATGACAATGAGAACGTGAGCGTGCCGGCACAAGAAATACTTCTATCATTCTGACAGAAAAAAAAAAAGCCACACATGTAGAGGAAAAATATTAACGCTAGCATAGACCTGCTTTCCATTAGAGTGGCTGACATTTATCAAGCACAGTCCTGAATGGAACCTGAGGATATTTGCCCCGGATCATACCGAACGTTCAACTTGACAAAAATCCTTTAAAGGACATTCAAGATGTTCTTTGTCAGGTTTAGCAGAGATAGCAGCCTGTCGGCAATTTGTAGTTGCAATGAAGGATATATATGAAGACAAACAAGGACACGTTAGCGTTACAGGGACCGAAAGTTCTTAGGTCAGACTAGAGCTCTATCATCCAGTCAAAGTTGTAGTTTTTGGTTAATATTTAACCAGGAAACTGTTATGTCATGAAAATGGGCCACGTCTGTGGTGGGGAGTTTCAGTAAGTGTTTAGGCAAAAAGCAGTCTTGTCTTACCTTAAAAGGTATAAACCCAGTTCAGTGAGCAAATATCCATCCATTATCTTCAGCTTGTTCCGAAGTCGGTTGGGGGCAGCAGCTTGAGCAGGGAGGTCTAGACATCTTTCCACAGTCACCTCTTCCATCTCTTCTGGGAGGAGCCCAAGGCGTTCCAAGACCAACAGAGACCTGTCCTGGGTCTTACCTGGGGTCTCTTGGGTTGGAAATGCCCAAAGCACTCAGGGTGCATTCTTAACAGATGCCTGAACCACCTCAACTGGCTCCTCTTGATGTGGAGGAGCAGCGACTCTACTCCGAGTCTCTCCCAGATCACTGAACTTCTCACCCTATCTCTGAGGGAGAGTCCAGCTACCCTGCGGAGGAAACTCATTTCAACCGCCTGTATCCACAATCTCATTGTTTTGGTCACTACCCAGAGCTCGTGACCATAGTTGAGGGTAGGAACGTAGACCGATCAGTAAACTGAGAGCTTTGCCTTAGAGCTCAGCGATCTTTTCACCACAACAGACCGGTACTGATGCTGCACCAGTCTATCTGTCAATCTCACGCTCCATTCTTCCCTCACTTGTGAACAAAACCCCGAGATACTTGAACTCCTCCACTTGAGGCAGAACCTCACCCTCAACCTGAAGAGAGAAATCCACCCTTTTCCGGTTGAGGACCATGGCTTCAGATTTGGAGGTGCTGATTCTCATCCTAGCCATTTCACACTCGGCTGTGAACTGCTCCAGTGAGAGTTGAAGATCACGGCATGATGACACCAACAGGACCACATCGTCTGCAAAGAGCAGAGATGGAATCCTGAGGCCACTGAACCGAAAATCCTCCGCCAGCTGGCTGCACTGAGAAATTCTGTCCATAAAAGTTATGAACAGAATTAATGACAATGGGCAGCCCTGGCCGTGTCCAACTCCCACTCTGAAGGGGTCCAACTTACTTCCGGCAATGCGAACCAAGCTCTCGCACTACTTGTATAGGGATTGAACAGCCCGTAGCAACGGGCCCCCAATCCCATACTCATGGAGCACCCCCCATAGTGTACCCCGAGGAACACGGTCAAATGCTTTCTCCAAATCCACAAAACACGTAGACAGGATGGGCAAACTCCCATGACCCCTCAAGAACCCTAGTGAAGGTAAAGAGCTGATCCAGTGTTCCACAGCCAGGACGGAACTCACATTGTTCCTCCTGGATCTGCGGTTCGACCAATGATTTGACTCGCTTCTCCAGTATACCTGAATAGACCTTACCAGGGAGGCTGCGAGTGATGCCCCTATAATTGAAGCACACCCTCCAAGCCCCCTTTTAGAAGAGGGGAAACCACCACCCCAGTCTGCCAATCCAGTGGCACTGCCCCCGATGCCCACGCAACGTTGCAAAGGCATGTCAACTAAGACAGCCCCACAACATCCAGAGCCTTATGGCCCTTTTCCACAGCGTGGCGCAGGTCGGATATTGCGCAATATTTGCCTGCCAGACCCGCGCCGGACGCATTTCCCACCCGACTTTACGAGCCGCGCCGCACCATAATCTGGCTCGCTGTCGGCCGAGGGTCCATCCGACCCGAGCCGAGACTTCTGAAGCACTGCCGGTCACTGATTGGTCGGGGGGAGGAGTCTGATGG
>JAVCKU010000117.1:26747231-26757910 GCA_032273985.1 Hypsolebias coamazonicus | reverse complement strand
CTGTGGATCCCACCGACAATAAAAGTTCTGGTCCTGCAGGTTGCAACGAACCGAACCTGACACCGGTTCCCCTCCTCCGCCCCTCCCCTCAGGGAAAGTAATGCCAGGATGCAACACGCCGACAGAGTGCGGCCTCTGGGTGACGTCACTGAGGAAGTGCCTGCAATACGGTGACGTCATCTATTCGCGGTGCAGGGCTCTGTCATCATTTGGGTCGTGACTGGAGCGAACAGAACCGAGTCATTTACATCCTTTTTTTATTTTCCAAACATATGCTTCTGTCTTTTTGTTACACGAAGAACTGATCCTGTTTTTTATTTTTATTTTTTAAGATTTAAATGCTTTTCAAAAGTTCAGCAGCAAACATAAATAAATACAAAAACAAACAGAAAGCGAAACAAAGACACTGATTTATTTTCTGCTTCCTGTTTCCTTCCCAAAAAATTATTATTTTTGGTTAATAGAGATTTTTTTTGTTGTTGTTGATTAATTTATTATAACTAAGAAGGAAAAAAAAACATCATTTGTGTGACGGAGGGAAACTGTAACCACAAAGTTTAACAATTTCTTCATCTGGAGGATGAATTTGTAAAGAGAATTTCAATTTATTAAAAATAGTTTTCAGCTTCAGAGACGTGCTGACATCTAGTGGTCACATGACGAAACTGCACCTTAGATTAAAATCCGATAAAATAAAATCAAACATTTTTATTAGCCTCCAGCAGAGATAATTCCTACAGACAAGACGAAAAGGAGAAGGTACATTAAATATTAGTAAATGAATCCTAAACAAATGCAACAAAACAAGAGAGCTTAAAATAAATAACATCTTTGTAGGCTATTCATAAAATAAAGTGAAAATACATGTCTAATTTAATAAGTAACTTTATCTAATATTTTAATTTTAGCTCGCATTCATTTCTTTTATTTGGAGACAAAGAATGATTTTTCTTTTTGGTATGTCTTTTTGTTGAGGTTTAACTTCCAAACAGCTCTGTTATTATTATATTATTATTATTATTGTTGATATATCACAGAAAACATAACAGAACTTATTCTAGCCCAAGGTGAGCACCACACAGAAATATAACTCATTTTAGTCACTATTTTTGTCACATCTGCTTGTATTTATTTGATAAATCTGAACAATCTGAGTAAACAGAACAATCTGAGTAAACATCCAGATTTTGCAGATAATATTTATTGTTTGTGTTTTAGTAAATTTATTTACACAACGAGCGGGTTCTTCTCTCTCTTTGGGCTCCGTCTACTTGCTGGACACCTCAGCGTCCATATCTTCTGGGTGTCCCATCGACGACTAACCGATTTGATTTTTTTCTAAAACGGTTTCTGCGTCTGTAAAAAGTCTTTTACAAATAAAAATTGAAAACCTGACATTTATGAACACACAGCGAAACTTCATCTTTTAACTAAACACAAACTTTATGTTTAAATTTCATATTTTTTGGAACCGTCTGGTTGGCTGGAGGGAAACTATTAAAATATTGTTGATCTGATCACAACGTCCTGCAGACGTTTCATAATCAAACGAGGAACATTTCTCAGATTTGGTACCAGAAATGAAGCCCAATGTCAGTGTAAATTATTTTAGACAAACTGAGTATTTGTTTAAGTTTATTTTAAACGATCAGATGAACTAAATAAATACATTATTCATCCATCCATCATCTTCCGCTTGTTCCAAAGTCGGGTCTCGGGGGCAGCAGCTTGAGCAGGGAGGTCCAGACATCTCTCTCCACAGCCTCTGCTTCCAGCTCTGAGGATTCCAAGGCTTTCCCAGACCAACCGAGCGAGTCTCTCCAGCCTGTCCTGGGTCTTCCCCGGGGTCTCCTCCCAGTCCGACATGCCCAAAGCACCTCAACTGGCTCCTCTCGATGTGGAGGAGCAGCAGTTCTACTCAGTCTCTCCTGCATATTTGAACTTGTCACCCTTTCTCTAAGGGAGAGTCCAGCTACCCTGCAGAGGAAACTCATTTCAGCCGTCTGTATCCACGATCTCGTTCTTTCAGCCACTTCCCAGAGTTCATGACCATAAGTGAGGGTAGGAACGTAGACCGACTGGTAAACAGCTCAGCTCCCTCTTCACCACAATGGACCGGCTCAGAGTCCGCAATACTGCAGATGCAGCACCATTCCGTCAGTCAATCTCACGCTCCATTCTTCCCTCACTCATGAAGAGATACTTGAACTCCTCCACTTGAGGCAGAACCTCACCTTCGACCCGAAGAGAGCAGTCCACACTTTTACCGACTGAGGACCATGGTCTCAGATTTGGAGGTGCCGATTCTCATCCCAGCCACTTCACACTCGGCTGCGAACCGCTCCAGTGAGAGCTGAAGATCACGGCACGATGACGCCAACAGGACCACGTCATCTGCATAAAGCAAAGACGTAATCCTGAGGCCACCGAACCGGGAACCCTCCGTCAGCTGACTGCACCGAGAAATTCTGTCCATAAAAGTTATGAACAGAATCGGTGACAACGGGCAGCCCTGGCGGAGTCCAACACCCACCCTGAAGGAGTCCGACATACTATCGGCAATGCGAACCGCTGTCACACCACTTGTGTAGGGACTGAACAGCCCGTAACAACAGACCCCCAATCCCATACTCATGGAGCACCATGCAGTGCAACACGAGGAACACGGTCAAATGCCTTCTCCAAGTCCATCTAACACAGACTGGACGGATAAACTCCCTTGACCCCTCAAGGACCCTAGTGAGGGTAAAGAGCTGGTCCAGTGTTCCATGGCCAGAACGGAAACTTCATTGATCCTCCTGGATCTGAGGCTCAACCAACGATCAGACTCACTTTCCAGAACTCTTGAACTGACCTTACCAGGGAGGCTAAGGAGAGTGATGCCTATAATTGGAGCGCACCGTCCGTTCCCCGCTTTAGGAAGAAGGGAACCCCCACCCCAGTCTGCCAGTCCAGTGGCACTGCCCCCGATGTCCATGCTATGCTGCCAAGGCGTGTCAACCAAGACAGCCCCACAGAAAATCAAGGTGAATCTCATCCACCCCCAGAGCACCGTCACCTCTGAGATTTTTAACTACCTCAGCTATGGTTATGGACAGACCAACCCCAAAGTCCCCCGACTCATCGTCCTCCATGCAAGACATGCTGGTGGGATCGAGAAGGTCGGTGTGGGCATTGAGGTCCTCCAGCAGAATAAAGGAGTCTACAGCTGGAACACCCTTCAGCACCGCCTCAAAGGACTCCAAGAAGCCCAGATACTCTTAACTGTTGTTCGGCGTGTAGGCATAGACAACAGTCAGAGCCCGTCCCCCCACCCAAAGGCACAGGGAAGCCACCCTCACATCTACAAGGAAAACTCCAACCACAGGCACCAAGTCAGGGATAAAAGTAGACCCACACCACTTGTTCATTAGAAACGTTTTGGGTTTATTTTCCTAATTTCTACCTAAAAAGGTTTGTTTTCGAGACCGTTTTCAGGCTGCAGATCAACAGGGCTCAAATTTACAGATTTAAGACAGAAATGTCTAAAAATGCTTTCCAGAAAAGAAAAATTATGGTAACAGTGAGCGCAGATGAGGCTCGTTCCAACTACCGTAACAACCTGTTGAAATAAATAGGACTAAAACGAAAACTCCAATACGTATTAATGTCTAATCTAATTGTCCTATTATCATTTTTCTACAAAACTTTTATTTATTTCAGCTTTTTGTTTGAGTTTTAGGGTAAACTCTGCAACAAGAAAGTCCAAAAATACAAGTTTACACAACTTCCTGCCGTCTTATTAGGTTTTTAATGTAAAATGGAATAAATACGAGGAACAGAAAAGTGTTGATGTAAAATTTATTGGTGCGAGTCAGAAACATTAAACATGAACAGCAGAAATCTTAAAATGTTTCATTTGTTAAAATGTTTGAAAAGACGTTTCCACACAGCAACAAAGACCGTAAAATCTTAGAAAAAAACGTTTTCTTTACTGCGACAGAACCAATTCTTGATATTTTTGTAAAATGAAGAAAAGATGACAAAAACCTCGTTTTGGTTTCTGGATTTAAACGGTTTGTCTAAAAATATATTTTTTATATAACCATCTAATTAAACATCCAACCCTGGCAGATAAATATCATTTCTGTGTTTTAGTAAACTTATTTACACAAACAGCGGGTGGTTCTTTCTCGTTGGGCTCGGTCTACTTGCTGAGGACCTCGGTGTCCACGTCTTCTGTGCGGGACACCACCTTTCCATCGATGAGCTCCTCGATCACCACCTTCGTTCTCTGGGTGATGACCGGTTTACCTGCAGAGGACACCAAAAAAATTAAATATTAACATAAAGTCAATGAGCGAGTTCTCTGTTAAAATGAGTCCTCGAGACTCAGACTACGTAAATAAATGACACTAATTTTCTTTGCCTGTTCTCTTCATATTAATTGAGTTTTTCAGTAGGAACTGAACATCTTAACCCTCCTGCTGCCCTTGGGTCAATCTTTACCAAGGGCAGCAGGAGGGTTAAATATAAGAAGCTGACTGAAATGAACGAGACAATAAAAGGATGAAGATGGACGCCTGGTGTCTCCACGGCTGCGGGATCAGACGGTGCCATTCGAGGCAAAGACGGTTTGTTTTGGGTTCGTTTCTGGTGAAAGTTTGAAGAATAAACGACGACATTTGCGATTTACTGACAAAATTAAAACAGCCAACATTAAAATTAAATAAAAAGCTTAAAAAAAATAGTTTGTGTGTTTTATTTAAATTAATTTAAAACAACTGAGGTACGTGTACAGTTATGCCTTGCAGTATTTAAATCAGCCACAAGATGGCGCTCATTGTTGAAGGTGAACGACATTTTAGGACTTGTTTCCGATCAAACCGGTGCATTCGGCCGACACGTACAAATCTTCAGCCTGTGTGCGCGTGGATCGACTCTTTTGTATCAAACGTTTACTCGTACACGACGCAAGTGTGTTTTTGGACGTGGCGGCTCGCCTAGCCTCGTAACAGAGCACACGGTGCGCCGATATCAGAAGCTACAGATGTAAAATTAAATTAAAAAATAAAATAAAAAAACTTGTGGAATTTATTGTTTATAATAAATCAAAAAGTGCATTTATAAATAGATTTCACAGGGTCGATTTTTTTCAAGCATTTCAAACAATTCGAACAAATTTAAAACATTTTCTAAAGATTTTTAGGATTTGTCGGGGAAGGTTGTGTTTATTGGCAACAACTAAAATTATAAATAACTTAAAAACACAACTAAAAATGAAGCCAATTTTTTCCTACGAGACCTTCTGAGGGTTAAGGATTTATTAATTAATTATTTTTTTAATCTATCAGTTGCTTGGAGTAGTTTTAGGGTTCAGTCATTAATCCAGACTTTTATTTTTGCATCAGATTTTAAATTCAGTTGAACTTGTCAGTTTTAGTCATTTTTATTTTACTTATTGTTAGTTTTCACATGCAATTTTATGAATTTTTTTAACCAACTTGTAAGGCTTTTTTTTTTTTTTTTTAAATCAAATAAATAAAATAGGGATGGGTATGTCTTCAAGCTGTTTTTTTGTTATTTAATTTAATTTTATAAATATTTGTTCAACATTTTCATAGCTTTTTTTTTTTTTTTTTTTTGTCATTTAATGCAACTTCAGCTTCATTTATATTTTCAGTCCAGCTCTTTGGACCGTGGCTGTCCTACTGTAAGACTTATTAATAAATACAACAGACTTCATGCAAATTAAACGACGATTCTTGTAGGAACGCAACAATAAATCATCTTTACTGTCATTTAGTTGAGAGGAACTTACGTTTTTCTTCTTTCACCTCGACCACGGTGATTTTCCTACAAAAAATAAATAAAATGAAAATTTCAAACATTGGGGAAGTGTTAAAACGCTCTAACTCAGCAGAAACAATTGAAATTATATTTTCCAGAAACTCGTTTGTTTCCGTTGCTGAACCGTTTCCTTACTGGGTGCTCTCGCCGTCCAGCAGCCTCCGGTACTCTGCGATCTCCAGCTCCAGCCTGGTCTTGATGTCCAGCAGCATCTGGTACTCGCTGGACTGGCGGCTGATGTCGGCCCTCACCTGGCTCAGCTCCTCCTCCAGGTCGTTCACCCGGCACTGAAGGCTCTGGAGCTGCAGGGAGTAACGGGTCTCCGTCTCAGACAGCGTTCCCTCCATGGCGGCTTTCTGCAGAGGTTATCAGAAGTCAGGTTCAGGGACTCGAGGTTCAGTTTTTAGAGATGGGAAACACCTCAGCAGGTAAAACTGAACGTAGATTACCAGGCTGAGCTGGGACTGCAGCTCGATCTGGAGGCTCTGAAGAGTCCTCTTCAGGTCGGTGATCTCGGTTCGAGACGTCTGCAGAGTCTCCGTGCTGCTCGCCATCACCTTGTTCAGGTCTTCAAACTTAAAAAAAAAACAACAAAGGTTTAAATTTACTCCAACTTCATCAGGAGACGAAGCCGCTCACTGTCCCACGCGGGACTCGTCTCACCTTGCCCTTGTACCAAGACTCCATGTCGCGGCGGTTCTTCTCGGTGATGGACTCGTACTGAGCTCGGATCTCGACCAGGACCCGGTTCAGGTCCTCCTGGGGCTTGGCGTCCACCTCCACGTTCACGGAGCTGGTGGCCATGAGGCTGCGCTGAGCGGCCATCTCCTGCAAACACAACAACCGTCAGAGACGAGAGGAAGGACGTTTTCTTAAAACACATGGTGAATGCTGAGACGTTAAGAAGAAGCTGAAATCAGAAGATAAAAGAAGCCGAACGCTAGCTAAAAGCTAATTAGAGCTCTTTGTGTTTCTGCTTTAGCAAAACATCACAAAACACCGTCAAATAGTAGGAAACTGGATAAAAACTGCACCGTTTTAGCCTTACACTCACAAAAAAGTAGCCAAATACTAGCGTAAAGTTAAATGTAGCCAAATGCCAGCTAAAAGCTAAATGTAGTGCTAAAACAAATTATAGCAAATATTATCTAAAAGTACCAATGTAACTGTTAAAGTAGGATAAACCTAGCTAGCAAACATTATGACATAACAAAATGCTAGCTAAACGCTAACGGTAGAAAAGTGCTAGCTAGAAGCCAAGTAGAAGTCTGAACTTGTTTACATTTTGGAATTTGTACGATAGCAAATAATATTGATTAATAATTAAAAAAAATTGGATGAGCAGCCTAGTTTAGCTTTAAACTTGTAATAAAGTAGCACAATGCTGGCTAAAAGTTAAGAAGCAAAAACATTTTTAAAAGAAAAAAAAGGTAGCTACAAATTAAAAGGAGCAAATGTTAGCGAAAAGCTAAAAGAGGCAATTGGCTGAATTTTTTTTTAATGCTAAATGTTTAAATAAGCTGAAGTAGGTGTTGCAAAAAAAAAAAAAGTACAAAGTAAGTTCAAAGTTTTTAAACAGCAAGCTAAAAAAATGCTAGATACAAGCCAATATACAGCACAAAGCTAGTTAAATATAGCAAAACAATAGCTAAAATTAGCAAACAGCTAGCAAGAAATAAAAAGCAAATGACTAAAAGGAGGCAAAACATTAGCTTAAAATGGAAATTAAAAAAAATGAGCCTAGTCTTAGTCTAAATGTAGAAATAAGCTAAAACTACAGTACATGTAGCAAACAGCTAGCTAAACGTAACGCCATAGCTATAAGTAGCAAATTACAAGCAAAACACCCCCCCCCACACACACACACACACACACACACACACAAAAAATAAATAATAAAAAAAACACTAATAGTAGCAGAAAACAGAAACTGAGCCTGAAGCAGATTTCAGAGAAACATATAATGCATTTCTGAGTAAAATGTTCATAAACAAACAACATCAAGGTTACATAAATAAACTATGTGAACGCTGACTCAGCGTTAAGCTGAGAAATCAGCTCAGACGGAACCGGAACAAACGTGTTCTGGGTTTATGAGCGATGTGTGGAAGAACGCGCTGCAGACGGCTGGCGTTTAAAAACACTTCAGTCTGAATAAATCATCAGAAACGTGTTCCTGTCAGACGGTTTGGGTCTGAGTCACCGGTTCTTGGCTCCAAGTTCTGAGGCAACATCTTAAATGACGAACATGGCGCGTTGGCCCAGGACCAGGGAAGTTCTTTATGGAAGAACACAACTCTCGGCAGACCTCGACGCGTCCTTCAGGAGACACTTCTAATTTTTTATATCCGTGTTGAGGCCAAGGTGTCTTATTGTGACATTTTATTTGTTTAATATTTTAAAGTTTTTGAGGAAAAAAATTGTCAATAAAACTATTTTTACACAAATGTGTTTCATACTGGAATAAACCTTCTCCATGTACACTGCTTCATGGAGCTATACTTAATACAACCCAGTATGAACCCGGTATATACACTGGCTAAATATGTTGTACTTACTGGGTATTTACAGTGTGAGCTCCTGGTACTTTCATGGTACATTCCTTGTACTCATTTATAATATATACCAGGCAGCTACTGGGTACATACTCGGTCCTTACTAAAAATCATACTGATTACGTACCAGAGGAATATCTGGTACGCATCTCATAGATACCTGGTATGTATGAGATATTGTATGTGTGGTACACTGGTATTGTGTACCAGTTGCACACCAGGTACATATCTGGTATGTATGTGGTATACACTGATTGTGTACCAGTTGCACACCTGGTACTGGTATGGACCAATTTCATACCAGTTGTACACCTGGTACATAGCTGATGCATATGAGGTACTGTGCGTGTGTGGGGGGGGATATATTGGTAATGTGTACCAGTCGCATACCTGGTATGTTATGCATTAATTGCGCACCTGGTACTAGTATGGAGCAGTTTGGTAGCAGTTTCATACCAGTTGTACACCTGGTACATACGAACTGTGTACCATCGCAAACCTGGTATGTACCCAATGCATACTGACTGTGTACCACTTACACACCTGTTACTGGTATGGACCAGTTTGGTAGCAGTTTCACACCAGTTGCACACATGGTACATAGCTGATGCATTTGAGGTACTGTGCATGTGTGTGTGTGGGGGGGTATATTGGTAATGTGTACCAGTCGCACACCTGGTATGTTATACATTAATTGTGCACCTGGTACTAGTATGGAGCAGTTTGGTAGCAGTTTCATACCAGTTGCACACCTGGTATATATACTGTGTACCTGGTACCTGCAGGGACCAGACAGTATTTTGAAGTGCTGGTTCTCACTGGGTAACAGTGTGAATGTTTGTCTCATTTGTCTCCATGTGTCCCTGTGATGGTCGTTGGACACGTCCAAGTGTCCCCCTGCCCCTCGCACAGTGACTGCTGGACACAGACACCAGGTCCACGACCCGGAACGGAGGAGCAGGTCAGGAAACGGGGTCAGTTTTTCCTCTCACCTCTTTGTGGTTCTTCTTCATGAACACCAACTCCTCCTTCAGGCCCTCCACCTGCATCTCCAGGTCGGACCGGGCCATGGTCAGATCGTCCAGAACCTTGCGCAGCCCGGCGATGTCCGCCTCCACCGACATTCGAGCCGACTGCTCAGTCTCAAACCTGCGAGGTGAAAGTTAGCGTTGTTAAACCGGACTGGGGTCAGAACCGAGGAACAGACGACACCTTGACCCGCTTCGAGTTCTACACCTAAATTACTTCTTTTAGCTTCGTGTGGAGATTAATATTTAACATTTCTCTTCGTAATTTGTTGTAAATTCAACCCGAGAATTCTTAGCCCAGAAACAGAACCGTCCCAAACCACGGTTCTACCGCCGCCGTGTTCCACAGGAGTGGACTTCCACCTCAACCGTCAACACCGTAAATAAAAAAGAGGCCGAGCGTTGAGTTCAAACCGGCTCAGCCAGTTTTCCACCGTCCGTGCCCGTCTCGCCCGGCGGAAACCGTCACATCGCCAGAACCGGGTGCACTCACTTCATCCTGAAGTCCTCTCCCGCCAGCCGAGCGTTGTCCATCTGCAGCATGAGCGTGGTGTTGACGGTGGTGGCTGCACTGATCTGAAACACCAACAAAGAATCATCAGGGAGTCAAATATGACGGTTCATGAATATGATTATTCAAATTATAACAATAAAACTTAAATCATAGTTTCTGTGTAGATCAGTTTTGCAATGAAAAAATTAAATGTCTACTGGAGGAATAAAATCAGTTCTGATGAGATAGAGTTTTATTTTATTTTTTTTACCTTTTGGCGCAGCTCGTCGATGATGACCTGGTACCGGCTGTAGTCCCTCGTGGCGGGGGTCTTCTTGTCGTACCACTCGCGGATCTGGCGCTCCAGCTGCGCGTTGGCGGTCTCCAGGGAGCGCACCTTGTCCAGGTAGGAGGCCAGGCGGTCGTTCAGGTTCTGCATGGTGGCCTTCTCGTTGCCGGACACCGACAGGCCCATGTCCCCCGCGCCGCCGCCGAGCGCATGACCCAGGTCGAAGCTGGAGCCGAGCCCGCTGGAGGCGTACGACACGCGCACGTTGCGGCCCCCCGCACCGCCGTACACGCTGGTGCCGCGGCTGGTCCTGGCGGAGGACGCGGAGGACATGGAGAGCGAGGAGAAGCGCGCGGAGCTCATGGTGCCGGTTCGGTTCTGCGGAGAGGAGTGGAGTCGGAGCCGCAGGTGGATGCAGCTTTGTAGCGTGCACCTGCGCGAGGCGTGGTCCAGGTGGGGGGGGGGGGGGGCGTGGCGCTGGCAAC
>JAVCKU010000117.1:26683392-26695655 GCA_032273985.1 Hypsolebias coamazonicus | reverse complement strand
GACTTTTGTTTTTTGTAACTTTTATTTAGTTATGATAATAGTAATTAAATATTTTAGTTGCACTTTAGTCAAAATATCATTGAGAATATCATCAAAAACATACTTTAGCAAAATTTTGCTGATAATATTAGTAGCTACAATACTCTTACTGTAGGTACTGTTTTTACAGTACTGTTTTTAATGCTAGTCCTATTCCTAACGTTAATTTTTCAACAGCTAATGCTGCGACTCCTTAAGCTATTTTTTGTGCCAATACTGGTGTTAGTACCTAATACTGCTTTTTATTTTTTTTAACTACTAATGCTGCTACTCTTAATGCTACTTGTTACTGCTACTACTCCTAATAGGTTTAGTTAGCCGTTTGTAACGTCTGGTATTGAGCTAGCTTTATGCTACTTTTGGCTTTAAGCTAGTTTTCTTTGCTACTTATGTTTAAGCTAGATTTTGCTACATTTAAGTTGAAGCTAGCTTTATGCTACTTGTAGGTTTAAGCTAGTTTTTTGCTACTTTTATGTTTGAGCTAGATTTTTGCTACTTTAAGGTTTAAGCTAACCTTTGTTACTTTTAGATTTAAGCAAGCTTTATGTTACTTTTAGGTTAAAGCTAGCTTTTTGTTACTTTAAGGTTTAAGCTAACCTTTTGCTACTTTTAGATTTAAGATAGCTTTATGCTACTTTTAAGTACAAGCTAGTTTTTTGCTACTTTTATGCTTACGCTGCTAGCTTTTTGCTATTTTTAACTTAAAACTCGATTTTTGCTATAGCCTATTTTTGTTTTAGTTCTGTATTTACTATTCAGTTTTAATTAGTCATTTGCAAAGTTTTGCTAGAGCTTTGCTACTATTAGCTTTTAGTTTGTGATTTTTTTTATTTTTTGTTTAGCTTTCAGTTCAGTTTCAGGTTTACCAGCAAATTTAGCAAACATTTAACATTCATTCAACATTTTTACAGAAAATCTAATTTCTCTAGTTTGGGTTCACAATAAGGATCCAAAGACCATTAGAGTATTCTGCTTGTTGTTCCGGTTTAGGCTCGTAGCTACAAACCTGTTTCGTGTGGAAGTCTCCATTCTTGTCACAGTTGGGGATGGGGATGGTGAAGAGGTCGTCGTGGGTACGGCTGTTCGACCCCAACCTATCCAGCGCTCTTTGGAGCTCAGCGCGACACGGCGCCTTTTGGAGAAAGAAGTTCTGATTAGATACTGTAACCGTACTGTAAAACAAAAATGTGAAAAGTACATAGCCTAAATGTTAGAAGCAATGAGCTGTAAATGTAATTAAACTGAAAACTCATCCCTCTCAGAGTGTGTTGTGAATGACTCTCAGCTACTACCACACTAGATTTTAGCTCAGTACCTGCAGAACTGAGTGAGTTACGTAAGCTAATGTTAGCTGCGGTGGCCATTTTTAATTGGGTTGTCTCCAGTAGGTAACCTCCTGGAGACAACCCAATAATCAGTTGCCTTCACTTTACGGTGGCAGATGATGATTCTGACTTCTGAAGACAAATTTAAAATATATTTACTGACATCCCTCCTCATGGTGAACTGTCTGTGTGTGGTTCTGGAGATCTGGGTCCAGACTTTTTAGAGCCTGTGCCGTGTTAATAATAATTCTCCGTTTTGTTGTGAATTACGTCAGTGTTCGGCCTCACGCAGGAGGGATGTGTTGGATATTTGTCTAAATAATCCCGGGACTCGGCTGCGTTTTTGTTTTATTTCATCAAACCACCCGATGGTTGCGTGTGAACGGTTCGTTCTGGCGGCCGTTCGGCTCGGTCCGACACGTCCTCAAAGCCCGTCAAAAAGATTTGTGTTGGGGCGTGAGCCTGGTGAAAATGTTTATGTTTATGTAAGAACACATGTCCCTGGCACTGATTAATCCAGACATAAAGATTCTTCTGGGCCAGATTATAATTGCAGATGGCTGATGTCAGCGCGGATCCGAACTTTATTTCCCCAGACGCTTATTAAGTGTTCTGCTCGGTAAATAACTAATTGAAAGAATTTATAACCTGACTGTTGCACTTTGGAGTCATAAAGCCTTAATGTGAACCACCTGCAGGGTTCGTTGTGTTTTTATGGAGCTCGTGGTGGTTCTCACCAGGACCAGCTTGGTCTCGTCTCTGGCGCCGTTGGTCCTCAGATTTATGGACTTCAGCGGGTGTCGGGCCAGGGTCCTCTGAATGCAGCGCTTGTCCTGCGGGCTGCAGCGGATGTTGCTGTTGTTTGGGTGTTCGGGGCTGATCTCCTCCTGTCTGTCCATCGCTAAACAACAACAAACAAATAAAAAAATAAGCTTTTTCTGTGAAATACTGTGTGAAGGTTGAGGCCTGACACTAAGTCGTTAAAACTAGAAGGAAAGCTAAAAGTAGCCAAAAGTAGCTTAAAACAGACAGTGCCTAAAATTTACTAAATTGTAGCTAAAATTTTACAGTTTTAGTAAACTTTACAACAGAATCTTCAACCGTTTTTACATTTTTATCCAGATTAAACGTCAGAAACGTCCACTCAGCGTCTCTCTGCGGTCAGACCGATGCTCAAATCTCCCCAGACTGCAGCCAAACTCTCTCTGACTTCTGCTGGATCTAAGCTCAGAGGTCTCCTCAAAACACCTCCATAAAATATAAATTAACTAATTGTCAAGACACAGGAACGTGTTGCAGACGTTGCGGCTGAAGAAGCTAATGATGGGGTCCATGCAAACGGACAGGAAATTTCCAGATTAAAAAAAAAGAAAGCACATTTTAAATGTTGCCAGGTTTTGATTTTATTAGTTCTTTCATTGCTGCATATCTTCTAAAATATGTTTACATAAGTGTTGTTGTTGTGGTGTATGTAGTTTGATGTAAAAAGGCAGGACTTTCATCCCAAGCAGCCAGATTCTGAGTACAAAAACACAAAAAGCAGCACCGTTCCTGCACAGTTTTCTGAGGAGTGCAGTCAGGGAGTGAAAGACACCTGTGTGGTTACCATAGCAGTGTTTCCTCTACCTTTATCCAAGGAGGGTGCTCTGCCCTGTCAATAGAACTGAGTACGCTGCCAACCAAAATCCCCCTGCCCATAAGTTCTGCTACTTCGGGATGGGGGAGCAGAGACTGCAGCCACAGGATAACTGTCACCTTTCACAGACAGCTAAATGTGCTAAAATGTGGCTAAAATTAACCTAAAATATGTTTAAAAAGATGCTACAATGTGACTAAAATTAGGCCAAAATTAGGCTAAAATGTGGTTAAAGTGTCTAAAAAGTGCATAAAATGAGTCCAAAATTAGGCTAAAATGTGGCTAAAAAGTGTCTAAAATGTGGATAAAATTAAGCTAAAATGAGGCTAAAACGTGCCTAAAATGAGGCCTAAAAGAGGCTAAAATGTGTCTAAACTCAGGCTAAAATGTGGCTAAAAAGTGACTAAACAGTGCATAAAATGAGGCCAAAATTAGGCTAAAATACGCCTAAAATCAGGCTAAAATGTAGCTAAAGTGTCTAAAATGTGCCTAAAATGAGGCCTACATGAGGCTAAAACGTGCCTAAAATGAGGCCTAAAAGAGGCTAAAATGTGTCTAAAATGAGGCCAGATTAACGCCAGCCTGTGCCAGATGGAGGTCATTACACCGTCTCAGGTGTGCGCGCTTTCATGGAGTTAAAATGGGTTTTTGTGATCGTTGATTTCAGGAACCCCTTTGTGGTCTGACTGATCCAGATCTGAGCTCAGACTGAGGTCGGCAGCATCTTGTTCTCCTCAAGTTGAGCACCAAGTCTTCTTGAGATGAAGACAAAGTCCAGATCTGAACCGGGTCTCTCAACTTCCCCAGCTCTGATCAGCCCGGGAGGGGAAGTTTCTCTCAGCTGTTTGTATTTTTAGCTCTGCTGGCATTAAATTCGATCATCAGCACTATTTCTTCCATGACAGCGAACAGTCTCTCAGCTGCTTCCTTTCTCTCATCCCTTCTCGTCTGCCAGCTCTCGTGGTTCTGACTCGGTCCACAGGGCGAGCCTCGGGTCTTTCGAAGTGGGTCAGCGGTGGCACGTCCTGTTTGCTGCCCCTGCGGTTTTCCAAGGAGGAAGTTGCCACTTCTCTTTGTGGTTTCACTTGATTTGGGCCTCCATCCTCATTGCATATTATTAATATATATTTCTTCAACATTACATTCTGGGAGCAACACAACTGGGACACTCGTCACACAAACAATCCTTATTACAACCAGAGAAATGTCACTTCCTGTGAAAATGCAGCGTGAACGCTTATTGCTGAATGTTTTTCCTGAAACTGCTGAAGGAGCTGAAACCAGCTGAAAATGTTTCATCACTGAACTGTTAATAAAAGTTGAATTTGAACAGCTGACATTTGATGAAAGCAGGGAAATAAAAGTTGAAAGCAGCAGAAAAACAGCTGAAATGTGTAGAAAATAATAAGCTAATAATAGAATAATAAGAATAAGATTAAGCTAATAAGAAGAATAAGAATAAGCTAAAACCGGCAGAGAGGCTAAATAGAATACAAAACATTGGAAATGTGCAGAAAAGTAGATGAAAAAGCTAATAAAAGCTAAAATGAGCAGAAATAAGCTGAAAGGAGCATAAAAAGCTTAATGAGCAGAAATCAGCTGAAAGCAACAGAACAATAACATAAGCTGAAATGAGAAGTAAAAGGTTGAAAATGGCTCAAAAAGTTTGAAGGATGCGGAGAGTTCATTTTCATTGTAAAAAAATCATGGTCGACAAAGCTACATATTTCAAAAAGTTAAAATTGTACAATAATCCGCTAACAGCTAATAGGGAACAAATTTTTAGTTTAGCAGATTAGCACATTCGTTAACTTTGGAAACCGTTAGCAGAGTTAGCCTCTGCTAAATTAGGTTTCGCAAACTTTTAAGTCCACCAAAAAAATTCCTGAACTTGTTCCCCTCTGTTGTGGGCGTGTCTTGAAGAGTCCGCTAGGCACACGATTGGCTGACTACGTGTACACAACCTTTGGTCTACAGTGGAGTTCCTGGTCCACTCAGTGACTGACAGGATCCCAAACCATCAGAACTCCATCACTGTGCTGACAGCTGGGAGGAGCGGTTTGCTGCAGTGCATTCTGGGTAAACAGTTTTCCTTTGGTCTGGCTCTGTCCCAGACGTCTTGTTGGTTCTTTCAAATGAAACGTTCCCTTCCTAAACTGGGGTGCCATGTTGTTTTTAGAGAGAAGAGGCTTTCTCCTGCAGTCATAACCTTTGACCTGCTGTCTGAGGCCTGGAGAACCCATGTTGGAGCTCATTGCCATGAGTTTGGGGCTGGCTGTGTTAGCAAAAAATTAATATTGCTAAATTAGAATTTTATTGTGATAGGATGGGAGGAGGAGTCAGCTGTGATGCATTAGAAGCGCCTGGGAAAACCTGAACTCCTAGTAAATTAAATACATATGCAAAGAAATAGCTAATATTTTTTTTTATTGACATTTGTAGTACACTGCATGAGAGAAACCCCAAAGTATATCAAATATGCTCTATTCATTGCCCGAGCCTCCTCCACTCCTGGGAAGATTGTCAACAGTCTTAAATGATTTCCACATGTTAACAGGAGCAGCTGTTTCTTCAAGAAGGTCATTGCTGATGTCATTCCACCTTGGTGTTGTGTAGACACACACCTGTTTGATTCAGAGCAGAAAAACTGCTGCTTTTCAAGAGGTGGTCCCACAGTTGGTACTTCTGATCAGTAGCTCGAGATTTAGTTTGTTTAGCTTTTGGTAAATAAAATATAAATATATTATCATTTGTGTTTATCTGAAGTTTCATTTAATGACCTGAAACAGATTTTTTTCCCAGTATTCTGATACAAAAGGAGGCCAAAATTAAAAACGGTTCAAGCCGCAGGACAGTTTTGGTCATGTCAGATACCGGACGTTTTTTCTTGGTTGCAGGTTCATCAACGAGATTCTGCTCTGATCTGACGTTCTTTGTTGCTTTTTCCAACATCCAAATCAAGGAAGACAGAAAAATCCAACATGGAACTCTGCACGAAGTCATTTAAAGCAAAATGAGAAGCAATACAAATATTTTACATTTAAGATATTGTCTTGGGGGCCAAATAAGATGTTAATGAGGGCCAAATTTGGCCAACAGGCCTTCAGTTTGACACATGACCCTCCTAATTTCTGTTTGAGTTGTGGTTAAACAATAAAAATCTTTAAAAATTTCCCTGAAAACAACCAAAGCAAAATGATACAACAAACTTTACAGTTTTAGCGTCTCATTTTATAGCCGGAGGTGCAACTGGTTTTAAAAAAAAGACATATGGTAACTGTTTTCTTTTGTTAAGCCTTCTCGTGTAGCTGTATTTTTTTTTTAAATGGACGTTAACCAGAAAGTTAGCGTGCAAAAGATTTACAGCGAGGACAATGGATGAAAAGCAGGGACGCGATTCAAACCAATACATCAGCTCCTCTGCCAGAAGATCCATAATAATAGAGATAAAACTATTTATGACAGAGATTTAAAGTGAAATATTATAAATCACTGCAGCCGTTTTATTGTTCCAAAAGAATTCCAGTCAGATCGGCCTCGTTTGTTCACCTCGTTTGGATCAAACTGCTTTTCACGGAACTTAAGTCGAATTATCCAAAGAGGAATAAAAAACACTGATTATAGCAGACAGAACAGCTTATTCTCCACCAACAGAGACTTTTAAAAAGTTCTGGCAGCGAGTTCAAACGTCATCCAGGCTCGGCACCGAAAGGCTTTTCTTCTCAGTCAACACTGGATTCTGCCAGAGTATCAGTGTCAGACCTTCAGCTTCCAGGGAAAATATTTCTAGAAATCAGTTAATCATCAGTTGATGTCTTATTCAGTTGTACAAACACTGCTCGAGACAATCAACAAAGCCTGCGAGAGCTGTCCCCACCTCTCTGCAGAGCCGTTTGTCAATGGAAGGAATTAAAGAACACTAAACCAACATTCGATCGTCAAAACAAGACACCAGCCACCGCCGCCCTGCTTCCAATTTAACTAAACAGAACAACGTGTTAGTCTGTGTGTATCCAAATGGAGAAAACGCATCATGGAGATGACAATCGAAGGAACAAATTTGCAAACTACAAACGCTTACGTCTAGTTTGAATGCATGTATTAAGAATGCATGGCTGATTAACGCCACTGCGAAACAAAAGTTGACCCAAACGTAAGCTGAGTTCAACATCCCATCACCCTTTGTAGGAGCTTACTGATTTTCCTGAAAGGAAATAACTTTGTTGACTTTGAAAATTGTGTAAGGCTTCAGCCCGAGGCCTGAAACTTTTTAACAGGCCAGATATAACACCACAAAGGTGTGGATCAGATACAAAAACACGCTTAAAAGGGTCGAGCAGAACCTGTTCCAGATGGACCGTCAACAAGACAAACATTGTCCTCCATCCTGTTAAAGAGTTTGGATCAGAGAATTGTCAGTTTCTTCCTCTGAGTCTTGGTTTCAGAAAGGAATGTTATTTGTCTGGATGAAAAACAGAACAATGGGTTTAGGTCAGTTATCTAACAACAGTATTTGGGTTGTAGTGGAATAGCTGCAATAACAAAACTTGTTTTAACAAAGATTTTATGTAACATACAGTACACCTAAATTAGTAATTAATTAAATTGATGAGAAATATTAAGTACAGTCAACATATATGTAGCAAAACTTGAATAAATGACGTTCTTTAAGCCAAACTAACTGAAAGCTATCAAGATGCTGCTTGGCGCAATGCATGATGGGAATGTAACTGCAGTTAGCAGTGGATGAAGTAGGCCTTGATTTGTCTCCTGATATTAAGTGTGAGGGATTCAAGTAGTTGTTGGTGAGAAGTTGAATAATTTATCTTTACTCAGTTTGAGATACATTTTTTTTAGTTATCAAACGTTTTAGGATTCGGGACAGAAATATAGTCTTTGCTAAGCTAATTAGCGGGTTGCTAATTGGTAGCTAATCGGCTGTTAGCAAGTTGCTAACTGGTAGCTAATCAGAGGCTAACAGTTGCTAAGTGGCTAATGAGGCAAGCAGGTGCCTAATTAAAAAAAAGCCGTTTTTTCACGATTTAAGTGTAATTTTGAAAAACCGCAATAATAAAAAGTAATTTTATCAGCTGGAATAACATTTTCCGCTCGGTGACATGGTGGATGTCTCACCTGGATGCAGTGGACTTCGCCCCACTTGAAGTTGAAACCCGCACAGACCGTTGAAGTCGGTTTGGGCGTCATCAGAGGCGGGTCGAGCCCGGCGGCGGAGCGGGGAAACAGAACTCTGAAACAGCGACAGCATCGCCGAGTGCCGGTAAGGTAATTAAAGCAGATAAACCAGTAACTGCCGCTGGGGGCAAAAATGAATAGAAATGTATCACTTTAAGTTTATTATTCAAACAATATGTTTTTCACGTCGACGCATATTTTTGATATGTTAATGTGTTTTTTTTTCATGTACATTTTACAATTTGAAGTTGTTTTTTAATGTTGTTCTAAATGCAATTAAAAAAAATTGTAGTTATGAAAATATATATACAGTATTTATGGATGCATGCAACAGGATGCATCTGATATAAATGTACAATGTAATAATGTAATCATATGGAGATAAAAAGGATGTGTACAAAAATCCACAAAAAAGAAGAAACATGTAGCCACAGACACTAAATGAACACATAAGGACACAAAAAAAGCAAAAGGAGACAAATAAGATGCACAGGAGGACACAAAGGGAGACAGAAAGGATGCTGAATGAGACAAAATAACATGAGACTGATGAGATGCACATGGAGACAAATGTGCCACTAGGAAACAAAGATGATACAAAGCGAGAAAAAAGGATAAGGAGACAAAATGAGTTCAAGTTCAAGCAGGTTTATTGCCATTTCATCACAAGTGGTACACAAGGTGGAACAAAATTATGTCCACAGGGTCCCAGTTACATCCAACAATAGCAAAAAATATAAAGTGTAAAAAGGAACAGTAAATAAGGATCTTTACACTAAGATATATGCCAAACAAATGCCAAACGGTACGCTAAAATATCTGAGATATAAACACTAATAATTCAAAAACAATATGGCATAACAGCAGCACGAATATGAAATGAACACAGAAAGAGACTAAATGTACTAAAAAGGATACAAAACGTGCACACTAGTACACAAAAAGTTGGTACAGAGACATAAAGTACACACTAGGAGTCAAAAATGACACTGAAAGAGAAAAAGGACACAAGGAGCCAACAAGGGTGCATAGGGAAACTGAACAGACAGAAAGAGACTAAAACGCTGGAGACAAAAAAGACGTTTAAGGAGACATAAAACAATTTAAAAAAGAAACTAAACCGTTTCAAAAAACTTTGTATCACAGTTCGTGAGAGGGTCTGTTCCTTGGTTCTCTTCATCCTGAGTTAGAAAACGATAGAAATAAAACTTCTGACCTTCATATCATCACACCTAATGATCCTTCCTGCACCATGAGACATAAATGTTTCCATTGTCGATTCACTGCCCTCAAACCAGTTCTGTGCCATGACCCGGGCAGAGTCGGATTGTTTGTGTGTCTTTCAGCTTCAAGTCCAGAAGGTGGTCCCTGTCCCACGGAGGACAATGGTGAGCTAATCGCTTTTACTGCTGCACACCAGCCCAGCTGTACAAATGTGTTAAACAGCCTAGAAAAAGCAAATAGATAGAACATCTGCTGAAGGAGAGCAGAGAAAACTCAGATTCTACTCGACCTGTTTAAGCACCAAAACTAGGAAGACTAGTTTCACTAACTTCAAACCTTTTAGTGCGTTAAAACATTCTTATTGCAACATAAACATATTGAAACAGTTTCATCTTCAGTGCATGACGCAGGATCCAACCAGAGCTGCTGGCTTCTTTACATTAAAAACCTTCTTATTAATCACTAATTTATTATAAATTTTTTAATCTGACTTGTTGCGTTTATTAGTAATTGTATTGCCTGCAAATTCAGATGGATATAGTAAAGTTGGATTTTAATCTGAGTCTAAATGTGGTGGATTGAGTTATTGGATTTAACCCCCATGGAGCTCTTTGACATTATTTTAATTGTAAAAGGGACAAAAATAAAACCACATCAGATCTATGTGTCTTCTAAAACTTCCAAAATGTGTCCAGGATTTATAACTGAAGAGAACGGCTTATAGGTTAGAACGCTGCTTTTTTAGGACCCTCTTAAGAAAAAAAAATGACTTGAGCTTTTCACTCTGCCTTTGTCAATTTTTAAACGTTTGTGCGTCTAAAACGGCCGTTGTGGTTTATCCCTCTCCATATGATTTAATGTACCAACTAAACTTGGAGAAACACTTTGGAAAGATAAAACACGTCGTTGGTCGGTTAAAGTTCAGGTGAACAAACCGTGAAAAATGTCTTTCTGTGAAAATTCAGCATGAGCTGCAGGATGTTATCGATAAGGAGAAGGTTGAACAGGAGCTGAACTTTCAGAGTGTTTTAAATGTCTAAAAGACAGGATGAGAGACAAAGGGACAGAGGAGAAAAGAATTAAGACAAACAGGAAGAATAAAAAGACAAAAAGGACACAAAAGTAGACAATGGATGCAGAAAGACTAAATAGATACTAGAATACACAGAAGAAAAAGGCAAAATGGACACAGGAGATGAGGAGGACACATCAGGAGACATTATGAGACACCAGGGGAAATGAAGGAGACAAAAATGATGCACAAGGAGGCTAAATGGATACAAAAAGACACTAAAAGACAAAACAACACAAGCAAATGAAAAGGATGCATAAAGAGATGAAAAGCTTCTAAGGAGTTAATGGGGGCAGATGAGACACAAAGTATGCATAAGAAGACATCATGGACAAATGAGACACAAAGTGTACCTAAGAAGACATCATGGACAAATGAGACACAAAGTGTACCTAAGAAGACATCATGGACAGATGAGACACAAAGTGTACCTAAGAAGATGTCATGGACAAAATAGATACAAAGTATACATAAGAAGACATCAGGGACAGATGAGACACAAAGTGTACCTAAGAAGATGTCATGGACAAATGAGATACTAAGTGTACCTAAGAAGACATCAGGGACAGATGAGACACAAAGTGTACCTAAGAAGATGTCATGGACAAATGAGATACAAAGTATACCTAAGAAGACATCAGGGACAGATGAGACACAAAGTATACCTAAGAAGACATCAGGGACAGATGAGACACAAAGTATACATAAGAAGACATCATGGACGTATTAGGAGACAAAGCGAGACACAGATGGAGCGCGGCGTTTTTGAAGGATATGAAGAGATCTCTGTGCATTTCAGAACAAAAACAAGTTTGTTAATAATTTCCAAGAGTGCAAACATGACTAAAACCAACAGCCGCTGCTGAAATGTCCCAGATGAGCCAAATGTTTTTATACCTGACTGTGTGAAACAGCTGAAAGCAGCTGAACGATTTAAATGTTAGAACAAAAGCCTGAACGTTGAGCAGCTTTTTATTAGAATATCTTTGATAAAGTGAACTGGCAGCATCCTACGATCCACGGAGCGTTGGGTCGTGCCTGGGCTCAGTTCTGTGCGTGCCTCGGAGTAAACCGAGCGCAGCTGAAACAGAGTCCAGCTCTGCCGGCAGCTTCCTTCACGCTGACCCTCCAATACCGGCTAGTGAATTATACGTGTTCACCGTTACAGAGAGGACTCTGCATAACCGACACCAGGGTCCACTCAGCACCGGGGTCCACCCGACACCAGGGTCCACCCGACAGGAATGCAGGGACAGAGGCCAAGTCCCACACGATGATTTATTCTGAGTATTTGGACTTGGAGGCTTTCTAGGAACGGAATATTAAAGCCATCTGAGACCTCATCCTGAGATCCAGGATCTTGCCTGTTGTTGCCATGGAGATCCACTTACAGAGAAAAGATGTCAGAAAATAAAACTCCCCGCCTTAAAACTCAGATTTGATGGATTAAGAGGGGTTTGTTTCAAGGTTCAAGGTTCTTTATTGTCATCTGCATCCCATGTGGTACATGAGGTGGAACAAAATTGTGTACTCAGGGTCCCAGTTACACCCAAAAATAGCAAAAAATATAAAGTCTAAAAAGAAACAATATATAAGGTCTAAGATGTATGGTAAACGATACACTAAAAGATCTAAAATATACGCTAAACACTAATAATGTAAAATAATACGGTATAGTAAACAGCAGCCTGAACATGAGTCTGTAGTGAGCAGATGGGTATGAATGAATACAGCAGCACCAAGGCAAGAGATCAGCAAATCAGCAGCACAGTTA
>JAVCKU010000117.1:26641888-26652403 GCA_032273985.1 Hypsolebias coamazonicus | reverse complement strand
CCATCTCTCTGATTTGCTACAGCCGTATGTCCCACCACGTTCTCTGAGGTCAGCGGACCAGTTGCTCCTCACAGTTCAGGAACTCGTCTTAAGTGCAGAGGTGACAGGGCCTTCTCTGTAGCAGGTCCAAGACTTTGGAACGAGTTACCTTTTGCTTGTCAGACAGGCCCCCTCCCTCTCGGTTTTCAAATCCCATTTAAAGACCCACTACCATTCCACTGCTTTCAACACCAGATGATCTGTGTTTGATCATTATATTTATTATCTGCGACAAGTTTATGTCTATAGTCTGTTTTTTTTTTACTTCTTTTTGTATGTCGCCTATGTGTTGCCTGTTTGTTTGTTCGTTTGTTTGTACAGCACTTCGGTTGGCATTGTTGCTGTTTCAAGTGCTCAATAAATAAAATGGTATGGTATTTAAATATTCTTGGTGGGTTAAACTAATAAAATATTCTTATGACAAGTTTTGCAAAACTCACGGTCACGGATACATTTATATATATATAGAATATTTATATATACATTATATCACTGTCACATATACAGTTGAATAATTTTGTTATATATACACACAGTATAATTTCACTATCTTTTATACACTGTATATATATATATATATATATATATATATATATATATATATACACACAGTATATTAAAAAAAAAATTGCACACGTTACAAAATGTTTTTTGTTGTTGCTGAGGCCTGTTCATAGATACAAAGCAAAAAAAAAAAAAAAAACTACGACTACAACTCTTCGTTCAAGTTCCCTAACTTGCTTGAATTAAGATGTTCCGTCCTCTCATCTGATTGGTCGATGTGCTGTCAATCACAAATTTAACAATCCAATCAGAGAACAATGGGTTGGGCTGTCGGGGGGTGGAGCTTTACCGGGCTGCAGGTCCTGGAAGGACAGTACGTTTTGAAGGAGGACGGCGCCGGTGCTTCTGTGGCTCAGGTAGCGCTGGAGAAACTGCACGTTCTGGTTCACAAGCTCAACGTTTCCATGACTGGAGTCTGAGCTCACATTTCTGGATATCCTCAGACGTCCCCTCACGTCACAACCCCAACTTTTGGAAACGCTGACCCAGGCAACGATTTCAGGGGGAACCCAGACATCCTGCTCCTCAGTTCTTGACGTACGTAACCCCTCCAGTTATTTTTGATCCGTCCTTGGATCGTGTTCCAGTGGGAGACATCCAAATTAATTTTCCAAACCACCTCAGCTGATTAGCTTTGCTCCCTCTGGATGATGGAGCTCCTCGGCTCATTTCTAAAGCCGCTCCGGTCCCCCAACAGAAGAAACTCCTTTCAGCTGTCTGTGTTCTGGTTCTTGTTCTTTCAGTCGTTATCACTGGAGACGAGGCGAGGAACATAAATGGACTGGAAAATAAATCCTTTTTTTTTTACACGCTCCTCTTTTTTGGTTTGCGAGGAGCTGGCGTCTTTCCCCAGCAGCCGCTGTGCGAGAGGACACCCTGGACAGGTCTGTCCATCACAGGGACACGCAGAGACGGTCTCATTACCGCCCTCACTCACACCTCGTAACTAAATGGTTCCTAATGCGCATGTTTTGGGTCTGTGGGAGGAACCGGAGTATCCGGAGAAAACCCATGTGTGCACGAGGAGAACATGCAAACTCCACCCAGAAATGGGGCGGTGACAGCGCTAACTGCTGTTCCACCATGCCTGGGTCACAACATTAACGAGTAAACCGTCACCACAATAGACTGGAGCAACGCACTCATTACTGCCAGGAAGCTGCTATCCACCATTATTTAAATTGCTCCTTGTTGGACCTGTGATTCGTTCAGGCTTGAAAAATGTTCTAAATTTACATTTAGGCTGTTTTTTTCTGTCACATTTAATACATTTATTTTGAATCTTTAAAAAAATACTATAGTTGGTCAGACAATAAATTAGATTTTAGCTCAAGAAGCAAATCATCTGGAGGATGAAGCATCTCTCAGGTCTTTGGCGGACTTGTTTACTGCTTCTTGAAAAGTTTGAGGTTCTGTTCGGCTGCTGGAAACATTTTTATTTTATTTATTTATTTTTTTTACATCCAACTCTTCGGTTTGTCCTTCGCTGACTTTGAAAGACACACCGACTCCACACCACACTGAGATTGTCTTTTTAGTCCTTTTTTCTGATCAAACTGGACAGAAAATGAGTTAAAAAAAAAAAAAAAAAAAGGCAGCTAAAGTCCAAAAGAAAAAGATCTTTAGAAAACCCAAAGAACTATCGATGAAACCCGCTGTGAGGATTACAGAAAGTCTTCGTGTTTGGAGGTAAAGGAGGCCTGGATGGAGGCTCCGTGCTCTTAAAGGAGCGTGCGACGCGCCGCAGCTGGACTTTTAAAGCTCTGCATGTTACAAAGGAATCCATACGTGATGTATGGCCTCATCCAGTGTCGTTGGCGTGTGCTCGCCTGCACACAGATGCACACGTGTGACTGTTTGAGGGCCTGGTTTCATGTTACTATGTCAGCTACAGTAAATTGCATGCAGCTTTCCCCCCGTCGGAGCTATTCATCCGGACTCTGCTGCCCGCATTCCTCCACAGCCCCACAATGGACAGTGAGAACGTGAGACGCCGCTCGTCCTTTCTGCACGCTCGGCGTGGTCGCGTCTACGGCTTTTCTCCGCGCGGCCCACATCCTCCGGGGGGGAACCCGAGAACTGAGTGGGATGTAGGGCGAGGGGGGAGAGCGGGCGAAGCAGAGAGCGCTGAAGTAAGAAAGGTAATGAGCTGCTGTTCCTTTGTCTCGCACCTGTTGCTAGGCCTCTCCTGCCCCCCCCCCACCCCCCTCCCGCCCGTTCTCCCCGCGCACCAAGGGACAAACGCAGAGCTCATTGGTTCGGCCTCTTGAAGGCTCACGTGTGCTCGTTCGTGTCAGAAGACGGCTGTATGCGCTTTGTTACGCCATTTTCAGAATGTTTAAAATAATCTCCAACTTCCACACACATCTGCTCAGCAGCTCCGTTGTCCCGGTGCTGCTCCGTTTGATAAATCTCATCCTC
This sequence comes from Hypsolebias coamazonicus, assembly GCA_032273985.1. Classification (NCBI taxonomy): domain Eukaryota; kingdom Metazoa; phylum Chordata; class Actinopteri; order Cyprinodontiformes; family Rivulidae; genus Hypsolebias; species Hypsolebias coamazonicus. The sequence continues at coordinate 26,649,379 of JAVCKU010000117.1, read as the reverse complement.
AGAATTTGCTAATCACTCACAGCCGAGCTGCAGCTGCGGCTCCGTTAACACGTGTTTAATCTTTCCGTCACGATGCGTTGGCCCCGGCCGCAGCAGCTGGACTCCATAACGATAACGATGACTGACGTGTCCGTGTTCCTGCTTCTGCTCTGCTGTCCAGACGTGTTACATCTGCGAGGACCATGGGAGGGAGAGCAAGGCGGCCTGCGGAGCCTGCATGACCTGCAACCGGCAGGGCTGCCGGCAGGCGTTCCATGTCACCTGGTGAGTCTCTGAAGTCCGGAAACACAGGTGGGAACGCTGGGGGGCCGAGGAATCCTCCATGAGGAAAAACAATGAAAAAGTCTTTCAGAACTTATCCCCACATTAATTTATTCATATTTATTTGTTTTTAGCTACTTTATCTATTATTGCTTTAAATTCTACAGTTAAACTGTTTAGGCTTATTGTTTTATTTTATTTGTTTATTTTGGGTAAAATTTGCTAAAATGCAGCATGAACGCCGAGCGCTGAACGATTCATGTTGAAGCTAAGAGAAGCAACATTGCAGCTAAAAGAAGCTGCAACCTTAGCTAAAAGTAGAAGTAGCTAAAAACCAAATGTAACAAAAAGTTAGCTAAAAAGGCGATGTAAAGAAAGTCTAGCTAAAATTGGAAATCAGAAATGTAGCCAAAAGCTAAAACAGTCAATGGCTCACTTAGTGTCAAGAGGTTAGCTAAAAGTAAAAAAAAAAAAAAGTTAAAAGTAGCAAAGGGTTAGCTAAAAGTAGCAAGAGATTATCTAAAAGCTTAGAAAATGTTTTATGTAAACATATCAGAAGGCCAGTTAGTAACTAAAAATAACAAAAAGTTGGCAAAAAGCTAAAGGTGTCAAATGTTAGTAAAACTTAACTATAAAAAAGGGCCAATTAAAAGTTCAGGTAGCAATGTGGTAGCTAAAAGCTCGCTAGAAGCTGACAGTAACAAAAGGTTGGCTACGGTCTCTAAAGGTTGGCTATAATTACCCAAACCTAGCTAAAAGTAGCCTACGGGCTACATACAAGCTGAGGTAGGGAAATAGACAAAAGTAGCAAAAGGCTAGCTCAAAGATTAGCTAAGGTGGAAAAGATTCAGCTGAAGGATTCAGAAGTCTAGCTAGAAGCTGACAGTAGAGAAAAGGGTTGGCTTTAAACTAAAGGTGTCAAAAGGTTAGCTAAATGTAGCAAAAACTAGAGTAGCTGAAAGATATGTTTGCAAAATGGTAAGTACAAATAGTAAAAAGGTTTCTAGCAGTTAAGGTAGAAAACCTCTAGCTAAAATTATTAGAAGGCTAGACAGAAGCTAAAAGTGTTAGAAGGCTAGAGAGAAGCTGGATGGATGTTTGTTTGTAAACTGGACTAACATCTTGTCTGCTCAGCGCTCAGATGGCCGGTCTGCTGTGCGAGGAGGAGGGGCCAGAAGCCGACAACGTGAAGTACTGTGGCTACTGCAAGCACCACTACAACAAAATGGTAAATAAATAAATGAATAAATGTTTTTTTCTTGAACAAATTTGTAAGATTTCAGCTTCTGTTTTGCCTGAATATTGGACTGATTTGTCTTGTTTGTGTTTATCAGAATATTTAGTGTCAGATAAAGTTAAAACCTTGAATTCAATCATTTAGTTTTTTACTCAGACAGCTGGTCCGAGTCAAACGAGTCGTGGTTTAACTCAAACATTGTCTGCAGTATTTTATAAAAGTTTTAAATTTAGTTTTTCATGTTATTTTGGTACTGTAAAGAGATAAGTTTTAAATAACTGTATTTTTATAATAAATAATAACGTATTTCTTCAAAGAATTGTATTTACAAATCATTTTAAAACTTAAAAAATTAAAATATACACGTTAAAAAAATAAATTAAATAAACTTTAAAACCGGGAGGTGGCGTTGGTCTAAGAAAACATTTTTTAAAATAAATCTGAGTGGGAGAAGCAACGTCGACTAAAAGATCCAGCATTTTAAGATTTTCTGTTTCTTCTTTTCATCCTCTTCATCTTATTCCTCATTCTTCTCCTCCTCCTCCTCCTCGTCATTCTACCTCTCCTCCCCATTCTCCTTCTCTGTTTTTATATTCATCCTTATCTTCCTCCTCATCTGCCTCTTCTTCATCAGTCATTCATTTCTCCTAATCCTCCTCATCTTCATCTTCCTCATCTTGCTCCTCATTCCACAATTGTCTTCTTCATCATTCTCATTCTCTTCGCCAACTTCATCCCTTTCTCATCCTCCTATTCTAACATTCCTTATCATCATCATCCCCCTCCCCAACTTGCTCTTCCTCATCTTTATCCTCGTCATCTTCCTCCTGTTCCTCTAAATCATTCTGTTCCTCTTCATCACTCTCATCTCCTATCATCCTTGTCCTCATGGTCATTTGACTCCTCTTCTCACCATCCTTATCTTCCTCATTCTTCTTCTCCTCCCCATTCTCCTCAGTTTTTATATTCATCATGTTCTTCCTCATCTTGCTCCTTCCATTCCACAATTGTCTTCATCATTCTCATCCTCTTCCTCTTTGCCAACTTCATCCCTTTCTCATCCTCTTCTATCATTCCTTATCACCATCATCCCCCTCCTCATCATCTTCGTCCTGTTCCTCTAAATCATTCTGTTCCTTTTCATCACTCTCATCTCCTTTCATCCTTGTCCTCATGGTCATTTGATTCCTCTTCTCATCATCTTTATCTTCCTCATTCTCGTCTCATCCTCTCTTCCATCCTCTACCTCCTCAGTCATTCTCTTCCTCAGTTTGATGCATTGATCAAAGTCTTCATACACGTCGCAATAAATAAAACCGGCACTTGTCAGGAGATAAAAATACAGAGTAAAAACTGAATCCTGACAGGAGCTGAGAAACTTGGATTTAATTAGATTTTTTTTTTTTTTTTTTAATTAAAACTGGTAAAGAGAGACTTTTCACCTTTTCATCTCACTGAAACAACAACTTCGTTTTTTTTCAGCTACTGTCACTCTGCTCAGATTATTTTTACATTTATTTTAATAAACTTTGACAGCTACATATGAGGACGTCCTATAAAACAGCCCTAAATCTGTTTGCTCTTTTGTTTATAACAGCAGAAGAAGTTGCGCTCCAGCGACAATGCAAGTAGCTCCTTCAGTCACTCCAGGGGGCGCTCCGACTCGCCGTCCCAGGAGAAACAACACCACCACCACAAACAGAGGAAGGTGAGCACCGCCGGGCTCGGACACGTTCACAGAAACGGTTTTTATTTACACAGGTAAGCCCTTGGCTACAGACACAGCCTGAAGTGCTTTGTCTATGTTCAGAAGAACAGCTGAGAGGGACAAAGAGAGGCTAGCTATTTTATTCTAGGGGGGAAAAGTCACACAAAGAATAAAAGAAGTACTGATTACCAACTCAACATTGCCTCTTTGTGCGTTTTCAGAGTCATAAGGACAAGAATCGTCAGAAGGAGAGACACAAGAAGTCCACAGACAACCTGAGCTCTGTGACGACGAGCAGCGTGGACAAGGTGCAACAAGACGAAGCTCAGAGTTGCTTGAGACGTTTATGTCACTTCGGGAACAAAATAAGAGCTGCTGTCTGTGCTACTGATGAGAGCTACAGCTACACGGAGCTCCGCAAGCATCGAGATCAAAATTTATTCCCAAAAAGATCGGAACAGTTGCACATTATATGATAATAACGATTTAAATACACTTTGTTGTCACTTTAAACAGCCATCCATTATATTCTGCTTGTCCTAATTTGGATGGCAGGGTTCTGGAGTTGGTGTAAAGCTAAACTTTGTTCCACCCAGACCATAAAACAAGACTCAAACGATGCTTAGCACTCAACCACACGTTAATCACAGAGAGTGCACACACGTGACAGCTTTCTGGTTCTGCCCTGTGGATGGAGGACAGCAGAGCCGATTCATAGACAGAGTGCCTCAGCTTTAGCCTTTTGTCTTTCACATTAGCTAATATGTATGACATTAGCTCCAGAGCAGCATATAGTGTTACGTTCAGAGCTAATATATGTGGCGTTAGCTCCAGAGCTAATATTTATCATGTTAGCTCCAAAGCTAATACAGTATCTATACGGAATAAGGCATTAGCTCCAGAGCTAATATATATATTGCTTCCGAAGCTAATATAATATATGGCATTAGCTCCCGAGCTAATATATATGGTGTTAGCTCCAAAGCCAATATATATGGCGTTAGCTCCATAGCTAATATATATGGCGTTAGCTCCAGAGCTAATATATATGGCGTTAGCTCCAGAGCTAATATATATGGCATTAGCTCCAGAGCTAATATATATGGCATTAGCTAGCTCCAAAGCCAATATATATGGCATTAGCTCCAGAGCTAATATATATGGCATTAGCTCCAGAGCTAATATATATGGTGTTAGCTCCAGAGCCAATATATATGGTGTTAGCTCCAGAGCTAATATATATGGCATTAGCTCCAAAGCCAATATATATGGCATTAGCTCCAAAGCCGATCTATATGGCATTAGCTCCAGAGCTAATATATATGGCATTAGCTCCAGAGCTAATATATATGGCATTAGCTCCAAAGCCAATATATATGGCATTAGCGCCAGAGCTAATATATATGGCGTTAGCTCTAAAACTTATATACTAAACTTCACAAGTTGATCACATTTGAACGTTTTGACCCATATATCGCGTTTCGGTCAGAATGCCATAAAAGGCTCTGTTAGTTTGTTCATTTCTTTATGAAGCTGAATAAATTATGGAGTTGAATAAATTATGGTAAATAACAGCAGGTAGCTAAATGTTGATGCCAGTAGAGAGAAAAGCAACCACAAAAAAAAGTTGAGGTCCGACTTTGGAGGTACGTATCAGTCAGTCATGATCTTATGTTTTTTGTTTCTGGGCATCTTGTGTTAGATTTCGTCCAGTCACCACAGCAACAAGGACAGTGAAGGAAAGTCCAAGAAGCTGAGCTCTCACAGTCACAGTCATCGCTGTAAGAAGACAGGAAGTACCGGCAAGAGCTGCTCCTCCTCTTCCTGCTCCTCCAGCCCGTTCAACACTGGTACCTCCTGAATTGTTTCTGTCTTACTGGCTGAATCGGCCTCAGATTGTAGTTTCTAACTCTGTGTTTCTCCTGGAGTAGGCTCCCTGTCTGCCACTCAGGATTTCCATCAGTACTCGTCTTCCACCCGTTCGGAACGAGAGCACGACCGCGGGGGGGACGACCACGGTGAAGAGAAGCGCAAAGAGCGTCACAGGAGGTCGGCGGTGCACGAGGAGGATGAGAAGGAGAAAGAAGAGGACAAGGACGAGGAGGAAGAAGAGGACTGTAAATACCACAAGCCCCCAGCGCTGACCCCCGCCGATTCTTCGTTAGCCGGGTCACAAAGCCACGAGCGAACCGAGGGGACCTCCAGCCCCTTTGAGAACAAGGTCACCATCTCCACCTTTGGCTCCATCATGCGCATCACCACCTCCTCAGGGCTCAGCAGCAAGATCCGCAAGATCTCCACATCGGGCGACTACAAACCCTCCAAGTCTCTCGGCAAGCCGTCCCCGATGAGCGCGCCGCCCGTCTTAGAGGAGGCCGGCCCGAAGGACAAGGCCACGCCCCCTCTGCTGCCCCGTGAGAGGCGGCACCATGGCAACAAGAGCCGCCGCCACGGCCCGGGCCGTCCGCGAGGGAGCAAGAACCGAGAGAGGAGGGAGGAGGATCATCACCACCACCATCACCACAGCACCGCGGCACCTACGCCCCCTGCGTTGAGCTCCTCGCTCTACACGAGCCCCTCCTTCCCCTCCACACTTCCTCCCACCGCTTCCTCTTCCGCCTCGTTCACCTCCTCTGCCGGGAGCTTTTCTGCAGCTCGTAGCAACTCTCTGCTCGGCTCCGGTGAGTCTGAGCAAGCGGAGGGGGGTGGGGGCTCTGACTTCCTGTATCTGTGAGCGTGCATGTGTGTATGTGTGTGTGTGCAGTGATGTTCAGATAAGCTGCTGTGAGTTGTGGAAACATTGCAACACTTCAGGTTGTGCAGAAATTGTCTCACGTTGTGTTTTTATTTTAGTTTTCATTAAATCTGATTCAGTTCCATTGAACGTGGGTGAGGCAGAGATTTTGTCCTGGTTCAGTTCTGCTGTGAGCTGCTCACTTCCTGACCCACTTCCTCAACCAGTCTCTTTGGTGTCAAACGGGTTGTTGAGTTTCAGAACTTACATGAAACCCCCCCAACGTTTGTTTTTTGTCCTCAGGTATCTACTCCAGCCTGAAAGACCCTCTCACTCTGGGCGGGGGTGTCTGCAGCACCCCACTGTCCCTGGGTGGGGGTGTGTGTAGTACCTCCTTGTCTCTGGGAGGGGGGATGTGTAGCACCCCTCTCTCTTCGGGACTCCTTCCATCTCACGGCTCCTCGCTGTCCCTCCCGTCCATCAGCGCTGCCTCCAGCTCGCAGGTACGTCAGCGAGGCTGCACAAGCTGGAAAACCACGTTCTGCAACTGAATCTGTGAACTAAAGCACAAAGAAGAAATGATAAAAACCTGAGCTTAAAATAAACAAAAGTGTCTGTCTGGTGTAGAACTATGATACGTTCTTGTCCAACTCATAACGAACTGCCTGATTTCCAGTCCCTTTCAGTCTAAACCACATCTCTCTGTGAGCCAGGTTAACAAAAACCCTGTTGACCCACAGGAGGGAGGGTAGGGAGTTGATCTGCAGGTGGTAAATGAGCATCTCGTACAATTTGAAGCTTTGAGCTCCACTCTCCAGCTTTGAAGTGAGAAAGCTTCCTGGATGGGAGCAAATCATCTTTATCTTGATAACAAGAGTTCAGTTGTTGTTTTTTTATTATTTACAAATCAGTATTAAAAAAAGTGAAATGTGTCCAGAATATTGAAACAATTAGTCCAATAATCACTTGAACTCTAGCTCCGATGACTGATCATTAACTGAGTGCTCTGCATCTCCTGATAAAGACATACCGGTACTTGAACCCCTAAAGACTAGAGCCCGACCAATGTATTGGTTAGTCCGATATGGGCGTTTGGGGACGATCATTTAGGGACAAATCTGTATCAGTGTTAAGTGATATAAACACTGGGAACCAGCCATGTCCTTCCTTGCTAAAGGCGTAATTTTACAGTGTATCCAGCAAAGGAAGCATGAGGACTACAGTAGTCCCTCGTTTATCGTGGGGGATCTGTACCCTGAAGCCCTGCGATAAGTAAAAAACTGCGAAGTAGGAATAGTACAAGTGGTAGCACAGCATGTCATGATTTCAGCTCACCGCCTCCGGCTGCTCTCAGCCACCTGGAAGCACTCTCGGCCACGCCCACTTCTCCACTCTGCACGGAGATCAGCTGCAGGAGGAAGCTCATCCTGCAATCTTTATTTATTTATTTATTTATTCATTTAATTTCAATTCTATTAAAAAAACACAAATACAATTTAGGTAACTTAAAAAATAAACATAAAATGAAAGGAAGCAGAAGAAGAAAAATTT
>JAVCKU010000117.1:26619738-26632675 GCA_032273985.1 Hypsolebias coamazonicus | reverse complement strand
CCATCTCCACATCATTGCATTCAGTTTTTATTCACAATTTGTTTAGTGTCCCAACTTTTTTGGAATCCAGTTTGTAGCTGATAAACAAGGTTTTGGTTGTTTGTAGTGAATTCAACTATGTTAGAAACCGTACTGTGAGGTGTCTGCACTGTATTAAATGCTGTTCAGTAAATGATCAAATATGTAAAATATGTATTACATGATAAATAAGATGCCTTTGAGAAAAAAAAAAGTATTTTAAAGGCAAAAGTTTCAGTCTGGCAAACAAAAATGGCAGTTTTAAATTATTTTGTTCCATGCTATAAAACACCACACTTATGAATATAACAAAGGTATATAAAGACAAAAACATAATTTTAGTGTCCAATTTTAAGAGTTTTTGTCCCTTTTTTAATGTGTAAAACCAGTTTCTGGGAATTCCACAGCAAGCTGGTTTGAAACACGTCAATAAGGTGCTATTTATGAGACAGATGTTAGTGACAGGCCTCATGCTTAAAAAGTGTTTTGGATGAAAAATGAAATGTTTCCCCCAAAAAGAAACTGTCCAGATGACATAATTTCACTTTTTTGTGATTTATGTACCTGGTTGATTGAGCTTACAAACCTTTAAAATATATGTACATATTACTGTACGTACTCATGTTTATTTCACAGTTATGACCAAAGAATGACAATGTATAGGGTTTTCATTACTAAAAGTGCTTGAAGTTTAAAACCTCACAGGCAAACTAAACAAACGGGTTTGACAGAATTGATGCAAAACCTCATTTGTTTTTCACATTGGATCATTTATTGAATTAATTCAAACATGTTGTAACCAAATGAAAACAAAAGTGTTTTTATAAACAAGCTTTGAAAAAGTTCTGAGACGCCCTGAAGAAAAGCTGCACACTTTGTGAACAAATCCTCCGAGTTATAAACTGTTAATTATTAAAACAAAACGTTCTTTGTCCAATCCAGCCGATGGCCAGAAACTGAGAAGAAACATCCTGTTACTTTTAATTCACCTTCAAGAATAAACTATATTTTTATGGTTTAATAGTAAACCTGCACCACATTTTACAAAAATCCTTAAACTTCACATTAATTTCCTGTGTCCGACATTTTATCTAATAGACAAATTTGTTGCTTTAAAATCTAAAAAATAGGAATTCCACTTCAGAGTTTATTTTTTACTTGTTTATGATTAAATTGTAAAACTGGGTGTTTCTTTGTAGTTATTATTTTACGGTTGGTTTTAATTTTGCCTAAGTTTCAAGTACAAACTTTGGTTCAGTCTCGTGTGTAAGAATGAAAACGCCCGGACCGTCCAGAACTTTTTGCTGCTCAGTCTCGATATATTCCAGATTTATTAGTTATTTTTTTGTTATTTATTTTCCTCCTGGAAACAACTGTTTAGTGAAATGTTTGACGTGGGCTCTTCTCGTTCCAGTTGTGGAGATGCTCCAGTCGCTTCACTCCCTGCAGCAGGAGAACCAGCGCCTCCAGGACCAGATCCTGAGCCTGACGGCCAAGAAGGACCGTCTGCAGCTGCTCAACACGGAGCTGGCCGTCCCTTTCCCGCCCCACGTCCACTCGACGTCCCTGCAGACGTCTGCTAAGATCAACTTCCTGTCGTCCTCCCAAGGTGAGCATCTTCACATCAGACCTTCAGCTTCTCCATGTCCTGGTTTATTTAGCAACAAACGTCAGCGGTCAGTACTTGAAAAGCCACGGTTCTTTAGTCAGAGAGGACGAGGCTAGGCTAACCCAGGACTAGTATGTCTAAAAGAGTAGATCCACTCGAAACAAAAGGCTGTAAAAGTAAATAGAGATGAATAAAAACCAGCTGGAGGAAGATAATTAGCTTAATTTACAACAAGACGGGCTACAAAGAGACTTTTAGAGACTGAATCTCTTAGAACTTGTAAAGACGGGCAGAGGTTCATCAGTCTGTGAAGAAAACCTTCAGAATGAAGTTCTTGAATGAAAGACTTTAAGCTCCATCTGCAGCTCGTAATCTCATCACCAGATTAGAAGAATCTGTAGAAACCTCTGATTTCAAAGGATGAGGCTGAAGGTCGTGACCTTCAGGCCCACTGCATTAAAACCAGGTCTGGTTCCACAGAGCTTTGTAATTATAGTTCATCCACAGCTGCTGCTTAAAGCTCTGTCAGACAAAGAAGAAGCCAGATGTGAACACCATCAAGAACCGCTGCCGTCTTCTCTGGACCAGAGCTCGTTTCAAATGGACCAGAACTTCTGGAGGTCAGATGGGTCCAAATCTTAAGTTCCTTTGGAAACCACGGATGGCCATCCAGAACCTCCAACAACCGGTCTCCTCGGGTCCAGGACCTTTACAGACTGTTGCTAAAGAAGAGAGGCGTCTTCAGAGGAGACCTGGACCAACTTTCAAGTTGCTTCACATTTATCTTTACGTCTCTTGTGGTTTCTTAAACATTTCATTTGTTGTTTTATGAGGTTTGTTCTGTTCTGGTTCACCTTCAAACCAGTTTTTCAGAACCGGGTCGTAGTTTTCAGCCTCTGGTTCTGCCTCTCGTGTCTACAGACCCTCTGAGCACCAACAGGAGTCCCGTGTCTAAGAGCTGCTTCCTGAACGACGCCTCCTTCGTTACCTCGTCAGAAGTGAGAAACTTGAACTCCTTTAACGCAGAAACTGATTCTTCCCGTCGTTGAATCAACGATGTGGACGAACGTCTCGGGGGATACTGGATCGTGAACTGACAGATGGGCGTGTTTTGTCTCCTGCAGGAGCTTCAGTCTGGCAGTCCGTCCCGCAGCAGCTCGTCGCTCTCCTTCCAGGGCACGCCCCCTCCCCAGCAGAGCCCCGCCTCCTTTGGGCAGCCATTACTCAACGGGTTGGGTCGAGGAGGGACCGACGATTTGGGGAGCGTCGGTCCGGCCAGCGGCTCTGCTCTGCCCGTGGTGGGGGGGCTCATGGCGTCCCTGGCAGGAAGTCCTCAGCTGAACGGCGTGCTCGGTGGTCTGAACGGCGTGATCCAGTCTCCGGCGCTGCCCGCTCTGCGCCCCCAGCCACCGCCGCTCAACCCCCAGACCCTGGCGCAAAGTTTCCAGCTCCCCAAGAGCGCGAGCCCGTACGTAGCCCCGCTCCTCATCAGAAGTTCTGATCCGACCCAGTTTTGGTTCTGTTCTGTAAGCAGGGATGTGTTGGTTTGCTGCAGGTCTTCTCTTCTGTCCGAGCAGCAGAAGCAGCTTCTTCTGGAGCAGCAGCTCCAGCAGTTTCTCACGTCTCAGAACTTCACGCCGGTAAACAAACCTCTCGTCTCCACCATGAAACTGAAACGGGCTGGGAGAAGGTTTAAAGGTCCACCTGAACCTGTTTATTGCTCTTCTTCTTCTTCTTCAACTTTGACTTCTCCTTGTTCTTCTTCCTTTTCCTATGATTTTTTTTTCTTAAGTCTTATTATTCAGATGTTTCATGATGTGTTCACGAGTATTCTGTGCAGAGTTGTGGATGACCCTCAGCTACTACCACAACAAGTTTTAGCTCAGCAGCTGTAAAACTGACTGATCACAGATGTTTTAGTTGTCTGTGGCGGCCATCTTGAGTGTTGTTTGCTCCAATAGTAAGAGATCCAGTCATCCAGTGGATTATGAGATATTTTTCTAACAGACCAGCTGTAATGGAGGCAGTTTGCAGCAATGATTAAATGTTGAATGAAAGCCGGGATTTAAATGACGTTTGTTTTTTTATTACTTATGTTTATTACTTTGTTTGGAAAAAAAATATTTTAGGATCCGGAAATCGTTTCAGTTTAAGTGTTTTTATTCTCTTCAGAGCCTTTAATTCTGCCTCCTGGGTGTCAGAATATTTATTATCGTTTACCTTTTTTAAATAAGACAAATTTTATTTAATTATTTCCAGAATCTTCACGGCAGCAGAAGGAATAAGATAAAACCACAGACTCGTACAAAGCTCAGTATTTACAATTAAGATCTGTATTTTTGACAATTAAAATAATGATTTCTGTTAATCAGAATCAAATAAATATCTCAGATTTTAATGAGACAGACTCAGTTTGGGCTGTTCAAAAGGTTCAAACCAATGAAAGATGGCCGACGCAGCCAGCTGGCAATACGAAAAACAAAAATGGCTGCAGGTGGTTCATTTTAAAGATGCTGAGCTGAAACTTGGTGTGGAAGCAGCTGAGAGTCGTCCCTAACACACACACTGAGCACCACTCACGATACAGCCGGGCCGTCCCGGTTTAAAGCTCTGGTCTGAGAGGCAGCGGGCGATCTGCATCCTTTAGCTCTGGTTCAGGTTTTTAATGAGGCACCGAGAGTTTCCTGCAGCGACTTGTATTTGACTTGCAAAGTGCTGAAAGTCTGCCGGGTTTGGACCCAGCCCGCAGCGGCGCCGCTAAATATAGAACCTGATCCGTTTCCTGTTTGACTGAGAAGTTCAGTTGCTGTCGTGAGTTGCGTTCAAAGAACAGAAAAAATGATGGGGATCAGGTTCTGGTTGGTGGAGGGAGAACACGCTGAAGAGGCTCGATTTAACGATTAAAGATGTGCTGCAAAACGTTTTAGTACTTGTAAAATAAAATAAAACTAGAGGAATTACATTTCCTGTGAAAATGCAGTGTGAATGCTTATTGCTGAAAAACAGCTGAAATTGAAGAACAAGACTAATTTAGGAGAAAGCAGAAAGAACACATATTTGGTAAATTACATTAAATAAGCAGAAATGAGAACAAAAATTAGGATAATTAAAAAAAGGCTGAAAAGGCAGAAACGAGCTTAAATTAGCAGGAAAAAACAAAACATGTTCACCAATTAGACTGAAAGAAGCAGAAATGAGCTCTAAAATGTTGATATCTGAAAAAAGCTGAAATTGACCAAAACAGCTGAAAAGTAGCTAAATTTTTTTTTTTTTAAAAGAAGCTGAAATTGCCACAAGTTGAGCACTTTTTGCTGAATTAGGCTGAAAAAAGTTGAAAGGAGTTTAAAGCTAAAATTAGTATAAAACAGCTAAATAGTAGCTGAAATAGCGGAAAAGGCTGAAACTTGCAGATGGAAGCTGAAAGGAGCACAAAACAGCTGAAACGAACAGAAAGTAGCTGAAAATTTAAATTTGCACAAGGAAGCTGAAAGAAGCTCAAGCAGAACAAAATGTGAAAGCAGTAAAAGGTTGTCGACACGTAAAGATGTGAAGGATTTAAAATGAGCTCAATTCGTTTTCTACGGGTAAAAAAATGGCAGAAAAGGTTAAATATTTCAAAAAGCTTAAGTTGCACCAATACCAAACATCATAGCAGGATTGTCCTGAACGAGCTGAACGTTTTGATTTGTTGAAACGGCACAAAAATTGTGAGATCCTGAAAAATGTGCAGGAGGTAAATGGATCACAATAGAGTGAATTCACAATAAAATATTTCTGTTTCAGTTTTTTGCTCTGATCAATGCCGAGATGAAACATTTCCAAACCAGACTGAGTTTTACACGACTCGAAGCAGATCTGAGCACCGAGTGTTCAGGTCCTAACCTGGCTGTGGTCCTTTCCTCCAGGACCAGCAGATGATGGTGTGTCAGCTGCTGCAGAGGCGTCTCACGCTGACCGGACCTCTCGCCTCCACTCCGAGCTCACCCGGCCTGATGCCCTCGTCCACAGCCTCCCCCCTGCAGGGCGGCCAGGGAGGGGGCCTCTTTGGCCTGCAGGACAACGCGCTCCACAAACCTGGGGTAAGTGGACCCGCCGGTCCGTTTACATAAAACACGTTCAGATCCTCAAAGTGCTCCAACAAAGAGGGAAAAGAGGGAATTCAAAAAATGATCAAATAAATGTTACTAATAAAACACTCAACACCGCCCTCTGGTGTTGAGAGATGAAACATGAAGGATGACTTTCACAGCCGAGGGCTGCAGTTCTGCAGGTCCAACGCCTCCTTAGAGAGGTGTTCAGGACAGATCTGACTGGGAGGAGACCCCGGGAAGACCCAGGACACACTGGAGAGCCTACTGGTCTGGGAACACCTTGGAGTCCTCCAGAAGAGATGGAAGAGGCAGCTGTGAAGAGAGAGGTCTGGACTCCGGCCCTGAGACCAGAACCAGAGGATGATGGACATATGTGTACTTCCCACGTGAAAACAAACACTTAGGGGAAACATTTTTATGCTCTTAGCTTTAATAATTAACACAATCACGTCTGTGACATCATCACTAGTCGCCTGCGGCGTTTGTGCAGGAAGCAGCTTTAAGAAAACATTTTTACAGACGATGTGGTCCTGCTGGAGCCGTGGTCTCCTGCTTTGACTGGATGAAGATCAGAACCTCCAGATCTGAGGCCACGGTCCTCAGCTGGAGGAGGCTGGACTGTCCTCTCCGCCTCTAGGGGAGGACTTTAAGTAATTTGTGTTTGGACTTGTCCCAAGAAGGGACAGTGGGTATGTTGGTAGAAGGATGTTAGAAATGCAGCTGCCAGGAAAAAGACAAAGAGGAGATCTGTGGATGCAGGTGCAGGGTGTTAAGTTGTACATGGCCTACTGCGCATGTGTTAGGTTACTGGGAGGGGGAGAAAGTGTGAAGGAAGGTGTACTTTATGTCAATGAAGACGATTAAAGTGTGGACGCTCACATCAGAGGTGTGATTGTTGAGTTTACAAAGTGATAGCAGAGGATGACTGCAGCTGGGAATTACAAAGTTCCTCCACCGTTCGATAAGACGTCTTACGACGGAAAAATGAGATTTAAATCTGGAGGCTTGTTACCGACTTGGACAAAAAGAAGCAGGTTCTAGCGGTTACTCTGTCACTATTGAGAAGAGCAAGAGAAAACGCCCTGGAAATTGTTGCGAAACACCTCAACGCCGATACGAGAATTACTGTTCTTTTGGCCAAGCTGGACTCCGTGTTCTTCATAGAAGAAAAGAATCGACAGTATGAAGTTTATGCAGTTTAATGGGATCAACAGACAGGGCGACACATCCATGATGAACTACATTATCGAATTTGAACGACGGTGCAAGTTCAAAATGAAACTGCCAGATGCAGTGTTGACATTCAAGATCCTAGACAACGCAGGGTTAAACATTAAAGGCAACTAGCAACAATATGAAATCTGCCTTAAAAAATAAATTACAATAACGTCTGTCCGCCACAAGATGGCGACTCCGCCTTCTTCAACAAATAGGCGTGAACTGAGTCCAAGATCAGAGCAAAGCCCAATCCACTTGACAGATACAGAACCAAACGTGCAATATGTCAAAGCCTATTTCTGCTTAAGGTTTCTTCTTCATGAGGGAGTTTTTCCTTTCCACTGTCGCCTTCATGCTTACTCAAGATGAGAGTTCTGTGATGGAGTAAAGCAGTCTGCTCCTCAGATAAACAATGTTAAAAGTTTATTTTTTATATGAAGGTTTCTGTTGTGACTTGGTGCTTTATAAATAAACTGAATTGAATCGAAGGCAGGAATGCAGGTATACTTTATGTTAATGGCAACGATGTTGGTGTGTTGTCGAGTTTACAGTTGAGACAAGAGGTAGGTGGAGTGAGGACAGAGGACAGGAAGGACTTTCTGCGGAGAACCTGAGGAGGGAAGTAGAATGAGGCAGGGATTGTGATGCGTTGTTTTAGGTTTGTCTAATTCCTGATGTGATTGTGTTGGACATTGCATCATTTCCTGTTAACATCAGGTGGTGATGATGTCACAGTTTAAAGAGCATCTTGTGTTTTTTGTTTCCAGGCTGCAGGAGACAAAGGAGGAAACAAGAACGGCTGATGATGTAACTTCCTGTTGGAGCAGCTCGAGGTCGACCCTCGTCTCGTCGTCTCCTCCTGACAAACGTCATGAATGTATCAGCGGACGGAGGCGCGAAGCTTCTTTTTTCAAATCCTCGTTAACAGACGTTCCTCCACTAGTTTTTAAGTTTTTCCCAGGCAGCTTTCAGAGAGCATGATGGTCTCTTTACAAATTGCACTAATTTAGCTTGACCAATGGGAGCTGCGTCTGCAGCTTGTCACCGCCGGATGAGGGCGGGCTTTTATTTTGAAGTTTCCGAGCACTGAGATCTCCCGCCGCTGCCCAAACCAGCGTCGGCGAGGAAAAAACACAGTTCAGCCACTTCGAGCAACCTCAGCCGTCTTCCGTCAGATTTCGTCTTCCCGTTTGAGCTCTCCCAGTTTCGCCCGGTCTTCGGCTCGTCACTTCTTCTCATGTAAAGGATAAACGTGGTCGCGTCTTCGTGTGGTTATAAGCTAGCTATTACCTCAAACTCTGGTTTTATTTGGTGCGTGCTCACCATGGTAGCCTTTGGAGGGTGGAAACTCCGCCCACTGGGCGTTGGACTCTTGTCCATGTCAAAAAGACAAACTTTCATTTCCTTCCTCTTGCTGCGGAGATTCATCGGATCAAACCAAACCTTTGGCAACTGTTAATTTTTTTTTCTATGTGCGCTTTGTGTTATTGAACAGCATAGACAGCTTGGGGGGGGGGGCGGTCCTGAGGTTGTAGAACCTTCACCAGGATCTAAAGAGACAGCAGATCCAACCAAGGAGGATCAAACAAAGGAGTAAAAACTGGTTCCAGACCAGTAGAACCTCCTCCAGCACCCAAACCCTCAGTGGGTTCTGTTGGTCTCTCTCTTGGTTCAGGAGGAACCCCTCTTCTTTTGAGCGTTGCTTTAGTTCAGAGGTTTCTAGACTGGACTCTGACTGGACCTTGGTTCTGTTCTTTCTGACCCGTTCCATTGTAGATCAGCTGCTGTGTTCTGAATCTTTGTCCTGTTGGACTCAGTTCATTCCAAACATCGGTTGTTGGACTCCAGAACCCTTTGGTCTCCAGAGGAGTTCTGGTCCATCAATGACTGACAGGAGCCCAAACCATCAGCCCTCCACCACCGTGCTGACAGCTGTGAGGAGCTGTTTGCTGCAGTGCATTCTGGGTAAACGTCTGTCCTCTGGTCTGGTTCTGGTCCAGAAGTTGTGCTGCCATGTTGTTTTTAGAGAAGATGTCATGGCTGAGGCCTGTAGAGTCACTGCACGGTCTGACCTTCAGGGTGAATGCAGGGAGCTGTCCTAAACATTTTCCACTTGTGAATAATCGCTTTCTCTGTAGAACGAGGAGGTCCAGATGGTCTACAAATGACCTTTGACCCTATCCAGATGGATCAACAGTTTCTTCTGAGGTTATTGCTGATGTCTTTTCAGCTTGGCGTTGTACGTGTATGTTCCTGATAACACTGGTCCCACTGATCGGTCAGCACGTCTGACACCCTGTGGACCTGTTGGGTTTAGTTCTGCTTTAATAAAACCCGACTTGTGAAATCTGTTGACCTCACCGACCCACTTCCTGTTCTTCCTGACCTCACCTGGTTTTGTTGGAGTATTTTGCACTCTGTCCTGAGGTTTTTGTCCTTGTCACAGTTAAATCTCAACTTTTTTTTTTTTAAGCAATAGATGCTGCCTTAACGACGGTAGGTTTCACAGAGAGCCGGCGGCTCAACTCCGTCCTCGTTTCACGCTTGTTTTTTAACGTTTTGTAAAATGAGCTTGTTTCTACTTTTGATAGCTGAAGCAGCCGAAACGTGTGAATAAACGAGCATATGTTTTTTCCTCTCTTTGGTTTGGGAGGCAGAGCAGAACTGTTCTTGTTTGATCCGTACTGTGACTCTCTTTGGCACTGAAAGCTTCTCGCTCAGTTCTGACCCGTCTCGTTTCAGTTTGGTCCTCGTTTTGTTGCCGGTCAGAACCCGTTTTTGTTCATTTCAGTAGAGCAGCTGATACAAACTGTAGCAGAGAAAAGGAAAATATTTTATTCACTCCAAACAGGACCTTTGTTTACCAACAGCTGGAGGGTTAGGAAAATAAATACAAATAAAAAGTCCGGCTGTTTCTGAAGCGGTTTCTTTGTCTTGTTGCACTGGGGCGCTTCGAGCCCAAACGTAAACTGTTTTTGTTTTTTTAGTACTTTTTTATACGTTGGAATAAGAGTTGTAAACTTTAATACGTTTGTGTAAAAACACATCCATCGTTTTAAGCTTTGAGGTTCTGGGAGACCCAGATGATCCGTGTTCTGAATGTCGTACTGTGTATCTTTAACATGTGTCATCGTTTTTTGGCCCGGTTCTGTCCGAGGCGTCCGCTCGTCGGGGTGTGGAACGCATGAAATGCAGCGGCGTCTCTTGAAAGCGCAACGAGTTCTAACTATGCATCCGTTTAAATGCATCGTTTCCCCGAACAGACGAGAAGAAGGAAGGAGCACTGAACGCACGTGATGTAAATTTAATTTGATCGAATTCGACGATATCAGATGATAATCCCTGTAAAGTATTTTGATATTTTTGTGTGTAAAATTAAAGACGACCTTTTTCTTGTCAATAAATGTATTTTACCGAGTTGTTCATCACGTGCACGGCTGACTGTTTTGGTTTGTCTTTGAGCCATTTAAAGTCCAAAGTAAAGGGATTATTCAGATCTTCTGGAGTGAAGTTCTTTGGAAAGATTATATGGGCAGTATCTTACCTGCTGCAGATGGCTTTTTGACCCATTTGGAAAAATAGTTTATTTTTAATTCATTTAACTTTTATTTAGGCAGGTTCATCTCATTGAGCCTCGAGGACTCTTTTACAAGAGAGACCTGGGTACAAACTAAGAATGATGACAACAGAAACAGTAGATTTTCCTTGGACAATCAACAATAGACAATCATAAGAGAGGCATACAGATTTTTTTTTTTTTACAAGTTAAAACAAAGATGTCAAAGTAGCAAAACAGACAAGATTATAAGGCAGATGTAGAAAATCAAAAACGGGAACATGTCTGCATTGGTTTTTGTCAGGATTCCAACATATTCTTAAAGCTATTCAGAGAAGTCAAGGTAAAGATCTTCAGATCTTTTTGTAGATATTCCAGGAAGCAGGAGTGGATTTATTAGCCGTGCTATGCCTTATGAGAGGAACAGTGAGAGCTCAACATTAATAAATCAGCAGCTTGTATCGAAGACGCCGTCCTTAGCGGCTAACAAGACTGCTAACGTTAGTCGTCTTGACCATGTCTTCGATATGATAAACTGCTAATTTATTAATGTAGCACTGCCTCTCACTGTAAGTCTTGAAATCTGTGTAGTTCTTTTTCTGCCTGTCCAACGTCACACAGTTTGATGTGCTACTTCACACACTTTTGTTGTGAATGCGGCACATTTCAAGGTATATCTGGTAGCTCTGCATAAAAAAACAGCGCTACAATTCAACACTCTTTAATATTTAATTTCTGATAGAGCTGAGCCAGAACTGAGTGTTGATGTGGAAACAGTGCAGACCAGCGCTTAGCTGAACTCCTGCACCTGTTCACCTAATTGTTTGCAGGGAAAAATCAGTCATTTGCAAATCTTTGCACAGTTTAGAAATCTGTTTGCAAAACATCCTATACCCGCCGTGTCCTGTCTGCACAGCTCTGATGGTTCATTCTGAACCCCAGAGTTAAGAATTGTGTCATCTTTTGTCATAAAAGCCGTTTGTGCACTCCGGCTGTTCAAGGCCCAATATTACGTAGAGAAGTCGAACTGAGCCACAGATACAATGGGATGAATAAACAGTGTCATGTCAACATGTGGATGTTTCACCGCTCAAAGCTGACAGACCTTACATTTGACCTCAAATTATCCCATCCAGTTGAAAATGTAAATTTGGGACATTTTTTTTAATGGGACTACCTTTAATAATCCAAGTATTCTGCGAGAACTTATAGTCTGTCTAACCTTTTAATCAATTATTAATCAGTTATTGAGCATTAGTTAAGAAAATAATCTTTGTGTGTGGATCGTTCTGACTTCTTCATCTATTTCTGAGTCGAGCATGAATTATAAATAAATGAAGCTACCATAAAAATATATACTGTATGTAGTATTTGATCTTGTCCAGTATATTTTTCATTGTTATGGAGCTGGTCTTAACTCTTTTATTAATGCATAATAATCATTTATGAAGTGAACAACCATAAAAATAACATTTATTAATCTTTTATTTATAAAGGTAGCCTTACTGTAAAGTGGTGCCATAAATTTTACATGCAGATTATAATTATTCTGTGAACACTTCTCTTTAAAAAATAATGTTCTTATTTCTCTGGGAACATATTTTGTTGTTGCTAAAACCCAGTCCTGCAGTTTGAGATTTCAAACTGCTTCATTAAGTGAATAAAGAACTGATAAATATTTTGCAAACTCATTTCAAGGTACGTGTTTTAAAGTACAGACGAGGATTAGAGCCACGGTTAAAAAAAATAAATAAATCTCATAATGCTGAGGACAAACATCAGAAGTCTAAAAAAAATACCTTTGTCCTAAATCACTTCTGTAGATAAGATTATTCTTGTTTGAAATTTTGTTTTTATTTATTTTCCCAAACACTTTTCATTTGGTAGTGTTTCTACGGAAGAGGACTAGGGCCACTGTAAAAAGGAATATTAATAAATACCGTATTTTCTGCCATACACATCGCACCACCTTATAATTTGTATCAGTCCACATATGTCTAATAAAGTGGGAAAAAACTTAAATATGTCACATCTATTATGTGTCACCTCTGACACGTCGTGTTTGTTATACGTCACCGTTGACCACCTGGAACTGTGGGCTGGAGTTGTGCCAAAAAACGTGGCTGCGGGAGCGTGCACGGAAGGACTTTAACAAGAATTTAACAAGATTAACACTTAAAAACAATTGTTTTTTTGCTCGACATTATAGTAAAGGTGTGTTTCAGATTAACATTTCCTTAATAAATGCACTTTAATGTCAAATCAGCTTCATTTCGCCTGAGCGGTGTGTGAAATGCAGCTGATTTGATGTTTGCTGCAGGAGTTCTGCAAACCGGATTCCCAAAAAGTTGGGACACTAAAAACATTTTGAATAAAAACTGAATGCAATGATGTGGAGATGGCAAAAGTCAATATTTTATTCGTAATAGAACATAGATGACAGAT
>JAVCKU010000117.1:26607553-26619638 GCA_032273985.1 Hypsolebias coamazonicus | reverse complement strand
ACCAGTCAAATTGCGGCCTTTGCGATTAGAAAATCTTGTTTTATCGTATTGCGATATTATTGCAAATGCAATTAATTGTTCAGCCCTACTTTGGAGCTTGCGTCGCTTCCTGAAGCAGAGTGATTCATGACACGTCGAAGCTTGTATCACCATCACATGGCGAAAGACGTTTGAGGCATCGGACGTCATCGCTGCTTCCTTCACTGCGTTCAGAGCCAATCAGGTTTACAGATTACAGATTTGAACAGTTTGGTGCCGCACAGCTATTTAGGATGCGTCATTCTTAAAAGTGTTGGTTTGTGAGGAGATAAAATTATGGAAATAATATGGTGATTTTCATTAAACTTAGTTCAAAGAGGTTTCAATTTGATCTTATTCCACCAAATAAAGGGTTCAAGGATCTACGTGTTGTGTTTCAATAATTGACTTGTCACATCTAAAATATTTGTAGGTGTTCGCTCTGCATAGTTGTCTTTCAACAATGACATCATGATGAGACACAAATTTGTTAAGAAAACAACTTTAACGAAAACATTGTACATCTGTCTAAAAATCTTTATTTTTAACGTGAAATGACCAACCAGGTTCATTATTTTGTACAAATGGACAAAACACGATAGACACAGAGTGCTTCAGTTGTGCCTGTGAGGTTAAGCTTACTTACGTCCACCAGACATCTCGACCAATGAAGTCTCGAATCTTTATCGGCACATTGCGAGAAAAGCCTCTGTGCTTCATAAAGCTTCACATGGCCGTCACTAGTTCTTAGACCAGAACTGAATCATAGTCATCAAAAACCAACTCAGACGGGCCGGCCATCGTGTTCCAGCAGTCGCCTTCCCAAACAGATCTTCTGTTCCCAACTACACAGGAAAAAGAATAAGGGGTCAAAAGAAATCCTTTGGTGACACCTTGAAGCAGAACCTCAAGTCATGCAGCATTGACTGGACTGACTGAGGCGAGCGTGCCATGGAGCCGTCAAACCGGAGGACATCCACTCATCAGAGGATCAACCGTCTTGACACAAAGAACCGAACTCCTCCAAGAGGTGAAGGCAAAAGAAACCGTTAGCAGCTGATCCAGATCGACCAACACTTCCAACGACCGCCGTATGTGCAATTTATGGAAAAGTCCGCGCATCCAGACCGGGACTCTTTCGGTCTCTGAAGGATCCAGTTAATAGGAGACGGTCGTCCTCGTCAACGAGGGATACAGGGAACAAACTTTCTTTTTTTTATAACCGGACGCGATTCCAAGCCAGACTGAACAACGCCTTACAGATGTATACTCGTCTTTATGCTGATCGCATCTTTCCAATGTCACATGCAGTGACCTGTCAATCAACTGGGGAGTCCAATCAGGCTCCAGGGGTGGCAATCGCCACCCTGACCCCCCCCCTAGCTCCGGTTCTGCCGGTACACGAGCTAAGACATTTGTTGGTTGTTAAACCTGGAATGATTCAGGCTGCAGAGATCCATTCATAAATCAGGAGTCGGGCTGCTTAAGGTTCTGGTACTGGACCAAAACTGAGTGAAAAAGCTATCATGGTCCAACGAAAACTCTGAAGGCCCTTCAGAAAACCTGAACAGTTCCTCTACAGCCGATTTGACGTTTTACAGATAAAACCAACAACAAATGACCAAATAGGAAAAGGAGTGTCCAGACTGTCAGCAACAGGTCCAAAAGCCCAGTTCTGGTTTTGGATCAGGGTTCTGTGATGATTCAAGACCTCATTTTGTTGGACGTTTGAGCGTTTTTCACCCAAACAAAATAAAATAAAAATTCTACTCACTTTCCAAAGGCTGAAAAGGAAGAAGGGACTGGTTCTAGACCGCAGTCCTGACCTGTGCTACTGGAGCCAACAAGACCTGAAACTTGTCATCATTCATTACCATCACCATCAGTCTTTGAGTTGTTTTGAAGCAGTTAGTCTTTTCTGTTTAGAGATTGTTCTTAAACTTTTTTATAAATACAGTAATCCCTCATTTATCATGGGGGGATCCGTACCCTGAAGACCCGGGATACGTGGAAAAACAGCGAAGTAGGAATAGTAGTACAAGTACTAACTACCGGTAGTAGTTTATTATTTATACATATATATAAACTTTAAGGCGTTTTAAACCATTCCCACACTGTTGCAATATTCTTAATGTTTCTAATTTCTAAAGCTCTAAAAGAGCACACAATGTCATGATCTCAGCTCTCTGCCTCCTCTGTTCTTTGCCACCTGCAAGCGCTCTTGGCCACGCCCACTTTTCCGCTCTGCACGCTGGACAGCTGATCAGCTGCAGCAGGAAGTTTAACCTGCAGTGTGGGTTGCACAAACGTGCAGCAGGTGCCAAATAATTTATTTGAATTAAAAATTTAATTTTATCGTGCGGCTCATCCGTCAAGCAACCAATTGTGTGTCGTGTCCAATCTTATTTTGAAAAGCCGCCATAGAGCGAGTCGGCGATAAACCGCGAAGTAGCGAAGGACTACTGTAAAGTTTAAACTCTGTAAAGACGACACCTGGAGAGAGAACGCCAGTAAGTAAACAGTTTATTGACCTAAAACATGCACAGATGGCTGATTAGAAAGGTTCGTCTGAAAAGCAACAAAGGGAATGTTGAAATTTATGGAACAACTTGCACGTCGAAATCTTCAAATCCCTTCTTTTTTTTTTTTTTTTAAATCTGTCAGTTCTTGGACTGCCTGCGGGACAGAGGACAGCCGGTAGTGCTTAGACTCGTGTGTGAATTTTAAAAAAAGCTTCTGTTGCTGGAAAAAAATACTCGTCGGTTTCTGCGACGGGACGTGAACAAAGTGCATCGACGGCTCTGAAAGCGAACGCGTCGCCCATCGGAACTCTGGAGGCGAGGATCTGGAAACCTTCCCCGCGGCCGCAAGCCGAAGGCGAGTTGGTGGAAATGAAACGGACCCACTGCGTATACGATACAAAACGGTTACGATATCTCGTATAAAAGATAAGTTTATACATATGTACGCGCACATGCTCAGGTTGGATACACGCTGTACAGTCTGGACGTGTGCACGGAGCTACTCTACCACACAAACACGCACGGACGTTGGCGCGTCCGTTCGCCGCCACTCAGTCTCTCCAGCTGAGAGTAAACCCGCCTCCCGCTCGTCCAGAAAGGGTCTGTTTGCTCTGTGGAACCCGAACCGCCGCACTCCGCCCCGTTAGGTCGCCGGAGGTAAGCCGCTTTTCTCGCCGCCCCGGGCCTCCTCCTTCCCGGCGCCGGAGCTCGTGCCGTTCACAGTCACCTTGCGAGCGTTGGAGGCCAGAGCGTGCCGCTGAGCGCCGTTGGAGCTTTGGACGGCGGGTGAGGCGCTGTGGGGGGCGGGGCTGGACTGCGAGGAGGCGGCGTGGGGCGGCTGGGCGGGGCTGTGGAGTTTGTCGCTCTGGGAGTCGCTCTCCGACGTCGGGCTCGTGTTGACGCCGTCGGAGTGGCCCTGGGCGGTGGACTGGGACGGCCTCCTGCGTTTCCGGTTGGGCTTGACCAGGTACTGCAGCGGGATGGGTCCGGTCTGCACGAGGAAACACAGTTAGAGGAGGTGGGGGAGAGGCGGGGCCACGAAACTCAAAACACAATGTAGCAAGGGGGCGGAACCAACAGCGGAGCCGTTTGCCTGGTTCTGACTCAGCAGGAAGACCACAGTTTGGGTTAATTCAACGCTAAGGTCCAAATATCATGGTAAGGCAGAGCTATCCAACTGGTGGCCCGGCGGCCAAATCAGGCCCACGGGTGAGCTCAGTTCGGACCACCAATGGGTTTATTTCAAATAAAACTAGATTTTAAACAATAAAACAAGCTTACTAAGAATAACTGCTGGATGTCCAGCCCCTGAGCAGTTCAGGTCTCAAACTTCTTGGGTTCAGGGACCCCTTACAGGGGAGAAAATGTTTCAGGGACCCCCTTATAACCTTCATGTTTATTAAATAATTTTCTTCAATTTGTTGCTTTAATGCGATGGAAATATTTGTGTAACAAATACTTAAGACCTGTTCTTTAATAGTGTTAATACAATTTTTATACTTTTAAACTAATTAACTTTTTCTGCTAATTTCGGCTTCTTACGCTCCTTTTAGCTTTTTTTTCCTGCTATTTCAGCTACTATTTAGCAGCTGTTCCTATGCTAACTTTAGCTTTTTCAGGTAATTCCACTTTTTTTTTTTTTTAGCTCATTTCAGCTCTTTCCGCTTCCTTCTGGTAGTTTAAGCTTCTTTCTGCCTTTTCAGCTATTTTTTTTGCTAATTTCAGCTTTTTTTTTTGGCTAATGTCCTCATTTTTGTGCCAGTTTCTGATTATTTAAACTTAATTCAGGAAATATGTGTTATTTCTGTGTTCTTATGCTAATTTAGGCTTGTTCTTCAATTTCATCTACATTTCAGCAAGTGTTTTTGTTGTTGTTGTTAATTTCAGCGGTTTTTCAGCTGCCGGTAATTTTTCTGCAATAAGCATTCACACTGCATTTTCACAGGAAATGCAAATTCTCTAGTTATCTTTATTATTCTGGTCTTTCTAATGAACTCCTTTCAGGGGAGGCGTGGTGTTCCACCCTCACAGGATGCTAACCTATGACCTTTGTGACCTTTGTTTTTATTATTATTGTTTAACTTCAATAAAAACCAGTGCTGCTTTAATCCAGTCCAGCCCAGAAGACATTTCAGACTGAACTCATCAGAGAAAAATCGGGTGACTACAAATTAAAAGTCTAGACTCTGACGGCTGGTACTGACCCGTCTCCACTCGTAGAAGTAGGCGATGTCCATTAGTGTGTAATAGTCCTTTAACGGTTCATCTCCGTACAACACCTCCACCTGAAACACACAAACGATCAGCATCCTAACAAACCAACGTCCAGCCCTCGGACCCAGTTCTGCCCTCCCAAACCCCGTTTAACCAGCGAGGTGCCAAGGACTGGAGTTTACCCGGTAGTTGTTGGGGATGTCCATCTTGCTCCGCAGGAACTTTGCTAAGTGCATGACGGACATGGCTGCCGGGCACTGCAGGAAGCGTTTCCCGTTCGACTGAAAACCAGAAAACGAGACCGAAATCAAGACGAGGAGCAGAAAACTACAAAGTCTTTCTGTTCAAAGCCTCCTCACCTTGTCCGCCTCCACGTCGGACCGCTGCCTCTCACTGCTTCTGCAGGAAAAATAAAATAAAATCACAAATACAAGTTTAACTAGAAAAATTGCATTTCCTGTGAAAATGCAGTGTGAATGCTTATAGCAGAAGAACTTGCTGAAAAACAGCTGAAATTAGCTAAAACATGCTGGAATGGAAGAAAAACCCTAATTTAGAAGAAGAAGGCAGAAATAACATTTACTGAATTAGGTTTAAATAAGCTGAAATTAACACAAAAATGAGGAAAGTAGTTAAAACAAAGCCGAAATTAGCAACAAATAAAAACCTGAAAAGCAGCTGAAAAGGCAAAAAGCAGTTTAACTACCAGAAGGAAGCGGAAAGAGCTGAAATGAGCTAAAAAAAAAATGTGGAATTAGTTGAGAAAGCTGAAATTAGCATCAAAAGAGACAAATAATGGCTAAAAGAGCAGAAAAAGCGGAAACTAGCAGATAATAGCTGAAAGAAGCATAAATAAGTTAATTAGGATGAAAGTAGCATAAATAAACATGAAAAACTTGAAATTATCTGAAAACAGCTGAAATTAGCTAAAAAATGCTTAAAAAGGTAGCTGAAAAGGTAGAACAAGCACAAATTATCAGAAGAAAGCAGAAAGAACATGTTTGCCCAATTAGGCTGAAAGAAGCAGAAATTAGCACAAAAAAGTGGAAATTAGCTGAAATAAGCTGATAAAAGATTACATTTGTACAAGGAAGCTGAAAGAAGCTGAACCAGAACAAAATGTGAAAGGAGCAGTAAAATGTTGTAAACAGATCTAAAGATTTGAAGGATGTAAAATGAGCTCAGTTCAAAAATGAATTCAGCTGCTTTCACCTTCCTACTGTAAATTAAAAATTAAGCTACTTTTAGCTCATTTCAGCTGTTTATTCAGCTGTTTTGTGCTCCTTCCAGATTCTTTCTGCTAACTATTTTTGTGCTTCTAACTTCTTCCTGCTAATTTCAGCTTGTTATGTTCCTTTCAGCTTGTTTATGCAAGTTTCAGCTTTTTCTTCCATTTTAGCTACTATTTAGCTGTTTTTACGCTAACTTTAGTTTTTTTTTTGTTTTTTTTTAGCTAATTCTACATTTGTTGCACTTGTTTTAACTTTTTCCTACCTAAGTAAGCAAAAATGTGCCCTACTTCCTTCTTGTAATTTAGGTTTCTTTCTGTTTTAAGCTAATTTTCAGCTTGTTTCCATATACTTCTCACTTTTTGTGCTCATTTGTGCTTCTTTCATACTAACCAGGCAAACATGTTCTTTCAGCTCTCTTATGCCAATTTAAGATTGTTTTACTTTTTCAGCTAGCCAACTTCAGCTGTTTTCAGATAATTTCAAGGTTTTCATGGTAATTTCTGCTACTTTCAGACTAATTAAATTATTTCTGCTCATTTCAGCATATTTCTGATAGTTTCAGTTATTTCAGTTACTATTTCACCCATTTTTAATGCTAATATTAGCTTTTTCAGCTAATTCCGCATTTTTTGCATGCATTTCAACTTTTGTGTTCTTTCTGCTTTCTCCTGATTGACGCTTGTTCTACATTTTCAGCTACATTTCAGCATGTGTTTTTAGCTCATTTCGGCTGTTTTTCCAGCAAGTTCTTCAGCAATAAGCATTCCCACTACATATTTGCAGGAAATGCCACTTCTCTTTGTTTATTTATCCTTTAGCTGGTGACCCTGAGATTGCGGGTTTGAGCCCAGGTTGCTGTGCAGGGTGGGGTTCTGGTTTGAGCCGTCAGAACCGTCGGACTCACCGGTTCCTCTGGTAGAACTGTATGGACAGACTGATGATCTCATCCTCTGCGATGTTGAACGTCTCCACCACCTCGCCCGGCTCCAGGACTCGGTTTTCAGCGTAGAAATCTCGCCTCCGCTTCATCTCATCTGAGTCCAGAGAGCTCGCCGTTACACAAAAACAACGAGCAGAACCGACGGTTCTGTTCGGAGTCGGCGGTTCTTACCTTTGAAGAGTCCCGGGACGAGCTTGTAGACGATATCTTGGAGGGTTTTGTCCGATCTGGAAGGAAAAGGCGTAAGACTTTTAGACGTTTGGACTCGGGCGTGTTTAAAGTAAAACCACAGAGATGTTCTGATTACTTGATGCTGAGCTGTGGACACGTCTTGTGGACCTGGACGTCACATCTGGGACAGAACTTGTTCGTCTCGAGGAAGGCAACGATGCAGGTTTTACAAACTGCACAGAGAGAAGGGGCAGAGCGCCGTCGGTTACACAAGTCGGCACATAAAACATGTCGGTGTCGTTTGTTTCCATGACGACGGCGTCTTCAGACCGGTTCTTCTGCCTGATCGCTTCGAGCCGCCTGCTGCCATGAGAGGCGGGCGATAACGGACGACCACAAAAAAAAAAAAAAAAAAAAAAGGTTGGGACGTTGTGTAAAATCTAAATAAAACAAACGAATGCAATGATTTGAAAAACTCGTAAACACATAACGAAGTAAACATCAAACTTTTCTTTTTTTTAGAAACAAAATCAGGTCATTTAGAAATTTATGGCAACAACACGCCCTCAAACAGTTGTTGAGCAACAAAAGGCTTTAACAGTAAGTGGTACAAATGAGAAACAGCTGGAGGAACATCTGGAACAATTAGACCAATTATAAACCAGTTAGACCGAGACTTTAAGAGGCTGAATCTGTCAGAAGTAAAGATGGGCAGAGGTTCACCAGTCTGAAACAAGAGCACCACAACAGGTCTACTCTGGTCCTCCAGAACCTCCAACATCTGGTCTCCTCAGGTCAGGTTGTTAGATGTTTCTCCTCAGAACTCATTCTTTTCTTAGTTCCTAAACGTCAGACAGTGTTTTCTCTCGTCAGTCTACAAACACCAGTCATAATGTGGTGGTAGTCGCTGATCCTCGTCTCCAACACGCCCGCTGAGCTCCGACTCCTCACGCTTTATTAAAACTTGAATGAATTCTAGTTGGAAAGTTTCGTCGTGTTAAACGTCTGAATATCTGTGTTTGAGTTTAAAAAACTCAATAAAATAAAAATAAAAACCGTTAAAGCATCAACAGGATGTGGTCCACAGACAGCTGAACCCTCCTGCTGCCCCGGGGTCAAACAGACCCACGAGGCGGATCAGTGAAGACAGAACCGAGGCAGGTTCTGCAGGAAAACTCGGCCCGATGTTTCATGTGTGACAACACACAGGTCGACCTGCCACAACATTATGACCACCTGGTGCCACCGAAGCAGTTCAGGACTTTACTGGGTCTCCTGGACTTTACTGGATCTCCTGAGGTGTCCAGGACCAGAACCAAGATCTTTTGGGGCCTAGTTGCATAAATAAAATAAAAGTTCTCATTGCTAAAGTTATAAAGACTATACAAAAATAAATAAATCTGCTCTTTTTTCCTTGTATTGATGGATATTGTGTCATTAGCTAAAGCTAGCTAAAAGCAGCAAAATGGTAGCTGGAAGCTAGAGGTAGCAAAAAGGCTCCTAAAAGCAAAATGTAGCAAAAACCTAGCTGCAAGCAAAAGTAGCGGAATGGTGGCTAAAATCTAAATGTCTCTAAACTAAAACCTAAAAAGAGCAACCAAAAAAAAAAAAAAAAAAAACTAGGCAAAGCACCAAAACATTAGCTGAAAGCTAAAAGTAGAGAACAATGCTTTTAGCTAAAAGTAGAGGAATGGTAGCTAAAATTTAAAAGAACCACAAAGCTGTCTAAAGGCTAAAAGCAGCAGAATGGAATCTGAAAGCTAAAGGCAGCAAAACACTAGCTAAAAGCAGCAAAGTGGTAGCTGGAAGCTAGACGTAGCCAACAGCTAGCTAAAAGGTCCGCTGTAAAGGAAAAGTAGCAAAATAGTACCTGAAAGCTAAAGGGAGAGAAAGGTACTTTTAGCTAAAAGTAGAGGAATGGTAGCTAAAATTTAAAAGAACCAAAAAGCTGCCTAAAGGCTAAAAGCAGCAGAATGGTATCTGAAAGCTGAAGGCAGCAAAAAGCTGGCTAAATTAAAAAAGCAGCAAAATACTAGCTAAAAGCAGCAAAGTGGTCACTGGAAGCTATAGCCAACTGCTAGCTAAAATGTCATCTGTAAAGGAAAAAGTAGCAGAATAGTGTCTAAAAGCTAAAGGTAGCAAACAGCCAGCTACAAGCTAAAACTAGCATATCGGCTGATATAAGCTAAAAGCAGCATAACAGATACGAGAGCCAGTAGCTGAAGCTAATTTAAAACAGAAGAATGTTTTTGAAAATAAAGTGAAATATGTTTTTTTAAATGTAGACGTTAACAACAATCAAAAGTCGGAGCGTCCAGCTGCTGAACGAGCCGAATGTTTTGATGCACGAGCTAAAAAGATTACACGCACAGAAACAACGGTGCGGACGTTAAATTAGCTTTAACGAACATTTATTTTTCATCAACGGTCCTTAAATCAGAAACGTTAAGAGCAGAATTTGTTTGTTTACCTACGCAAACAGCCGAAGTGACTGAAAACAGGCTTGTTTACCCGCAGGTCACATGACTCCAGCCTCCAGGCGGTTTCAACAGATTCTGCCTTTGTTTACGTTGAGCGCAGACCCGCATTCCTTTATGAAAATATCTGGAGAACTACCAGCGCGGACGCTTTCAAACGGAACCGTCCGGTTAGTTCAGGATAAATTTATTAAGGTTTTATATTTTACAACGAGGACCTTTAAGGTCCAAATCAGACCAGACCGGGTCTGATGGGTTTGTTTTGACAGGGGCGGTTCTGCAGCTGGATGGTGTGCATCACTGGACCTCTTCAGGTCTGGTTCTGAACCTGGACCTGATCAGCAGGTCTGGTTCCGAGCAGATGTTGGACTTACAGGAGTGCAGACACTCCACGATGGTCGTGGCATCGATCAGGTAGCCGGTGCACAGCGGGCACGTGAGGAGCGGGTTCAGGTCTGTGATTCTGACCCGGTTCGGCTGCGTCTTCTCCATGGTGACCTGCAGAGGAAGCACATGCACGGATGTTAGGTTCGGAACCATTGTTGTCTGCAGCTCGTCCACGGGACAGCGGGTCGTGAAACCCAGCAGAGACTCGGAGGACCGAACCGAACCCATTACGCTCAGGTCCGGTCCGGTGTGCGTGGCGGGGGGGCACAGATCCAGAGCCCAAGCGGCGGGTCCGGTTCCCCCCGGGAGCTCCGCGGTCCGACCCCACGGTTCGGCCCGGTAGAACCCCCCACCCCCCGACACCGACCGAGGGTCTGCAGGATCCGGCTGGTACACAAAGCAGCCATCTTAACTCCACTGACAGACAGCGGAGCGGGACGTTCTGCTGACACCGAGCCGTGCGCGTGCTTCTGACGCGCTTCGGTCCTACCTGGTCCGACCCAAACGTCCCCCCACTCAGCTCCCGGACGATCCCCGATCCGGACCACGTGATGGGATTTGGACAGAACCGAGCGGCGGCGCCAGAAAATGGCTTTTTTTCAGCCCCCGTCCGAGGACCGCCCATTTTGGATCACGTGACTTTATTTTGTCGCCTCGCTGCTCGGGCCTGCAGAGTCCAGAGTCTGCAGGCCCGGTTCGTGCTGTGAGCTGGACCCCCCTCCACAGCTGCACAGGCCCGGCTCAGTCCTGAGCCCCCCCCCTGCTGCTGGTTTTCAGCCGACAGGTCAAGGACGATCCGGTCCGGCCTGCACCCCCCTGGTGGTCCCAAAGACCCGGTCTGCTTCAGAGGCCCTGCAGGCCTCAGGAGTCCAGGGCCCCAGACCAGAAAGGGCCCAAACCACTGATTTAAACCAGAAAACTTTATTGTTTGAGTTTAATATTTACACATTTTACTCCAAGTTACTTTTTAAAAATCTAAATAATGTAAAATAATAATAAAAAAAAACTTTCTTCTCCAAAGCCTGAAAATATTTTGTTTGTAAAAACTTTAAAAAACAAATTAAACTGTAGAAAGCGATTTAAAGAAATTAAACCTGCTGTGTATTTTACTGACTGCACTCTTAAGAAGAAAGAGACAAAAGAGCAGGCCACAAAGCAGGGGGTGTGGTTATTGGCTAGCCCCGCCCACTAAAAGAGGCGGGGCATGATGGAAACAGATTTCTGAAAAGACTAGTGTTTTTGACAAGCGTGACCTTGAATCTGACTGTACAAAAACTTTTAGGATTCAGATCATGTGACATTTCTCCTGTTGTTGCCATGGTGACCACTTTTTCTAAATGGCCACAGATTGACTATGGATGAATCTGAATTATTCTTAGTGTCCATTTATTTGTGACTCCATTGGCTTTCATTAAATAAGCTATTTCAGACGGTGGCCATATTGAACTGACAAAATGGCTGCCGCCAGAATAATGAAATCACTACCCATGTTCATCAACTCTGTGGCTTCCTTAGATAAATAATGTTACTAATTAATTTTTAGTCTGAAAATGGTGGATTGCTCACTTCAGGTTAAGGGTGAGGTTCTGCCTCGAGTGGAGGAGTTCAAGTACAGTATCTCTGGGTTTTGTTCACGAGTGAGGGAAGAATGGAGCGTGAGATTGACAGACGGATTGGTGCAGCGTCTGCAGTACTGTGGACTCTGTGCCGGTCCATTGTGGTGAAGGGGGAGCTGAGCTGTACGGCAAAACTCTGTTTACCGGTCAGTCTATATACGTTCCTACTTCCTACCCTCACCTATGGTCACGGACTTTGGGTAGTGACTGAAAGATTGAGATTGCGGATACAGGCAGTTGAAACGAGTTTCCTCTGCAGGGTCTCCCTTAGAAATAGGGTGAGAAGTTATTAGGCGACTCAAAGTAGAACCACTGTTCCTCCACATCAAGAGGAGCCAGATGTGGTGATTCGGGCATCTGGTAAAGATGCTTCCTGGGTGAAACTCTAGTAAGATGACCAGATTTCTGACATTGAAACTGGGGACATTTCCGTCTCGTTTGTCTCTATGAGTCCCTGTGATGGACTGGAGACCTGTCCAGGGTGTACCCTGCCTCTCGCACATTGATG
>JAVCKU010000117.1:26593627-26607453 GCA_032273985.1 Hypsolebias coamazonicus | reverse complement strand
TACATAAATACATTAAAGAGAGCACATAAGGTGCAAGTTTTAATGGCCTTCGTATTGGTGAAATAGTTAATAGTTTTCATATATTGCTTGACCTCATTTTCAAAAATGGATATAAGCAGTTTTTGATTAGTGTAACAACATTTTGGTTGCTAAAGTCCAAATCCTTTTCCAGTTAAAGTTATTAATAAAGGTGTTCCAAGAAAGTACCACATATGGAGTTGACACAACATCTTTCTAAAATAGTGAGCGTACGACGGTTGCTGTTATGGGTTGAAGAGAAACAGATCTGACCAATTTCAAGTTGAGTTGGATCAATGGGTAATAGTGTTGGATTATGTCCTGCTGTACTTCTAAGTAAAATAATTACTACAGTAGGGACTGCATTTATTACAATATTAAATACGTTAATAGGGATCATAATGTTATATTTTATGACAAATTCATGATATGACCTTAATGATCCATCAGGGTTGAGCAACTGATGAGCTAAAACTATGTTGCAAGTAAACTAATTAGGGTAAAATAAAGATTTGTTTTTTATGCAAGATGTCTTTGTTGTTCCAAATATAATATCTGTGTGGAGGGAAATTATGCTTGTAAATCAATGAAAACTGGATAGTTTTGAGGGGACTTTTTCCACATTATCAGAAAGTCAGAATTTATCGTCGTTCGCACCCCAGTACACGTGGTGGAATGAGATACAGTAAGCACACATGGTCCCAGTTACATCTAACAATAAAATGTAAAAGAAAAACAGTAATGAGATCTAAGATATGAACTAAGAAAAACATAACTAAATATACACTAAGCACTAATAGCATAAAAACAATACTATATTTATATATACAGTACTATACTGTATATGCTACTGTTTTTGCCATCTTATTTTAATTTGAAAAAAAAAATCTGTATGCCTCTTTTATGATTATCTGTTGTTGTCCACTGTTGTCATCAGTCTTTGTTGAAATCAGGTCCCTCTTGTAAGTGAGCTGATGCTCAATGGGATTAACATGTATAAATAAAAGTTGAATGAAAATTACAGTATATTATAATACCACTACTACTACTAATACTACATTATAATACTACTAATACTAATACTTTATTATAATTGCAAAATAAAAATAAATGTAGGCCTCCTGATTTAGAGAAAATAACGTTTAGGTATGGATTCACATCAGCCAATCGGTGTTTCAGACACGCCCACTTCCGGTCCCGCCCCGTTCCGCAGCCAGGGGCTCTGTTGAAATAAAAGGGAACCCCTTCAGTTCTTCCTTCGGCCTGTTGGAGGCGTGGAGCGGACGCCATCTTGAGGGCACCCTAAATGCCTCGTTTGTCTGGCGGGCGGCTGATCGCAGTCTCCGGCGCATCATGAGGGGATCATCCACTTCCAAATAAAACAGCACCGCCCCAGTTTTAGGTTGCAGTCTTCCGGGGAGGACTAAGACGAGCTGCCCGGTGACAGTCCATCATCCCTGCGGGTTGGTTTTAACCGAAGGCGGCTCCGCTGTGGCCCGATGGCCGGCTAGCCGCTCGGGAGGAGGAAGGGTGGTGACGGCGCAAAATGCTCCGCCGCTGACTCCCCGACAGCACGAATCATCCCGCGCGCAGGCTCGCCGACAGTTGGACGGCCGACCACGATGAGCCCGTAGATTAAACCGTTGACACGTCGAGTTTGTTCCGGTTTGTGTTGAGAGCGAGCATCATGTCGTCCAACAGCACCAGCGCGGCGGCCGTCAGCGCCAGCAAAACCAAGACGAAAAAGAAGCATTTTATTGGACAGAAGGTGAAGTTGTTCCGTGCGAGCGAGCCCATCCTCAGCGTGTTGATGTGGGGTGTCAACCACACGGTAAATGCTCCTCCACCTCTTTCCCCCGCTTGTTTTGCTTTTAGCTGCCTCGTTAGCCAGCTGCTTTCATCTGTCAAACCCGCTCCCAGACGCTCGCGCATTCTTATTTGCCCGTGGATATTGGTGTTCACGCGCGTGCTCGTGCCGGTTGCTGCTGTGCTGGTTTCCAGTGAGCCGCAGTGGTTTTTATTGGGATTTTGCTGCATTTTTTTTTTTTTTGCAGCAATGCTCGGGAGCGACATTGAAGTTCGCTTCCGCTTCGGCCCAAGTTAAAATATCGGTTTCGCTTCTTTTTGGTACCGACTCCACTTCAGAACAAGTCCAGATGAGAAGGCGCACCCAGAGACTGCATTTGGACCGTGTTCCAGGCCGGTGTGTGCTCTGAAAGCGTGCTGCTGGTACCGGTTCGGAATCCGTTAATGTGAAGCGAACTTCAGCTGCAACCTGCAGGAGCCTCAGAAAATCTGTAGGATCTATGGATTATAAATCATCTGTGCACAGGGCTGGATAATCTGCTGCCATCTCAGATTATGGGTTATGAAGGGCTTTTCATTGCTGATGCGAGCTGCAACTCTTGTTGCAGTCTTGCTGTGGGAGGGATATGACAGGCAGGCTGCACATCTTCATTATAAAAAAAAAAACCTGCTCAGATGTTTCGTGTAGGTAGCTCCACCATCTATTTGCTGCACTTCATTCCGTTACATCATTTTACTATAAATAGAGCAGGAAAAGAATCTGTCACATTCACTTTTGGCTGAGGCTTCTTGTTGCTATGAAAAGCTCTGCGAGGGGCAGGTTGGACCTTCAATGATGGATGGGTTGGGTTGCACGAGCAGTTTGGGTCTGGCCTAACGTTCAGTAACTGTTGCACTCTTCCACAGATCGACAGATGCGTGAAGAACTGCCTCTCAGGCCTGAACAGATTACTGAGCAGACTTAGTGAAAGGCAGGGGGTGGGGGGCATTTAAAGGAGTTCCTCCTGGCTTTCATTCAGATTTAAAATGTAACGACCAAAACGGTTGGGAAGCTGCACAATGTACCAAAAAAAGTACAATGCAATAATAAATAAAATAAAAAACAACCCAGAAACGAATGATTTGTAAATCTCATAACTCCATATTTTATTCACAATAAAACACAAGACCAGTTGTTGGAGGTTCTGGAGGGAATGTTGTCCCACTTGGGTCTGATGGATGTTTCCAGCTGTGTTACAGTCCTGGACAGGAGCAGATGTTTTAAAACCTGTAGATATAGTTCTGCACTGATGGAGCCTTTCCAGATAAGCTTCTCATGCCAGAGGCACTAATGCACCCCCATACCATCAGCGAGGCAGGCTTTTCAACTGTGAGCTGATAACAGGCTGGATGGTTTTGCTTTTATCTTTGCTGCAGTTGTTTTCAAATAGAACGTCAGATTTGGATCCGTCTGTCGTCAGAACAGTTCTGGACGTCACCTCTGTCCATTTTAAGCGGCAGCGGTTCTGGATTGTGTTCACATCTGGCTTCTTTGCCTGATAGAGCTTTAAGCAGGATTTGTCGATGAACTGTGTTTGCAAAGATCTGTGGTAGGGTTCCTAAACCCAGAACAGAACCAGACCTGGTTTAGCCCTTGAGGGCCTGAAGATCACGACCTTCAGCCTCGTCCTTTGAGCTCAGAGATTTTTATAAATTCTTCTAATCTGGTGGTGAGATTATGAACTGGAGATGATGGAGATTAAATGCCTTTCTGTTGGTGATGAAACTATAAAACGAGACACAAAATGACCATTAAAAAACTTCAAAAGGCTTAAATAAAATGAAAAACTCAAAGTTGAAGAAATAAACATATTCTGTTTAAAGACTAAATGTTTAAATTAAGACATCAGTTAAAGACTCTTAACAAATTAAATTGTTTGTTTTGTTTCCAGTCGAGTTTTGTCTCTTTATTTGTGCGGCTGAAGACGACCCAGTTTGTTGATTTCATTCCGTTTATTTAGCGCTTCCTGTTTCGAAATGAGGTTCGGGGAACCGGGTTTGGGTCGGCAGAACTGACGGAGATCCAGCGAGCAGAAGTTTGAAAACGCGTCGCTGCGTGGGAGGAAGTTACGACGAGTCACAAAACGAGTGTTTTTCTGAGTCTTCACGTTCAGATTTCGGGTCCGTTGAGCCTTAAAGTGAGGCTGCTGCTATTCTTCATCACGTTGGTGAAGAATCCATGAAATAAATAAAGATTCTCTATTTAAAATTACGTCCTATTTATTAAACACACATTCCTCACGCTATTCACCTGAAGCAGGTGTGGACTTCAGTGATTCTGCTGGATCAGAATATGAATGTATTTGAAATATAAGTTGTTGCATGCTCACTCATATTGTGAAATATTCTTCAGCTTCATATTTAACTATAAAATCTTGTTTTCATGCAGCGTCTCTGCTGTCAGACCTCCTCAGCTTCCATTGTAGTTGAGCTTCAAAACAGGAAGTTGTAACTTCTCATTTCTCCCACATAAAACACTGAAGAGACGCGAAGCACGACATGAACCATGACCGAACACTTCTGCCACTTATAGTTCAGGAATCTTCTCAAAACGACATTTAGTTTTCACACAGTGACTGAAGTGTCCACTCTGTGTCTGCCTGTCTTATTCGGAGTGCGTTCTTCGACACGGCTGCGTTTGTCATTGTAGACTCCAACAAAAGGAAGTCCCGAAGTTTAGAAAAGGAAGTTTCAGAAACATTCTGGTTCTTTTCGTTGCTTCCACTGATGCAATAATGACTTTAATTGTTTTTTTCTTCTTCTGGTTTTGAGATTTCACAATCGGACCACACACGAGGCCCTAACCGGGTCAGTAATCTGCTGCTCAGAGGAGCGTCGTCCCGTTAGAGGAGGCGGCGCTGCAGATGAAACGCTCCCGAGGCTCGAAGGCTGCAGCCGACGAAGCGTTTCCTGCTGCAGCATCTTTGGTATTCAGCGGCCGATCTTCGGCTGTGTGGGCGCAGCGCGGAGATCTGAGGTGTGGGCGTCGCCCGCTTCTCGATGCATTTTTAATTTTGTGACGCTGCAGAGTTTTTAGGAACGATGCTGTTGACAACACAACTCAGTTTTCACATAAGTCCTGTGGAAAATGGTTGTTTATGTAGAAATAAAGGTTAAAATAGTCACTTCCTCTGTTGGAGGTTATTTTCCTCAAATATTCTCACTGGGACTCTGATGACGTTCGTTTGTCGACTTGTTTTTGGTGATTCCAGTGATCCGTGGTGGTTTCTCTGAAGTTTAGACGAGTCTGGATGCGTCTCTGTAAACATCGGTATGGAGAATAAAACTTTTTATTTTGGACTGAGCCTTAATCAGTGGTTCTGGTAAAGTCCTGAAACGTTGAGTCTGGTGTTGATGGTAGTCGCGGCCTTGGGTGGGAAACGTATGGCCCGAGGGCCAAAATTGGCCCTTGGACAATCTCCATCCGACCCCCAAAATTCTTACTTGAAAAGAAAACGACTTTAAAAAAAAAAAAGTTTTGAGAACTTTGATTTTATGAATTAAACTTAAAGTTTAAATTGAACACTTAGAAAAATGCTAAACTTTTTTTGTGTTTGCAGATCTAGACTTAACCTTAAAGACACTAAAACTGTAAACGTATAACTTGTATTTTTTCCATGTTTAGGCTAGTCTATTGTCACAAGATCCATTTTACAGAAAGTCTGTCAGCTGTTTGTACAGTGTACTGGGGAGACATGTTTTTATTGAACAGGCTAACGAAGCCACAACTAGAAAAAGCCTGAAAAAAAAAATTTTGAATATCTGAATAAAAATGTATTTTGCAATTCTCTATGTGGCACTTTGTTTATGTTAAGTATAGTCGCTGAGAGTGATCCCTAACACACATCCTGAGCACTGACTGCCTGAGCTTTGTTGCTTTGACCCTCCTGCTGTTGGGTCAAAATGACCCGAGGCCTCGTTTTTTTACAGTTGAAACCTCATAAATTGCTGCATGAACTAACGACGTCTACAGCTGATTAACTTCTAGCATCTACCCAATTCAAGATGGCTGCCCCAGCTAACCAGCTTGATATTACAAACTGTAACTCGGTCAGTTTCACAGATGTTGAGCTACAGTTCGGAGCGTCGGAGCTGTTATTTTTAACTTTCAGAACCGTCGGACTCACTTGTTCCTCTGGTAGGACTGTTTGGACAAACTGATGAGCTCATCTGCGTTGAACGTCTCCACTGCCTCACCCACTCAGTTTTCTCCGTAAAAACAAACAAAAAAACGAACTCATCGGAGTTCAGAGAAAATAACTCGCCGTTAAACCTAAACAATGAGCAGAACCGACAGTTCTGTTCAGAGCAGGTGGTTCTTACATTTGAAAAGTCCTGGAATGAGCTTATAAACGATACCTTGAGTTTTGTCCAATCTGAGAGGAAACGAGTTAAAAATGTAGACGTTTGGACCCCACAGTCTGCTGCTGATTAACCTTAGCTCGCACAAAAATGGCAGAAATTCGGAAGAATCTCGCTAAAACCACCGTTTTGTTTGACTGCAATCATGAAAACAAGAAATAATTGACCTTTGTTGTGTTTGTTTCTTGTGTCTCCTCCAGATTAATGAGTTAAGCAATGTGCCTGTACCCGTTATGCTGATGCCAGATGACTTTAAAGCCTACAGTAAGATCAAAGTGGACAACCACCTATTTAACAAGTAAGTCCATCAAAAATAACTATGTGAGTTTGAACACAAACGTCACGGACAACAAAATAAAGAAAAGATGTCGGCGTCATTTAAAATTCTACCGTTAACACGTAGTTGTGTCACGGCGGCAGCAGGTCCAGAAGAGAAACCCAGACCTCCCTTTCCTCAGAGACGCTCTTCAGCACCTCCTGGGGGACCATGAGGAGTTCCCAGACCAGAGAAGATTTATAATCTCTCCAGAGAGTTATGAGTCTCTTCCTAGTGGGCTGTGCCAGGAAAACCTCCAAATGGAGGCAGAGGAGCAGCAGCTCCCCCAGTGTAGGAAGCCCATTTCAGCCTCTTGGATCCAGGATCTTGTTCTTTGGGTCTCGATCTAAACCTCTTGACCACAGAGGAGGGTTTAAACTTAGGCAGACCACTAAATCCAGAGCTTTGCCTTTTGACGCAGCTCTTTCCGACTGGAGCAACACCCTCATTAGGATGAATACCTGCTGACGTCTGTCATGCTTTTATTTTGTTGGGTGAATCATTGTTGGATCCTGGCTAGCTGACTCTGGGTTGGTCAGATACAGAGAAGTTGCTCTAACTGGCTGATAAACGCACAAGAAAGGAGGTGTCATAACAAGGACTTGTCTAGAACAGTTTACTCCAGAGCGTCAAGGGAAAGGCTCCGCCCACCTGGAGTGTGAAAACCTGACCTTCATCCATAGGAAACCATCAAGGGGAAGGTTTAAATAATATAAGTGATGGGCGGAGAGTGGTCCAAATCACCTGGTCTCAACATGTTGGTCGAGAACCTCTTCTCGTTTATTCATTCCCGTTAACAGATTTGTGGAAATGAGTGTGACGACGACACCTGAAGCTGGGTACACTTTGAAGCTTTCAGGCTCTGTTATTGGACATAAGCCTGCCTCAGTTGGTCACTTGGTGGGTAAAAAAAACACTTTAAAATGGCTGAAGTAAACTTAAAACTCTCAGTCACTCTTTATAAATGTTAATGTCAGAGTTCGGCTCTTGTAGCTTCTACAGCATTTGGCGCCCAGTGTGGGGCTCAAACCCCTTGAGATTAAGGCTCACGTTCTACTGACTGAGATGGCCAGATCATGCAAAAGCTTTCATGCTGTAAATGTCAGCCTGGCTTAGTTTCACTGGTTTCTTAGGACGCAGACAGCAGAAGTAAACCCAACATCCATCAGCAAACGTTTTTTTCTTCCTCCTTTATTGTCCCCCGTCCCAGAGTGGAAAGGACAAATTGGAAATACCGTCCGTCTGTTCGTTTGTGCGTGTTGTGAGCATGAAAACTTGAAAAATAATTGAGATACCGACTTCCATTTTAGTGTGTGGCTACAGTTAGGCGTAAGAAAGGTTCCTTTTCACAACTGGGTTGCCAGGTCAAAATCCAAGATGGCTGTCGTCATATATGTGTGTCTGTTAAGCTTGTGAACTAGGCAGCTTGGTGGTAAGGGGGAGCAACACTCCAACTTCTATTTTGTAATGTGGCTTCATCTAGGTGTAAGAAATATCTCGAAAATTGGGTTGCTAAGTTAAAATCCTGTCCAAAGAAACACTTATGTCCAAAACTGCAAACATTCACTGTTCAGATCCCTCAGTGACAGGGAGCTTCAGTGGTTTTGTTTCGTAAGGAACCACTGAGCGCCTGTTTGTAACGTTCTGTCTCTGTCCCGTCAGAGAAAACCTCCCGAGTCGCTTTAAGTTCAAGGAGTATTGTCCCATGGTGTTCAGGAACCTGAGGGAGCGCTTCTGCATCGACGACCAGGACTACCAGGTGAACCCCGCCCCCCGTTCTTCACAGTAACACAAATAAAATACAGAACCAGGACAAATGTTGTGTTTTCTCCAACAGAACTCTCTGACCCGGAGCGCTCCTCTCAACAGCGACGCCCAGGGTCGCTTCGGGAACCGCTTCCTGACGAGCTACGACCACCGCTTCGTCATCAAGACCGTGTCCAGCGAGGACATCGCCGAGATGCACAACATCTTAAAGAAATATCACCAGGTAGAGCTGGAACCTCTGCCCATTTAAAAAGCATAAAAGCAATGAAGAATCAGAGTTTTAATCCGATTTTTCTGTCTGAATGTTTCTCCCTCCCACACGCCTCCTCCGGTTGTTTCCAGTTTATTGTGGAGTGTCATGGCAACACGCTGCTGCCTCAGTTCCTGGGCATGTACCGGCTAACGGTGGACGGAGTGGAGACGTACATGGTGGTGACCCGGAACGTCTTCAGCCATCGCCTCACTGTGCACCGCAAGTATGACCTGAAGGTACGTGACGCCAGAAAACCCTGGAGCTGATTTAGCTGCTGCTCAATTCTTCAAAGGTCAATTAACTCCTGAAAAACAGGTCGGACGACTCCGAAACGGGTCAGATCACTTTATCGTCAGCCCTTAAAGGTGTTGGAATGAAAGCCTTTACAGTAACCTCACTTTAATACAGCCCGGGGGGGAAAAACAGAGACTCCGCCCTCTTTTAGGCTCAGAGTTTCTAAATTTATTCAAATACATCTTCAAGTGAACAAAAAGACGCCAGAAAACAAATCAAACCCTGCTGCTTCCACAGGATCTCATCAGATGATCGTCATCTACAGCTTCTGCTGCTCTCAGCATACAGAGGTGTTAACACAACACCAAGGTGGAAAGACATCAGCAAGGACCGTAGGAAAGCTGCCTTTCAGTCTGAGATGAGTCCACAGTGACTTTCAGAAAGAAAGATTATTGAAGTGGAAAACATTTAACTCAGTCTTCCTGGCAGATTCACCCTGAAGGTCAGACTGTACAGTGATCTACAGGCTACAATCAGCAGGTCAAAGGTCATGACCTCTTCTCTCTTAAAAACATGGCAGCATGACTTCTGGACTGGAACCAGACCAGAGGACATATGTTTCCCCAGAATGCACTGCAGCAGACAGCCCCTCCCAGCTGTCTGCACGGTGGTGGAGGGCTCATGGTTTGGGCTCCTGTCGGTCTCTGAGTGGACTATGAACTCTTCTGTGGACCGAAGGGTTTTGGAGTCCAACAGCTGAAGCTGGGACCAAACTGGGTCCAACAGGTCCATGGTCCCAAACACAGCAGCTGATCTGCAACAGAACGGGTCAGAAACAACAGAACCAAGGTCCAGTCTGCAGAGCTCAGTGAACCAAAGCAACGTTGTAAAGAAGAGTGGACCGCAGTTCCTCCACAACCATAATTCAGTCTAATTTAAAACAAAAGTTTGACATCTTTATTGTGATTTGACTTCTTGTCTCACAATAGACACATAGTTTACTTCAGAACGATGCGGCCGTAAATATTCAGGACGTTCTAAAACCTCGTCGCTAAAATAAACTGTGGGCTAGAAAACGACTTATCAGCACTTCCTGTTCTCCGGCGACGAGAACGTTAAATTCTGAC
The DNA here is from genome assembly GCA_032273985.1 of Hypsolebias coamazonicus. NCBI lineage: Eukaryota > Metazoa > Chordata > Actinopteri > Cyprinodontiformes > Rivulidae > Hypsolebias > Hypsolebias coamazonicus. The sequence continues at coordinate 26,597,531 of JAVCKU010000117.1, read as the reverse complement.
GGTTTAAAAAGTAAACGCATAAAACGTCAAACGCTGCTTCTGATTAGTCTCCTGCTGCTTTTTATTCTATTTTTATTTTCTTTTAGGGTTCGACGGTCTCCAGAGAAGCCAGCGACAAGGAGATGGTGAGTCTCTGCTGACGTAAACAAACGAAAATAAACGCCCAAGTCCACCGGTGTCAGCTAAAAGACGCCGTTCAGAGCAGGATGGACGCAGATACCTGCAGTTTCATACACGCCAAGTTTTATTTCAAGTTCTTGTGTCTCGAAAGTGCAACAAATGAGAATAAAATAAAAATCGTCTGTAGAAGCAGAGCTGACGTAAAACTAACATAGAAATTTTCCTTCAGGCCAAAGAACTTCCCACTTTTAAAGACAACGACTTCCTGAATGAAGGACACAAGCTGCAGATAGGAGACGACAACAAGAAGTACTTTTTGGAGAAGTTAAAGCGGGACGTGGAGGTAAGAAGCACTTCCTGTTTGGGTTTACAAAGCATCTCTGCTCCGTCAAGTTTCAGCTCTTTTTGTAAATTAGTCTCTAAACTACTCGTTTTTTAATAATTTCTGTCCCTCGTCGTGGAGCAAAGTGAGCAATTGGAAAATCCTGTCGATTCATTCTAGTTTTTATATTGCTTGAAGTAAAGTTTAATAAAGATTAACTAAGATTAATCTATGGGGGCCATGGCCACCCCCTGGCTCCGCCCCTCTCGTTGATAAAATATCTCCCTCCATTTCTGAGCTGCTCGTACAACAAACATTTGTTGCACCTTTGTTGTTCGGTTCTACAAATGTTCTTCCAGGCAATCAAAAGACCCCGTTTTCCTTTTTCTAACTATTAAACTAACGGGAGCCCCAAACGTCTTTCTCCACCCGCCCCCGCGCCACATCCTTTTGTCTAAAATCCACTTCCTGGTTGTACGGTCATGTGACTTACAACCTAAGCTTATTTTTCTTCTTATTAAAATGTAACCGCTAATAAACTCTTAAAGAGCAGGTCGTTGAACATCAGACATGCATCCATGAACAAAAAATACGCCCAAAAGGAACGATTAATTGCGTCCGCAGAGAGAACGGGTCATTTGCCAACGTCGCCATGGAAACGTGCAAATAAAATCTCCGCTGCCACCCCACTGAAGATTTTAAATGTTTCTGTCTCCGGGGTGAATAACGGCGAGGAAGCGTCGGTGCACATCAAATATGGGTCTGATGTTTGTCAGTCTGGTGCAGCTGAATCTGTAAATAAATACAGTTAACGAGCAAAAGTAATTAAATACTAAATAAAACCAAAAATATTTGATTTATTGTATTTTGATGTAAAATATGAGCTTCTGAAATGATCAACTGATTTATTCTTTTTACTAATTAGAGAAATATTACTGCTGCCATCTAAAAAAAAAAAACCCTCTATTTAGCATTTTAAAGTTTTTTCGCAGTTTTTTTTATTAATTCATTTATTAATTTATTTACTAAAAACATCTCAGATCTTTGCATAGTGCTGCTGCAGCGTGTTTGTAAAAATTCAAGAATTTAGGACCAAAAGATTAAAAAAGATTGTTTTAAAGATTAAAATGAAGAAACTGGCAACAAAATGTCTAGAGTCCAATCCAAGTTTGACTCTGGTTCACCCCTTGAGTTTAGTTTCTCCTCAGTGAGTCAGAAATGAACAAGAACAACTTTTCAAACATTTCCAAGGATTGAAAATGTTTGAAAAGCAGCTGAAGTCCTCAGGGACGCTCGGACAGATGACGTCAAAGCCTGAAATGTTTCGTTTCAGTTCCTGGCCACGCTGAAGATCATGGACTACAGCCTCCTGGTGGGCATCCACGACGTGGAGCGGGCCGAGCAGGAGGAGATGGACGTGGAGGGCGCGGGAGAAGAGGAGGACCTGGAGAACGATGGGATGGGAGGAGGCGTGCTGACGGGCTCCTTCGGCACGCCCCCCGACAGTCCCGGAAACCCACTCAACTGCGGCGGCTTCTTCGGCCCCGGGGAGTTCGACTCCTCCGTGGACGTTTACGCAATCAAGAGCCACGACGGTGAGCGGGAGCGCCTGACGCCGCCGCCTCGCTCCGTTGGTTTGCTTTGGGTTCACGTGAACAGGAAGTGATTGTTGTTGTTTGTTCCAGGTGCTGCGAAGAAGGAGGTTTACTTCATGGCTATCATCGACATCCTCACGCACTACGACGCTAAGAAAAAAGCTGCACACGCTGCCAAAACTGTGAAACATGGGGTCAGTGAGAAAACACGACACGTTATTTGGTGTTTAATCTGTTCTGGTGACAAACTGAGATGTCTCAAAAGCGGTTTTTGTCCCCCATCGCAAAATAAAGGGGGGGGGGGGGATCCTCCCCTGTCCACCTGTCTGTACATCGTGAGCGTGATTAATAAACGAGGTAATGATTTCCACTTTTGTGGGTGCCTCAGTCTAGACCTGACAAAAGGTTATTTTCAAAACAGGGTTGCCACATCGAAATCCAAGATGGCTGCCGCAAGATACATATGAATGTTAACCCATCAAAAATGATGTTGTCACAACAAAATCCAAGATGGCCACCTCTAAATAAATAAATAAATATGTGTAAACTGACCACCTCTATCGTTTGAGGAAACTGAAAAGTTTAGTTTCCTCAAATGATTAAGAGGCCAAAGATAATTCTGGTGTCCCAGGCCACCACTGGCCACCCTCTTGCTCCGCCCCTGCTCCCTCCTTTCTCCAGGATCCGTCACTCTGCGCCGCCCCGGACAAGAAAAATATAAAGCACCTCCCTCTTTTCTCCACCGTGTGACTCCTCCCACTTTTAATATCTCAAACCAAAAACATTTAGGTTTTTGTTCCTGTTCAGTTCCAGTCCAGAAAAACACTCAGACTTCAGTGTCTTGTTCCGTTGACCGGTGTCAGCACGACTCACTTCGACCCGGTTCTACACAGTCTCAGTGGGTTAGTTCCGCCCTGCTTCAGGCCCCGTCATCGTTACACCGCCACCTGCAACCTCCTACCATCGAGCAAATAAAATTAAAAAAAATAAAAAATCCATCATCCTCTGCCACGTCTCCTCAAGTGCCGTGGAGTCGAGACCACCGTCCCTCCGCTGGTCAGAGCCAGTTAACTGGGTCCATTTGGTCCAGATCAGAACTGTCAGGTGGATATGGGACGTCTTTTCTTGTCTGCAGGTTCCTCAACAAAAGCTTCGTTTCACGTTGTCATGTTCTCCATGTCAAAATCAAAAGATTCCTGAAAAGTTCAAACCAGTTTTACTCGACTTCAGACTCGGTCGTTATGAGAAGTCTGGGCCAAAGTCTGGACTAAAGTCTGGACCAAAGCCTGGACCAAAGCCTGGACCAAAGCCTGGATCAAAGTCTGGATCAAAGTCTGGGCCAAAGCCTGGACCAAAGTCTAGACCAAAGTCTAGACCAAAGTCTGGACCAAAGTCTGGACTAAAGTCTGGGCCAAAGTCTGGATCAAAGTCTGGGCCAAAGCCTGGACTAAAGTCTAGACCAAAGTCTGGGCCAAAGTCTGGACTAAAGTCTGGACCAAAGCCTGGACCAAAGTCTGGATCAAAGTCTGGATCAAAGTCTGGACTAAAGTCTAGACCAAAGTCTAGACCAAAGTCTGGACCAAAGTCTGGGCCAAAGCCTGGACTAAAGTCTAGACCAAAGTCTGGGCCAAAGTCTGGACTAAAGTCTGGGCCAAAGTCTGGATCAAAGTCCTGGCCAAAGTCCTGGCCAAAGTCTGGATCAAAGTCTGGGCCAAAGTCTGGGCCAAAGTCTGGGCCAAAGTCTGGGCCAAAGTCTGGACCAAAGTCTGGACTAAAGTCTGGATCAAAGTCTGGGCCAAAGTCTGGACTAAAGACTGGACTAAAGTCTGGGCCAAAGTCTGGAACAAAGTCTGGATCAAAGTCTGGA
>JAVCKU010000117.1:26522344-26535749 GCA_032273985.1 Hypsolebias coamazonicus | reverse complement strand
TATCTGAAAAGTTAGAACAAGCTTAAATTAGCAGACTAATTCAGAAAGAACACATTTGCTTAATTAGGCTGAAAGAAGCAGAAATGAGCACAAAAAAGTGGAAATTATCTGAGAAAAAGCTGAAATGGGCAAAAACAGCTGAAAAATAGCTAAAAGGCAGAAAGAAGCTTAAATTACCAGAAGCAAGTGGAGAGAGCACATTTTAGCTGAATTTGGTTGAAAAAATTGAAATGAGTGCAAAAAATGTGGAATTGGTTTAAAAAAACTAAAATTAGCATAAAACAGCTAAATAGTAGCTGAAATTACTGAAACTTGCAAAAATAAGCTAAAAGGAGTGTAACAAGCTGAAATGATCAAAAAGAAGCACAAAACGGCTGAATGTAGCTGAAAGTTTAAATTTGCAGGAGGAAGCTGAAAGGAGCTGAAGCAGATCAAAACGTGAAAGGAGCAGAAAAAGGTTGTGAACACATCTAAAGATTTGAAGGATGGAAAATGAGCTCAGTTCATTTTTATGGGGAAAAAATGGCAGAAAAGTCTAAATATTTCAAAAAGCTAAAGTTGCATCAATACCAAAAGTCATCGCAGGATTGTCCAGAACGAGCTGAACGTTTTGATTTGAAATACAAAACTTCACGTCTGGACGAGTTTTAAAAACATTTTTATTCTTTCGGTTTCAAACGGGTCGATGACTCAGCAGCTTCTCTCCGACATAAAAATAAATCAAATTTAATTCATGACGGAGTTTTGATTTCAGGAAACGCTTCCTGGTCGGCTGAGGACATGAGCAGAGCTGCAGATTTGAGCTGTTTGACGTCTTTTTTAGCTGTTTTTATTTTATGTCGGCGCGTTCCGGCCACTTTTCTTCTGTTTCCTGGAGGCGGCTCCGCCTGGTCAACGCATCGCGTTTCTTAAAAAGTGAATTTGTTTCTTAGATTCTGAGACAAAAATCAAAACGTTTAACGTCGAGAAGTTGTTGACATTTTGTGCCTCTCAGGTGGAGAGCGGTTCTGATTCTGTTCACTTTGAAACGATTCCTGTTTTTTCTTCTCTGTCTCAGATCCGAGCGCTCCCAACGTCCAGGTGACCCAGATGGCGCTCGTCTGTGATGGAGCACCGAAACCTCTGGTCCTGGACCTGCAGGGTGAGTCCAGTTCTTCAGTGTTTTTCAGTCTGTACATCTGGGCAGCAGGTACCTGCGTCCAGATGGAACAACCCGATCTCACCATGGAGTGGGTGATCAGGATCTGCCAGAATCAGCCTGACCCGCCTTGTGTAGGTCAGTGAGGTTCTGCAGGGCTATGCTGTCCGTTCTGCTGCACATCCCGACAATCCCCGAGAGTTTGTTCCTGTTTGTGCATGAGCCTTCAGCATGAACGCAGCCAAATGTTTCAGTAGAACCGGGCTCTGGGTCTGAGTGGGAAAACCAGCAGAGAGGGTCCCCCGAGACCCGCGGTGGTCTCATCCAGCGCTGCAGAGGTCCGTCCTCCAGCGCAGAGTCTTCAGACGTCCCTCCGGAGTTCAGGCACGTCATTCGGTTTTGGTTCCGGACGTAAACGTTTAATCGTGTTATTTCAGTAAAAATCTAATAAGACTTCCTGTTTCTGTCCCGCGGCTCAGAAACTGAACCTCTGAGCGTCACCGAGGACCCACAGCGGTTCTGATTCGCTCGGGTCCAGAACCTACCGGGGCTGATTGTTGCCAGCTCCGTGGTTTTGACGTTTGCACAACGGTTCGAATCCAGAGACTTTAAAAAATAAACCTTATTGTTGAATAATTAGTAAAAATAAATACATTTCAAATTAAAAGCAATAATTAAATAAAGGCATATCACCCGCTGCCGTTCATACCAGAGATCGTCTTATGATGTAAACAAAGTCTTTCTGGACAAATCTGGTCAAGAAGTTTGTTTTCTGTTGGTAAAGCTGATTGGCTGTGGCGGCCATCTTGATTTGTTTCAACTGGAAAAGTAATCGGTTGGAGGCGTCCGACCAATAAATACTTCCTGATAGTTTCAATAAACTCTGTTCAGTGCTTCATGAGATATTTTGCTAACAGTGATTACTGCTACTCACTGACAGCTGTGCAGCCCTCAGAGTATCTGCTGGGAATGACTCTCAGCTACTACCACGCTCAGTTTTAGCTCCGTATCTGTAAAACTGACAACGGTGGAGCCTTTTTTTTAAATGGCCGCCGCAGCTAATCATTATGAAGCAGCTTTAAAAATGTCTCCAACTCACTTGGTTTCTGATGAATGGAGCTAAAATATGGTGTGGTAGTAGCTGAGAGTCATCCCCAGCACAAGCTCAGAGCACCAACAGATCTGTGTTTGAATTTTTGGCAACATGTTTGTTTTTAATGTTTGCTTTTATTTTGAAAGTGATTCAGGAAGCTGCATGGAATTTTTTTTTTTGTCTTCTGTTCAAGAAATCAAGAAATTTAGAAAAGTTTACAAATTGAGTGCGTTCAGGTAGAAATGAACCTGTTCACCTCGTGGTCAGATTATGTTTAAACGACAGACAATTAAAGGATTATTGGTTCATCTAGATTATTAGATCATCAGGCTTGTGATCAAGTAGCAGGAGCTGATGAACTCGTTTATCCAAAACTGAAACGGAAACACAGAATTGAACATTCAAACGACTTCGTTTCCGTCAACAGATTTTTATCTTTACTGTCTGATAAATAATCTGGTAATCTCCAGCAGTTAGCGCAGATGCTAACCATAACAAAGCTAATCTGTTAGCATTGTGGACGTTTCTCCTCAGATCAGACGTTTGAGTCATCGCTCGTGTTCGGATCAGTTCAGCTGTTTTTTCAGACGGAGGTCCTTCTGGGTTCAGAGGAGAAAAATTAAAACGACTTTACTGCGACGCGTTTCTACTACGGCAACTCCACTGGGACAAACAGAGCGGAGCAGCGACGACTCCTCCAGTGGCAGCGCAGTCACAGAATCAGTTCCTGACGTCCGGAAACTGGTTCAGAACCGTCCAGAACTCAGCCGTACGTTTATTCATTTTTAATTTTCTCAACCAGAGAGTTCTGGTCCGATAAGTCGCCTCGCTCTCAGCCCTGTGAGAAGTTCAGATCCGCTCTTCGTCTCGTTTCCAAACAGATTTTATTGAGTTGTTTTAAAAAGCTCTGCAGGTTTCAGTCGGTTTTAGTGACTTTGATTTGTCGTGGAAACAAAAAGTGACGCTCAGGATCTAGTCCGCGGGCTTTTTTCACAGAACCTTTCACGTGCCAACAGCGGACAGGACACAGTCGTTTGTTTGTGTTTTTCATTCTTAATGAACTAATTTAGATGTTTGTTTCTTTTCCAACAGGAGACCTGGAAGCTTTTAAAAAGCAGGCGTTTGTTCTGAAAGAGGGCGTAGAATATAAAATAAAGATCAGCTTTAAGGTGAGGCTGATGTCTTTATCTTTAAAATGTTTTTCATTTCATACAAAAACAGTCAACACGAGACACTGATGATGTTTTCAGAGCAGATGTTTTAGTCAAAGCAGCTGTGGACGACTATGAACGGACCAGATGTTTTTAATTTAAAATCAATAACATGTTGTTTACGTGAAATGACTAAAAAATGTATATTTTACGGGCCTGAAAATCCCTGAAATTTACGTTTTTAATGTCCACAAAACGATTTTGACTTGAAACACAAATGATAAAAGATGTTGATTTACTAGAGTTTGTGACTTTTAATTGTTTAAAAACATTAAATTAGTTGTTTTGTTTGTCGTCAGGTGAACAAGGAGATCGTTTCGGGCCTGAAGTACGTTCAGCAGACGTTCAGGAAAGGAATGAAAAGTGAGTGAAGAACTTCTGACAAAAACACAAAAAACAAAAACTCTTCTGGCTCGCTCATTAGTCCTGTTAGCAAAACATCTCCTGAACCAATGGACGGATTTGAATGAAACTCTGGAAGTAACGCGAAACCTTTGTAGTCTACTCTATTCAAGATGGCCGCTGCAGCCACTTGACCTTAACATACACAAAGGCACTTAATTTGGCAGATTGAGCACCTGCTGAAACTTCTTCTCATAACATTTTTATTTTGTTTCATTAAAATCGGTCTCTAGATATTTTGCTAACACAGCACATATCAAAAACATGATTGCCCTTCCATCGATTCAGAAGCGTGCGGCGTTCCAAGCCTCACAGAACTGATGGTGGGAACAGAATTCGTTTTGTTCCTTTTGTTTTATTTTGCGTCGAACGTTTCACAGAAACACATGGTTCAAGTCTAGTTTCCTCAAATCGTTGGGATAAAAATAAGAAACTTCCATTTTGTCGTGTGGCAACATCGAGACATAAGAAAGGTCGCCAACAAAAATTAAGTTACCGCGACAAAATCCAAGATGGCCACCACCATACAAATGTATGCAGTGTTTCTCCTACCAGTATGCAAATGGGGCACCCCACCTACCGACCTCCACCCCAACTCCCCGTCAACAACTGTCGGTATTGATGTAGTGCGGGACGCAGTACAAACGCGCTGGCAAAAACGCTACTGACGTACCGCTCCGTCCTTGTCGATGAAACCCACCAGCAACGTAGCGCTAAGCTAGCAGGTGGGCAACACATGACTCCGTCCCTCCCACCCCCGACTAAATTAAATCATGACGAGCACCCCGCCAAGAAGGGAACTGATCTGACCACGCCCATGTTTTAAGAAAAATATGTTTTATTTCATCACGATTGGAGTAGCCAAAGATTAATCTGTGGTGTCTCGGGCCACCATTAGCCCCCCACTGGCTCCACCTCTGCACGTGGTCTTGATAAACCGGCTCCTCTCACCTGGATCCGTCACGTTGCGCCGCCTCGGAAGAAAAAAAAAAAAAAAAAACACCCACCTCTATCCTACAGTGTACCTCCTGCCCAGTTGAACATCAGACACCAAAAACATTTAGGTTTACTTCATTCTCTGTTCAGCTCCAGCGCAGAAAAACACTCAACTCAAAAAGTACAAACATTCACGTTGAGCTCCCGCAGCGACGGGACATCGGTGTACTGCTTGTGATTTTAAAATCAGCTCAGACGGAGATAATTGAAGCATCAAGTTACAGACGGCCTTTAACACTGTGAGGATGTTTAGGCCGTAAATGTTTTTATGTGTCAAAGCATCAATCTTATGATTTTAACACCTTTAAATTATGTTTTTATTAAGAGACATGATGGTTTGAACCATTTCATAGTTTTGAAAGTCTTTGCACATGAAGCGGTGCGTGTCGACACATATGATCTCTTAACTCAGAAACTTGAGCTGCTTCCCGTTTGGGTTGCCATGGTAACAGACTCAGATAAAAACAGTGCCACGCTTGGTCTCGGATCAAACCCGCCGTCGCCTCCATGAGTTACTGATGGAACTGACCTGTTGGCCTGTGTCTGTCTTGTTGCCAGTCGATAAATCGGACTACATGGTCGGCAGCTACGGGCCCCGCCCCTCCGAGTACGACTTCCTGACCACGACGGAGGAGGCACCCAAAGGCATGCTCGCCCGCGGGAACTACGTCATCAAGTCCAAGTTCACCGACGACGACAAACACGACCACCTGTCCTGGGAGTGGAACCTGAACATCAAAAAAGACTGGGACGACTGAAGGAGACCTGTCCCCCCCATCCCGTGTCCACCATTTCTGCCTTTCTGTTCTCACCTGTCTTATGTAACCCCTCCCCCACCTTAACATCCGTCCATCACCATCCTTCCTGCACAGCGTCTGTCCTGTTCCCCGACCTGCCATGTAGCACCTCCTCGCTCCCTCTGCTCCTCCTGCTGCTTGAAGAGATTACCCCCCACCCCCTCCACTGGTGTCTTCCTCAGTTACACGAGAAGCAACTGTACAATCAGCCTTTTATATATAAATGTTTCAGCAGTTGTGACCTTATCTCACCTTAAGCAGCTGTTTATAGCTAACCTGATGCCCCCCCAGCTTTTGATAAAACCAATACCTGCCTTGTCAAGTCCATCAGAGCTGCTCTGTAGCCCCGCCCCCTTAAATAGGGGCGGGGCCAATGTGAACAGGAGTGTGTTGGTATTAAAAATCGCTGCCTTACGTCTAAACTTATCGATGTGTCTTTGAGCAGCACCATCTGCAGTCCTGTTGGATTAGACCTGAATGCAGCTCACCCCCCCCCCACACACACACACACACACTCTCTCAAAACCCTGACTGGGGGGTCTGAATGTTCAGAATTAGTGATCGACATTAATCCAGTATTGGCTCTTCTGCTTCTTTTAGCCATGAGGCCTTAGCACCGAACGAGTCGCGTGCAGGAAAACCAACATTTGTAGTTTTTTTTTTAATTTGTCGTTTGCCTTATTCATCGTCACCCTTCATCAGACTGTGTAGCCCGCAGAGGAGGAGGAGGAGGAGCCAGGCACCGTCTGCTGCTGAAGGAGACCTCGACGGTGTCTGGTTTCACCCGCTGAAGGAAACGATGACTGACCCGCCGAGTCCACGAGGACCAGGCTCGTACTGTAGACCAGAACATCTGGACTGTCAGAACCACGTGGTCCCGCTCCACATTCCTGCACGCCGCTCCGTTGAAAACGTCGGCGTGCTGGTGGTGTTGTTCTGTCATCTTCGCCATCAATAAAGATTTTGCTCAACTTGACCTCTGACCTCGTTTTCAGAACTTCCTGTACGTTTTCACAGATTCTTCTAATTTCAGCATCGGATCAGAACGCCTGGAGGAAAAGATCAACCGGTGAGTACCTAAACCCGGGTTTCAGGATCCTTCTGGGGGGGCGCGGAACACGATCGTTACAAATGTAAAGATTAGCCGTCATAATCTGAAGCAAATTAAAAGTAATCTCAAAGTGGAATATAGACGACGGCTCTCGGGTGGGAGGGGAGTGAGATTAATCTGCAGGTGAGTTCAGTTCTGGACGGAGAACGTGTCCCGGATGAAGAGCCAACCTGCAGACTGTTTTTAAAACAGGTCATCTGGACAGTTTCTTTTGTGGAAAGATGTTTCACCCTTTATCCAGAGGGCTTCATCAGTCTGAGGAGTCCCAGGTAACCAGATGTCCACTAAGCAGTGCACTCCTTTAGTGGACCAACCAGACTGACCTCAGACTGATGAAGACCCCCAGAGTCCAGTTAAAGGGCGAAACGTCTCCACAAAATAAAAGACACTGTCCAGATGACCTGAGCACGAACTTAGAGTCCAGTTTTTGTTTGAGGTCAGTCTGGTCATGTTCGATTTCAGGTTTTGAGGTGGCAACATCTTTTCCCAAAGGGCCACATCGAGACGTTTGAAGAGAATTGGAAAATAAATTTTGACAGATAATCTCAAAGACCTTTTTTATTGTAGCATAGTTTGCGTGCTTTATAAAACAATTCTTTACGAAGACATTCTGTAAACTAGCATACAACACGTTAGCTTAACATGCTATAATGTTAGTGGAATTATGCAAAACAAACATTTGTGTTTCAAAGTCTTTAAGATTCAGTCTAGTAGTTCTGGAAACAATGACTTAAAAGTTTTTAAAAGTTTTGCGCATGATATTTAAATTTCCTTAAGTCTGCTTTTTTTTTTTTTTTCAACCTTTATTTAAATGGCGGTAATACACCGGAAGGATGTAAGCTGTCGATAAACCTCACAGAAGAAGAACCTTTAATTACTTTTAACTAAGGATATTAGAAGCCTGATGGAGATTGTCCACGGGTCACTTTAGGGTTAACCGGACCTTCCCTCGCTAAAGGAGAATCAGAACTCGTGTCCTTCAGTGAGTCGCTGTTCAGATGAAGAACCAGGTTTAGAGTTCAGGTAGTTTGATATAAAAAATAAAGACAAAGTTTTTGTCAATAAATTTCACAGTATGTCATTTTACTGGGATAATTACCATCGACGTCAGCAAAATTAAAGATTCAACAAATCAGCTGACGTTCCAAATGGATCGTTTTCTCATTCTGGTAAATTAAAATCAGCTACAAACAAACAAACAAAAGCAGCTCGTTTATGCCCATCTTGTATTTCATACTCAACAGTAAACGCTGCCAAAGCAAAATAGAAATATTACTTTACAAAAGGCACGGCATCAAAATACAATTTGACATGCAGTACTTGAAGTAAACATTCAGAGGTCCACCTGCCGGGCCGTTCGTCACGGTGAATACTAACAACACGGTAAATAAACTAGTACTGAAGTCCTGAATCAAACATCTGTAACATTTAGGCTGACGTCTTCGTTTGTAACGACAGACCCTGAACGCCTCGCGGGAGCCCGACCAACGTTCAGAGCATCACGGCGGTTTGGTCCATCGGTTAAAAACATCCTGAGAAACTAAATACTGCCCACTTCTTACTTACACAATGTGCAAACTGGGAGATATAGATATTTATATATTTGGCACATTTAAATTGTGTTTATGATCAACCTGACTGGCTTTTTTTTTTTTCCCTCCAACTTTTACTGCTGTGCGTGGCTTTAAGTCCCTTAAAGATTTAAACTGAAGCGAAGCGAATATTCCAGTTATAAAACAGTAAAAACTCGATATAAAAGTCGATGCCGACGGCCCGCAGCAGGTTTTACAGTAGATCTGCCAAACAACATCAAAAGTATTCGAATTAAAAACGGGCCCGGGCGGACGGCGACCCTGAAACGAGCTGCGCCTGCCGTTAGTGGTTCGTGTCCTCGGAGGCGGACGACAGATTCATCCTTTAACACAACACTTTCAGTCTCGTCCGGTCTTCAGGTTCACCTCGACAGTTTGCTGATGACTCGGATCAGGGCGGCGTTCTCGTCTTTCAGCCTCTGGTTGTCCGCTCTGAGCTCGCCCACAACCTACAAACAAACAAACAAACAAACAGTGACTCGTGTTTTAGTCCTCTTCTGTTAAGACTTCCTGTCCCAGAACATGTCTGACATATTTAGGAGTTGAGACCATTTCTAATTTATTTAACATATTCGAGCTGCAACAGACTGATGGGACGTCAAATCTGGAGAAACTTCTTCCTCCATAAAACGTGACGATCGAACAAAATAAACTCATTAAATATTTTTTTTTCTTTCCTCAGATCGACGGTTGATGTGTCGGGATGCCAACTACCACATGTCTGTTTACCTGCGGAAACAGGAAGTGACTGAAAACAGGTCAACGTGGCGGCGTCCATGGAGGAGTCCCACAGCCATCTTTACCAGCCGTTATCCGCCTGGCAACAAGCTAGCTTTGTTTACGAGCGCCGGCTTTAAAACCCCAATTTGTTATTGGAGTGATGTCATCCAAAATATCAGCCGAGTTTTTAATTAAAGAGAGAATCCACAACGACACCCAACTTTATATGAAGGGATTTCCCAGCACTAATGCAGCTGGCATCAATTTCAACGGATTTTAACAAGGTTTATTTCTGAAGACACTTGTTAGGAAGATGAAATTATAGTTTAGCTTTCAGTATTTCTACTTGGTCTCTTGGACTATTTATTTATTTTTAATCTCAATTATGTAAATAATCTGTAGTCTTGTGCTCATTCTGACACATTTTCATGCTCAGATTTGTTGAGTAAAATGCAGATAATTAGGTGAAACGGTAAACGTATCGGTGTTCGAATGCTGAGCTCGGTCTTTACGGCGCTCCACCGTCCTGATTCAGCTGCTCGACTGATTCCACCATAACTTCAACACATCGACCACATGACAAAACAGCTGTGCTTTGTTTACACCGAGCGTGGACCTGCGTTTCAGATTCTATATCCACGTAAAGCTAAAGCCTCTCAAACCGAAGTGTTTGACGAAGTCCAGGATAAACAAATCTGCTTTTGTTCAAACTATTCTCATAAAAAACTGGTTTTAACACCAGAACCATTCATGAAACATGAACTTAGTTTGGTTATTTTGAGGTAACGGGACGGTTAACTCAAGAAAAGCGCATCTAGATACCAGAAGTAGATATGGCCCTTTGCAGCTTCCTTAGATTTGGACAAACTGTGGATGAATTTATAAATTCTGTCAGGAACGTTTGGTGTTTTCTCAGAGCTGATTTACTGCGATGCTTCAATAAAACTCAGAGTCGGCCGAGGCCAAATTTAAACGATTATTCAGTCGTACCTTCAGCTCGTCCTCCAGCTCCACCGCTTTCCTCTGGAGGGCCAACTTCTCCTGCGAACAGAGACAGGAAGCTGCTGTAAAACCCACAACGAGTTCTGACACGCGGGCCTCACGAGCTCCGGACCTGCGGCGCCGTTTTAACCTCGGGCCCAGATCGCACCTCGCGAAGCGCCGTAAACGCACAGGAAATGACAAAAGGTGCGAAAAGAAGAGACGAAGAACGAAAAACTTACAAACTTCTCGAGCTCGAGCAGAGCGGGCCTGTCGGTGTCGCCCTCCTGGTTCTGTGAAACACAAGAAACCCTTCAGGCTCCAGGTAATAGACGGGTCCCACAAACAGGTTCAACAAGTCACTAAATTATTTGTAAAAAATTTTTTTACTGAAACTTTAGATGCTTTTATTTATACAGACGATAAATTAATTGAGATTACCGTAATTTCTGGTGTAAAAGCAGCTACTTTTTCCCCCCTCACGCTTTGGACTCTGCGGCTTATACACAGGAGCGGCTAATTTTATTTATTTTTTTAATATAATGTACAGTAATTATAATATTTTATTTGACAGACTACCGAGCTTCCTGCCGCTGAATAACATTTTTCTTTTTTTTAACCAGGTGTTAAAGGCGTTGTTCAGAAAAACAAAACATTTACAGTACTGTACGTAGCCTATTTTTGTGTATGTTACTAGTACATATTTTAAAAAAGAGTAAAGTAAAGTAGTGTATAGTAAATATCACTCACATCGAGAGAGAACAGGAGGGGGTGTTGCCTCTCTCCCTGTGAGTCATGACTCGTGTGCCGGTAAAAAAAAAAAAAAAAAAAAGTCTAAGCTCCATCATCCAGGTAAATACATACAAAAAAGGTTAAATCATTTCATCAGGACAAGTTTCTTTTTGGAGAACATGAGTCTGAGAGTGTGTCGTCATGAAGACATGACATCATGCTGTGTGTGTGTGTGTGTGTTAAAAAGCAAACTAAAGTGTATGAAACACCATGTGGTGTTTAATTCTTGTACTAGAGCTGCTTGCTGACACTGGCGCGTCTGATTTATGTACAACATTGTGTTTCACTGTAACTTCAGTAGGCGCAGCTCACAGTCAGGTGCGTTCTATAGGCCGGCGATTATGGTAAACAGTTTTCAGTGCGTTAACTAGGTCTGTCACGATAAATTTTACTTGGCGATTAATTGTCTCATAAAATATTGCGATAAACAATAATATTGTTTGTAATTTGACAATTTATAATTATTGTCAAATTTAAGAAAAAATTTTGGTCATTATTTTTGCATGTAGTACATTTTTTCTACCACAGGATGGCAGTATAAGACTATTTGAACCGAAGGCTGGATAGTGAGGGAGAAGCAGCGTGACTAAGAAAAAAGGGAGGGAGGCCCCTTGACGTGACATGGACTGTCTCTTGTTCCTGTTTTTCAGTTCTCAAAATGGCGGATGCCCCGTGTGGTTTGAGCTCTTTAGCAAAGCATTTTTCACATAAAGCTTTAAAAATAAAAAAAATAAAAAAAAACTAAAGTTCTCCGCTTATTTTTGCAGAGAAAAACTTCTTTCACAAAGGCACGAGTTTTAACCGTGAATTTTGGAGCTTCGACAAGACGGAGGGGTTTTACCTGAGGTCGGCCTGTTAGCTTAGCTCGTAGCTTAGCTTTAAAGATTCAAAAACGCAATTTTGGACGATTAAAATGGATTTTAAAGAGAAAAGAGAAAGGGAGGCGTCAGTGAAGAGCACCAGAGTTGAGCATTTGTCATCCGATGTCTTCATAAAGAGAGAGACGATAGTCGATAAATGAAAATGAGGTCGACAATTTTCATTTATCGTGCGATTAATTGATTTATTGTTTATCGCGACAGGCCCAGCGTCAACTCTTCATGATGTGAACTTTTCGACCTCTTCAGGGTTCAGCTGTGATTTATTTGGAGTTTAGTACGATTTTTGTGCTGTTCAAGTTTAGGAGCTTTTCTCCGACAAGACAACCCGAGGTGATCGCTGCCGTGCATTTCCAACAAAGCTCCGCTAGAGCTTGGGACTGAGCGAGTTAGCTGTGGCCTCCATCTTGAATATCGAGATATTTTGCTAACACACAGACCTGTCTCAATCTCTCCAGTTCCACCTTGTTCTGGCTCAGCTGCAGCTCCATCTCCTGCAGCTTCTCCTTCAGAGCGACGTTCTCCTGCAGAACCTGGACGTACAGCTGGACGGGGACAGGCGGGAACTCGTTATTAGAATCCGCAGCCGAAGCGAGCGCTGACGACGCTCGAGCTGCGTCGCTCACCGATCTGAAGTTTGTAAACGAGACGTCCAGTCGACTGTCGCTGAACCAACAGGAGAAATAAAAAGTTAACGGCTTCAAACGATTAAAATCAGAAGTTCAAGCTCTTATTTTGAAAGGATTCAAACGCTGACTTGTTTACGTCTGGATTCATAGAAATGTTTTTCACACTCACTCTGAGTTGTTGCTGCTCGTTTCTTCCAGCTGAGCTTCAGCGTCGTCGTTCTGAAAAACAAAATTTAATCAAAACCGACACTTTTTTACTTTTATTTAATTTGCAGACAGAAAACGTTCTTAAAGTTTGAAACAAATTAAACTTTACACAAAAACTGATGTTAAATACTTGAAAACGTGTCGAGCTTTTTGTGACTTAAATCCATTTTTACTTTAAGGTTTAGCAAAAACAGAAGCTGTTAATTAATCTGGAAATAAAATGTGATCGTTTTCTGAACAAATACAATTTAAAAAAGCTCTTTTGTTTGAATAATTTGCAATAAAGAGAAGACGGAGTCGTGATTTACTGCCCCGGGCAGAAAACAAACATTTTATCTAAAATAACAAGAAAACTTTTTAACAATAACAAGATTTACCGCTCTTTAAATATTTACTGTTACTATTTACCTTTTAGTAACCGTCATGTCTGCACAGACAATAATAAAGTTACAGGGAAAAAAAATCTAAATTTATTCATTAAAACTGTTTTAATTTGTGACGTGTAAAAATTAAAATAAACATTTTACTGAAACTAAAGATGAAAAGTGTGGGAGAGATCTGGTTTGTGATGCGCCAGAAAATCTTCCAGGTTTCAACTGAAGGCAACACATTTGTACTATTTTACAGGCTGACGCTGAACGCATCACGCAGATGTTTTCAGGACGTCTGAATAAAAAAATAAAAAAAACTTTTATGTTTTAGGTGAAACTTGTTTGATGGTTTGGAAAAAGTAGGAAAGGATTGTAGAAGCTGATTGTTTTGACCCAAGGACAGCAGCAGGAGGGTTTTTGATCTAAGGACAATGGGGAGGATTTGACCCAAGGGCAGCAGGAGGGTTTTGATCAAAGGAAGACAGCG
>JAVCKU010000117.1:26507425-26522232 GCA_032273985.1 Hypsolebias coamazonicus | reverse complement strand
GGTTTAAAAGCCGCTGGGACGTTGTGTTTAGAAAATAAACGTCTCAGTTTCTCTGAACACACAGAACGACCACTGGTCTGGGTTCCTCCTTTCCACCTGATCCTGGCTGGAGTTCTTGTATAGTCTTTGTGAAGAGAATCCGTCCGGACCATTCAGAACCAAACATGGAGGTTTTTGGTCTGTGGCAGGAAACCAACGCAGCGTGGGGACAACTTGTAAACTCCATAAAGAAAGACCACAGGAGGTGAACCTGTGACTTTCCTGCAGTGAGGCGACAGCTCTAACCACTGCTCCACTGTATTTTTCACATGATATAAAACTGAACGCATATTTGTTTTAAACAAACTGATTGAATCGTTTCCTGGCGGTCAGGGAGGTTTCAAACAGGTTTGACTATCGTTTTCCAGGAAGTAGACCGACCCACAGATTGTTAAGTGCATTCTCCCCTTTTAGTATCTGATGAGTTGTTCTGACACCTTTAACTTTTCTGAACTTTTAAAAGGCTCATTTATTTGAAGAGTTTCAACATTTTAGGGGCCGATGTGAGGCTGACGGGGTTTTACCTTATCAGCAGGACTGACTGTAGACGCCGTCACACTCTCAGAGTCTGGACTGGACACAGCGGAGCTTTCTGCAGAGAAATACGAGCATCGTTTTATAATTAGCATAAAAAACAAAAACTCAGAT
The DNA here is from genome assembly GCA_032273985.1 of Hypsolebias coamazonicus. Lineage (NCBI taxonomy): Eukaryota > Metazoa > Chordata > Actinopteri > Cyprinodontiformes > Rivulidae > Hypsolebias > Hypsolebias coamazonicus. The sequence continues at coordinate 26,521,545 of JAVCKU010000117.1, read as the reverse complement.
TTCCTGTGAATGGATGCTGGTTTACCGGGGCTGCTGTCCTTCTCCTCGTTCAGCTCCAGGCCTCCTGAAACGCCCCTCTCTTTAGACTGATCCTGCACGTTCATCTTGTCTTTGCTGCTCATCCGGCACACCGAACTCCTGAAACACAAACGAGACGCTCTCTAACCTTTAGTTTCACTGAGTTACAAGCTGTCTAATGATCTCAAACCTCCTAACTGTATTCAAAGATGTCAGCGAATGATAAAAACTGGTGATTAAAGCTTTAAATTAAAAATTTGTCCTGTTGTTTTTAAATAAAACATGCAAACTGTGCACCAAGATGAGCCGTTCGATTGGGAACAGAGAGCTCTGACTTCAGGTGTTGGGAGTGTCAAACAACGTGGAAAAAATCTACAAGATAAATAAATTAAATAACGGAGTTCTGCGAGGTTTAGATGAAGTGAGAGGTTCAGCCCAGCGGTGTGAAGCTCTGCAGCTCAGACTTGAACCGTCGTGTCTCTCATTGCTCAAGGACTTTTCTCTCAAATCCTCCCAGACTGCAGACAGGGTTGTCTTTTATCTCAGAATATTCTCTTTAAAACTGTGAGCGAAGAGTTTTTAACGCGTCATCTCTCCGACAAACACGTAGAAACATTAAAAACTGTGACCGAGTTGACACTCGGGTTAAAAAAGACCCGATTAGTTTCACCCGGCAACAGCTCGAGGCTTACTTTTCAGTCTGCTTCTCATTAACTTGGCAGTCAGGGAGCGAGACACAGACGTACGGTTACCATGGTAATGAGCCTGTGGCAGCTGCTTTAACATTTGTTTTGATCTGGGCTCTCTTTACTCTTCTTCTACGGTTTATAATTCAAAATGTGGACTTTTTTTTTTTTTTTCCCCTTCGGGTTTTGACCTTTACGGAGCTGACGATGTAACTTTGGGCAGCAAAGATCATAAATAAATGTTCCTGTCAGGAATAATGTTTGCGATGTGGAACAAGTTAAATATGGATCTTAACCTCCGCCGCTTGTTTTGTGCGTTCGCGGTGTTGGATCCTTGCTGGTTCTGTCTGTCCGATATCGACTGCTCATTGCGCCACTGAAAGAGAAAACACACTCAGACAAATCCCAAAACAACACACGTCACCAAATGTTAATCAAGTCTCTTACGCTGGCCTGTTTCTGCGATAACTCCTCCAGGAGCTCCGACACATTTTCATCGGCCACATCGAAAGGCGTCTGACCCTGCAGGTCACGTCGCAGACGGATTAAACGAGACGAACGTTGACGTTGAACCCAAGTTAAAGCGTTAAAGGCCTCACCCCGTTACTGCGAGCCTCCATGTCGCACAGCTGCTCTGCCAGGATGCGGCAGGCCTCGCCCTGACCCCAGTGGGCTGCGGCGTGGAGCGGCGTCCAGCCGTCAAAGTCTGTGGCCGACACGTCCAGCCCGCACTGACACAGGATCCTGAGGGAGCAGAACACGCAGGAGTGACACCCTTGAACCTTGGTACAGTGGTTCAGATCTGCGCCGGTCCACACAGTTCACAGTTCGGTGCGTTTTCAGTACGGGGACATTACAGCGCCTTTGGCCTGCGTGTCCTACAAATACAACAAGTGGAAGAAAAAACTGTCACGGTGGCTCAGTTGGTGGAGCTGCCACCTCTCAACAAGGTCACCAGATGAAATCTCGACCAGGTTCAGGGTGGAGTAGGCATGTTCTCTGTGCATGTGTGGGTTTTCTCCAGGTACTCTGGTTTCTTCCCACAGATTAAAAACATGCATGTTACTGGTGACTCTAAAACTGTCCCTAGATGTGAGAGAGAGAATGGTTGTTTGTCTCGTTTGTCTCCAAGTGTCCCTGCGATGGACTGGAGACCTGTCCAGGGTGTCCCCACCTCTCGCACAGTGATTGATGGACACCAGTGACCCCCGTGACCCGAAAAGGAAGAAGCGGGTAAAGACGATGAATGGACGGATGGATGGTTTATCGGTTGATTTCACACATTTTGTCAAACAGACTTCTTTCTTTTGAACTTGGAGCAGCCAAAGTGAAACAGGAAGTGACATCATAGGGGAGTTCTTTAAAAAGGGGAACTTCCTGCTCTTCGTTTCTTGAAACCAACTCTTCTTCGTCTCTCTCCGAGACTCAAAATGATCTAAAACCACATCAGCTTCTTCTCTTCTGTCTTTGATGTTATTTTAGTGATGTTCTGTTCGCGTACAGGCCCTTTGACATCACTTCCTGTTACTGCACATACCTCGCTTATCTCAGAGGCATGAATCTTTTTAGGAAAACTTAATGCCATCTTTCCAGTAACGCATTCATATTAATTACAAAATGTGATGTCAAAGGCTCTTTAAGGGAAACAAACAAATGCATGGAAAATGGAATTAGATACAAACTGATATAAAATCAGAAATCCTGCACGTTTTAGTTTTTCTACTCTTTATCAGGTCTTCAGGTTCTGCAGAAGCCTGTTACTCACTCATTCATTCACATCAGGTTTGTCAAGGCACAGAAATGGCTGAAACCTGCAGGATGGGGGCCCACAGGGACCATGACTGGGCACCCCTGATTTAGATAAAGACACTTTCCTGGAAATTTGTTCTGTTCTTAGCTGGTATGTGTTCTTATAAACTGTCTGTGGATTTATTACTTTCAGTCTGCTGCTGTAAAACTGCTGTGGTCTTTGTTGTTTTGTTCCTGTTCGAGTCGTTTGACCGCTCTGTGTGAATTTATTTATTTTTTTTACTTCGAGTCAGCTTCGTTTACATTCAGGCGATGACATTTTAAAATAAGTAATTACGTTTAACGTGGAGCCAATTGTTGCTGAACACTGACGTGGAAGTCGATCTCCATCACTGTCGTTATAAATCACTTTAATTATAGTGGACGGAGGAATGTGGCACCATCTTTAAAAAAAAAAAAAAACTACATTTGGAGTTCCCCACACAAACTGAACTCATTTGAACAGGAAAAAAAATCCTTAGTACAAATACGTTACACGTGGACAGTTTTATGAGATAAGCATACTTCAGGGCCTCCAGGTAGCCTTTGGCAGCCGCCACGTGCAGAGGCGTGGCTCCGGTTCTCGAGTGGCGAACATCAGCGGGCAGGCCGTCGTTCAGCCAGGTCCGGGCGTCCGACATCATCTGCTCCTCCTCTCTACGTTTAGCCGACTCCAAGTCCACACCTTCAATTAAAAACAGAAGAAAGTTCTGGGATGCCGTTCCTCAACGTAATGCATGTCGCTCAACGATTTTAGTGTCCGAGTCTTAAACTAAAAATGTGTTTTTGTAAACTGCGTTTTGTGCAGCGAGATCCGTCTGCGCTCAGGGGCACGTGCTGAGGTGGACTCAGCTACTACCACACCGGCTTTAGCTCAGCATTTGTAAAACTGATGGATTGATCTGTTTTTATGTTGATGAGGTCATTTAGGTGTGGCGACCAGCGGTTGTAGACGAACATCTAATAATTACGTTTTGACAGTTTTCATAAAATCTGTCCACTGACTCGGCAGATATTTTGCTAACAGCACAGACAAGTGAACACCTGATCACCTTTTGTCTTCAGTGGTCAACAATTAATACAAGTTAAAACCGTTTTGTTTTAAACTCTGCTTCATCAACCAGCGTTTGCTTTTGGATTCTGAACTTTAGGAAATTTATTGAACTTTTAGAGATTTTAAACAAACAGAGAAAGAAGAAGCACAAAGTTGTTTGTTAAAAATGTTTTTAAAAAAGCACAATACAGTTTGAACAAGGCTGGCAGAACAACGGTCCAGAACAGAGGAAGTTCTGTTGTCATATGAATCAGTTTACACATGCTTTTAATTTCCGTGCACTTTAATTTTAATTTCTGCACAGAACGACTGACTCACGCCCGATACGTGACTGAGATGTGTTTCTCATGTTGCTTCATCCAAACGGACCTTTTGGTGTGAAACTTGTTTTCGACGTGAAGTGTGAGAACCGAGCTGCAAAAAACTGAAGCTGACGCTGTGATAAGATCAGCGGCTTTAAGATCGAAAGTTCAACAACGAAAACAGCAAGAAAGGTGGAGTTCACACGTTCCCTCTGAAAACTCTTCCTCCCACAGACCAAAAACGTGCACGTTAAGTTCATCGATAACTAAACTGTCCCTGGGTGAGAGCGTGAACGGTCGCTCGTCTCCATGTGTCCCTGTGATGGACTAAAAATAGTTGAAGTAGCTGAAAACGCAGAAAGAAGCTTCAACTACCAGAAGGAAGTGGAAGGAGATGAAATGAGCAAAAAAAAAAAAAACAAACAAACAAACGTGGAATTAGCTGAAAAAGCTAAAGTTAGCACAAAAACAGCTACAAAGTAGCTGAAATAGCAGAAAAGGCTGAACATAGCAGACAAAAGCTGAAAGGAGCATAACAAGCTCTATAAAGAGGTTAATTGGGCTAAAAGTAGCAAAAACTACCACAAAAAACAAATTTATATGAAAAACAGCTGAAATTACCTAACTAATGCTAAAAAAATCTGAAAATGTAGAACAAGCAGAAGAAATCAGAAAGAACATGTTTGCCCAATTAGGCTGAAAGAAGCAGAAATGTGCACAAAAAGTGGAAATTGTCTGAAAAAAGCTGAAATTGGCAAAAACAGCTGAAAAGTAGTTAAATTGGTGGAAAGAGGCTGGAGAGCACATTTTTGTTGCTGAATTAGGCTGAAAAAAGTTTAAATGAGTGCAAAAAATGTGGAATTAGCAAAAAAAAAAAGAGCTTAAATTAGCATAAAAACAGCTAAATAGCTGCAATAGTAGAAAAAAGCTTAAGCTTGCAGTAATAAGCTGAAAAGAGCATAAACTGAAGTTAGAGAAAGAATCTGAAAAGAGTACAAAACAGCTGAATAAACAGCTGAAATTAGCTAAAAGTAGCTGATTTTTTTTTTAAATATCTGTACAAGGAAGCTGAAAGAAGCTGAACCAGAACAAAATGTGAAAGGAGCAGTGAAAGGTTGTAAACACATCTAAAGATTTGAAGGAGGTAAAATGAGCTCAATTCGTTTTCTATTTAAAAAAATGGCAGAAAAGATTAAATATTTAAAAAAGCTAAAGTTGCACCAATATCAGAAGTCATAGCAGGATTGTAAAGTAAAAGTGCAACGTGTTGTCATCATTGTATGTTCCCATACAATGATGAAATTGGTTCTCTGCATTTAACCCTTCGCACCTGAGATACACCCAGGTGGAGCAGTGGGCATCTATGCAAGCGCCCGGGGAACAGTTAGGGATTGGGTCCTGATAGAACTGAACGTTTTGAACTACGATTTGTAGAAACAGCTTGAAAACTGCGGGACGAGAATTGCTATGAAAACCGTACGGAAGAAAAATGGATCACAACAGAGTGAATGCGTCATAAACATTCACACGATTAAACGCAACAAATCTGAATATTTATTTTCCCATTTGTGTTGAAGCTGCTCACGCAGACACAAAAAGGAAGGAGACGGAGAAATAACTTGTTTTGTACTTTTTGAGCAAAGTTTTCATGATTAAAACTTTTAAAACGTGCTTAAAATATCCATTAGTTCAAATCTTGTTTGATGCTCAGAGAAAGTAAAAAACAGATCAACAGGATTTTATGTCATTATTTTTCTTTATATAAATAAAAATTAGCATTGTAGTGATTTTTAAAAATGTATATCATTGTTTCTGTCGTCCTCTCAGAGGATAAATAAATCATCTGAATGGATGAAGTCAAAACCTCCTCAGGCGTTTTTATTCTGTTCTTTGTTCGTTTTAAACATTTTATTAATTTAACATTTGTTTTTCAAACACTGGTTGTAAATGTTGAGAACGTTGTTTTTTTCTCTTCTTCATACAAACTCTAAATATTGACCAACGTTCCAGTTCGTTGTTATCACGAGTAAATGTTTGAGGTATTTCGCACCAGACTCCTTCAGAGCAGATTACAGATGCAAGTCACAGAAAAAACTTTTTAAACTTAAGATGATCGCAAACCAACAATACAATTTGCTGTTAAATTATTTCCACGATGCCAGAAAAACAAAAAAAAAACGTTTTTAGACCTTAAAGTTAACCTTCAGTGTTTTGTGGTAAACTCATCTAATGCAGGTAAAGCCGGAATATTTATAGTTATATTAAAAAATTACAGATTATCCTAATTTATTCTGGGTTTTACTCATCAAGACTTAATGAACCGATCGGGTCTTTGCCTGGCTCTGAAATAATTCTGACTAAAAACTAAGATTCCTCGAGTTGTTATTTATTAAACAACAATGCTTGTGTTAACACAACGCCAAGGCGGAAATTCATCAGCAATGACCTCAAAGAAGCAGACGTTGCTGCCCATCAATCTGGGAAAAGGTAATTTCCAAACCGTTTGGAGTTCATCGTTCTTCAGAGAGAAGAGACGATTCTCAAGTGGAAAACGTTTAAGACAGCCGACAACCTTCCTGGCAGATTCACCCTGAAGGTCAGACCGTGCGGTGCTCAGCGAAACGAGCTCCATCCCAGACTCGACAGGTCAAAGGTCATGACTTCTTCTCTCGAACACAACTTAGGTTTGAAAATTTGCATCTGGAAGAACCACCAGACTTCTGGACCGAGAACCAGGCTGCGGGGGAGCTGTTTACCCAGAATGCACTGCAGCAAACAGCTCCTCCCAGCTGTGAGCACGGTGGTGGAGGCTGATGGTTTGAAGGTTAAAAATCTACTGGAAGCGTTAAAAATAAATAAACTAAAAGGACAAAAGACAACTTATAGTAGAAGGAAATATAAAATATAATTTAAAGAAAACTTAAATATGATTTAAAAATGGCCTTGGCTGTTTGTCCACACTCCCACCTCCCCGAGGCTTCACTTTGGGGTCTGCTAAAGAGCTCTGAGGTCCACCTCCACCTCATCCGTCCCTGACCCTCCAGGGAAGCACCCAACGTTTCATTAAACGTTCTTTAAAGGCATCGAGGCGAACTGTCACTGAAGTCTGAAAACCAGCATCTGGCTCACCCTGTTTTAGAGAGAAGTCCTGAAGGAGAGACTCGGTGGTCTCGTCCAGAGCGATGTCCAGAGGGACGTCCCCGTCGCAGTTCACGGCGGTAAGAGATGCACCTTTGTGCAAAAGGAATCTAAAAACAAACAAAGAACAAAAATCTGTTAAATTCCTGATCCTATCAATCGGTCACGTTGTCTGTGTTTGTGCTGCAGGTTCCACCCCCACAGCGAAGAGAAAAATCTAACAACCACGACTGCAGGAAAAAAAAAGTTCATCACGTGTGGAGTCGCGCTGCAGCGACACGTTATCTCACAAAGTGCGACAACAAAGCGAGCGTTGTTCAAGCGCCCACGCCGACGTCCCCCCCCCCGGTGACAAAGAGTTGTTTCTGTTCGTTGAACTCACTCTACGATGTCCGAGTGGCCGCAGGACGCCGCCACGTGCAGCGGCGTCCACGCCTCGCTGTCCACCTGGTTCACGTTGGTGCCGTGATCCACGAGGAACTCCACCATCTCCACGCTGCCGTCGATGCAGGCCTGAGCAGACACGAAGCAAAAAGGAACATATTGAACGATTTTGTGTCCTTGAAAGGATGTTTGAGGTGCGACGACCAAAACATGCTCCTTTTAGAGCGTCTTTGACTTAAAATGAACTCCAACATAAATAAATTTAAGCCTCGACACCTTCATTCCTGCTCCTAGTTCATCCATTTCACCACCGTTCAGTTTCATGCTCTTATAGCTCGTTAAGCTCGTTGTGTTATGAATGCGTTAACCTGGTTTTATAGTTTTTACAGGATCAAGTGAAACTGCATCACCTGGTGCAGGGCGGTGATGCCATCGGAGTTGGAGCAGTTGATGAGGTCCGTCACGTTCTCGCCGTTGATGGTTTTGGACCGTTTGGCCTCCTCCAGCATGGCCTTGGCCTCCTCCGTGTCTCCGCTGGCGCAAGCAGCCAGAAACTCAGCCGCTCTGTCAAACCTCACCCTCTTCCTACAAACAGAAGCAACTAAAGATCACTGCTCTGATAATCAGAACGGTGTTATCCTCGTTTTTTTGTTTGAAACAGAATAATCTGACGCAAAAGGCTGAAGTTCTGAATTTTCCTGACGGACGGAGAAACCTGCGTGATTTAAAAAGATCAGAATCAGAAGAAACTCAAATAAAAAAAATGTTTTAAGATCTGCTGTGTCTGCTTGTGAAGCTTAAACAAAATTCTGGAGGCTGAATTTGAACTGTTTTGTTTTTTTTTATCAGCCACAACATTATAACCTGAAGTTAACACTGACAGTCTTATAGAATATAATCCCACCTGGCAGTCAGTGGGATTACAAAATTCAGCAAGTCACTCTGAATATGCTGAGTCAGAAGTAGGTCGTGCAACAGCAACGTGGTGCAGAAGTGGTGGAAGCAGCAAAGATTTGATCAAACACAAGCAGGATAGCTGTGAGACGGCGTCTGTACAGCTGCAGAACAGATGTTAAAAGATGGAACAGAACAAACCCAGAAATGTTGGAAAAATAAAATGAAGAAAGAAAAGTTAAAAAAATGTTTTTTAGCAGAGACGCTACATTGATCCATCTGTTTTCTTTACCTGCGGGGCCACAGGCAGCTGGTGTCTACAGTAGTCACTGTGAAGGCAGGGGACACCCTGGACATGTCCCCGGTCCATCACAGAGACAAACAAGACAACCAATCGCTCCTAGGGACAGTTTAGAGTCACCACTGTGCATGTCTTTGGTCTCCAGAGAAGACCCATGCAGCACGGGGAGAACGTTAAAGCTCCACACAGAAAGACCCCCAGTTGGAGGTGAACCTGCGACCGTCATGCTGTGAGGCGACAGCTCTAATCACTGCTCCACTGTACCACCCTGCATTAAGTAAAATACAGATGTTTTGGTTGTCGTGACTTGCTGTCGTCTCTTTGAACTGAAGCGGTGATTTAAAGATGACTTGGAGATGTCCCAAGACGAACGTTAAGTATCAGATCATCGATCCAGACGGTTTTCACTGATCCGCATCACTCCACTCTGGATCCCTGTCTGAGTTTACATCAGTGGTGCTGTAAAGTGGGTGCCAGAAACGGTTCAGTATATGTTGGTAGTACGGACGTATTTGGAACATTTTTAATTAAAGTGTTTCCTGTGGCGATGAGTTACGATCAGTTACACCATTTAAAACCAAAGGCTGAGCCGAATACTCGAGTTCACCCAGATACGTCTTTAGAGTCTAAAGAAAAGAGACGAGTTTCCACGGGACAGAGGCTCAGAGGTTTACAGAACCAGGGACTGAATTGATCGCGCTGGTTGACTAACACATCGCTGTAATGGATAAAACAGGTTTTTATCACGTTTTGGAGCCACGATACATCCAACCCTCCAAACACGGAGCTACCACTGATGTTCAAAACAGCTCACTTGTCAAAAAGGACTTTTTCCTGGTTGAACATGTGACAACATGAGCACAGTGAACGCACTAATGGACAAACTACAGGTGGTCACCGACTTACGGCGCCATTAACTTACGGCAACTCGGACTTATGGCGCCGACCCCAGTGACGTTACATTGTCTTTTTTATGCAGCATTTTATGTTTTTTCCAATTTTTTTTAGGGTATTTTGTTAGCTAACTGTTTGGAAACACATTAAAACGGTGTTCTAAGTACGCTGTTGTTGTTTTACATTGAAAAAAATGTGTTTAAAAAGACGTTACGGTCGCCATGTGGCCGGCGCTCCGAGTTACGGCAAAATCGGGTTACGAACGCGTAGGAAGGGAACCCGTTCATAACTCGGGGACCACCTGCAATTATGTAGCACACTTCATGTGAAATTTGGCATGAAATAAAAGCTATTTTTTAATATTTTTATGCTTTCCATTTTTTAAATGGACAGTCTGGCCATTTTTAAAGTTATGTTCTGTCCAAAGTTATTCATCGTTAGAACTCATAAACTGTGGCAGCAGTCAAAGAGCACAGAGTATGAAAAACAGGACAGAAGTCTCTGACCAGGCTGACTAAATGTTAGCTCTATGATGGCCATTCTTATTGTTTTTCAGAGTTACAAATGTAAAAATAAATAAGAATACCTGTGTGAAAGGATTAGCTAATATTATTAATATCTTAGTGTATATCTTAAGCATTTACCCTCCATTTATACAGTTTTTTTATATACATTATATTTTTGCTATTTTTGTGTGTAACTGGGGCTTTGAGTACATCGTTTCACCTTGTGTACCACATGTGATGTGAATGACAATGAAAGTGACTTGAACTTGATTAAACCTCTACACTTTAGGAAGACACCCGTTTTGATGAGAAAACAACAACAAGCTAATGTTTGTTGTTGTTTTCTCATCTTGAGAACATTAGCAGTTAGGTAACTGACTGTAGATATGCTGATGGGGTGTCAAACTCACAAAAGGGCCAAAATTAAAACCTTTTTCAAACTAAGGGCTGGTTTCAGAATCTACATTTATTCAAGTTAGATACAAACATTGTTTCTTGGTCACAGGTTCCTCAACAAGAGTTTGATTGGTCTCATTTGACGTTCTCTGTTGCACTTTTGACATCATAATTAAAGATTACTGAAAAAAATTAAAGAGATAAAAGTGTTTTGAATTTAAAATAACATCTTGGGGCCAGATAAGATGTCAACAAGGGCCACATTAGGCCCCCGGCCGGGCCTTGAGTTTGACACGTGGCATAGAGGCTGCTGAATGCATCAGTCCACATGAGGTGAGCAAACTTTTGGACTGAGCAGGTGTGCTGTTAAAGTGGACTGCGACAATTGGAGAAATTTGTATAAGGATAGGTGTACTGGTACACTTAGAAATAGGATTAAGAGGTAAGTATAGGTGTAGGGACATGAGTACGGGTACAGTTAAGAGATAGGTGAAGAGGTAACAACAGGAAATGTGATTTAGCCTTTGTCCCAGATAAAACACCAGTTCTGAGTTGACTGGGTTGTGATTCAAGCTTCTCTTCATTTATTTTAATATTATCATGAAGCACATTTGCAAACTTGTTTGTTAGAGGTCACTTTCTCTGCAAATGAAATAATGGCGTGGCAGTCCCTCGTTTATCGCGGGGGATCTGTAACCCTGAAGACCTGTAATAAGTGAAAAATAGCAACATAGGAATTGTAGTACAAGTAGTAAGTAGTAGTTTATTTTTTTTCGGTCACTGCAGCTTATAGACCAGTGCAGCCTAAATACGTTAAAAAAATTTATTTTATTCAGTGGGCGCAGCATATATTCAGGTGCGCTCTATAGTCTGGAAATTACGGTTAAAAAAAAAGCTGCACATGAAGTGTGAAAGACTGTTCTTCAAAGAGCCACATAACAGTCCATTAAGCATTATCCAATTGAGAAAAAAAATCACAATGACAGACAAACCTGTGAAATGTATCCAGGGGGGACGTGAATTGGTGGGATTGATCCATTTGGGGACATCATGGGAACTTCAGCAGGACCTGTAAGGGAAGAGAACATACGTTTGTTAGAAAAGGCGATGTAAACCATACGTTCTGAACTGCACACTTCATATTTTCTGTTCACAAATACATCTTAAGTGCCTCTTATTGTCATCCAAACTGCATCAAACAATATAGTCCACAATAATATAAGTTTAGGTGAAAAAAATTGTATCTACTGAATGAATCCATCCATCCATCCATTATCTTTTACCCGCGTCTTCCATTTTGGGTCACGGGGGTCGCTGGTGCCCATGTCCAGCAATCACAGTGCGATGGGCGGGGTACATACACCCTGGATGGGTCTCCAGTCCATCACAGGGACACATAGAGACAAACAACCATTCACTCTCTCTTTCACACCTAGAGACAATTTTAGTTATCAATCAGCCTAACATGCATGTTTTTGGACTGTGGGAGGAAACTGGAGCACCAGGAGGAAACCCAGCATGCACAGAGAGAACTTGCAAACTCCACCCAGAAAGGCCCCCGGACTGGGACTTGAACCGACAACCTTCTCGCTGAGAGGCAGCAGCTCTACCAGTTGCGCCACCGTGCTGCCCTGAATGAATCCCTGCTTTACCAAAAATAAAAAATAAATTAAAAAATTGCAAAATAAACTTAGCAGACTAAAAAAATCTGTTGACTTTTCCACTGTCCAAATCTCATCCAAAATGTCTCAGTGCCTCTTCCTCTGTCTTCCTGTGATGGAGGTCTGCAGCTGCTAGAGTCATTGGGATCCCATCAGGACAGCTGGCCTTAGAATAAATCACAGCACAGGCCTCACTAACTGCAAATACACATGCAACAATGAAAACACAGATATATTTTCTGTCCGTGTTGACATGTGTTAAATGACAATACGCAGGGTTTTGTTTTTTTTTTCTAATTTGATCTACTTTAAAAGTCAAGCTGACCTAACAAAGAAAACAATTGCCCTCATGTTCTGTGGCAAGATTAAGAGACTTTAAAGTAAACTGACTGACATGGTCACATTCCCTGAAATTTCCTCCCACACAACTTCCAACATGTTTCTGCTCTTATTTATCAGATCACAAGTTTTCATATTTTCATCTATCTCTCCTACTTCAGCTAATACTCAGATCCTTCACTCCGTTTCATTCATTTCAACCTTGCCCTACCTGATGCTCATCTTCTCTTCTCACCTTTTCCTTTCAAACACATTCCCGTTGGCAGCTGAAGCTCTCAGCCACGGTCCTTTACAGCTGCCAAACAAACAGGTTCAGTAAACACAAGCCCCTTCATACACAACTGGAGCAAAGTGTGCAGTGTGCACTAGTGTGTGTTTGTTGAGAGTCGGCCACAGGTAGATAGAGACAGGCTCCTTTCAGTGCCGTCAGCTCCTTCACCGTGACGACCAGGACTGGATATGAAAGTGTTCATTGAGAAGAAGGTCACAGCAAAACGGAGAGCACACACAGAGTTCCCCTGAACCTATTTCCATCACTGACCATACATTTCCCTCTGGCTCACACACTCTCAGACACACACACTCAGCAAACAAACGTGTGTTTGGACAGTCTCCGCTGCCTCTGTGCTCTTCACTCAGCAAACAGCAGCATTCCTCTACTCACATACACAGAAAATTCCCATCCCAGGCCCCCCAGGATTTGATGCAACAGGCTCTGCTACCCCTCCCCAAAATACAAGAAACTCTTTGTCCTGCTGACCAACACACACACATACACACACACACTGCAGTAAGTCTGAATATTAGAATGACTTCCATTTAAAGAAGCTTGGGATAAGCAGGCAGTTGTGCATGTGCACTGAACAAACTGTATGCCTACATGTCCTGTTAGAACAGTGGAGTTTAGTAGTTTGACTTTCTGGTCTTTTTTCAGCTTTACTATTTAAGCACTTCAAATAAAGTCATGACTTCCTCTGCCTAATCCTGCTGGAATCCCAGACATCCCCCCCACCCCCACCACTGTCTACATTCGTCGTCTTCCATCTGTTTCTTCTTCCGCTTCTGACTGCTGGATATGTTCGGTCAGAGGATCATATTTAAAACCATGTAGCATAATGTCAGCAGCGTGCAGGGGCATCATCATTTGTCAGACAAAAACATAAAACCTCCATTAGTTTTTATAGAATATGTTGGATCTGTTCTTCCAAAGTAGGTGGAGTGGGAGGGGGCACAAAAGGCTTTGGTGACCAGGCTCTCACAGACTCAGGTGGACTGTGAGCCGCGCGGAAACTGTGCACACTTTCAGCAGACATTTAAGACTTTATACTCGTGCGTCCACCCTGAGCAGCTGCAGAGCAGCTCCGCAGAAAAGGGGCATTTACCTTCGGTAGCGACAGAAAGAATGAGCTCATGTATACAGGCAGTTGAAATGAGTTTTCTCTGCAGGGTAGCTGGACTCTCCCCTAGAGATAGGGTGAGAAGTTTGATTATCCGGGAGAGACTCAGAGTAGAACCGCAGCTCTTCCACATCGAGAGGAGCAGTTGAGGTGGTTTGGGCATCTGTTAAGGATGCCCCCTAGATGCCTCCCTAGGGAGGTGCTTTGGGCATGTCCGACTGGGAGGAGACCCCCCGAGGAAAACCCAGGAAATGCTGAAGAGAATATGTCTCTCAGTTGGCCTGAGAACGCCTTGGAATCCTCCCAGAAGAGCTGGAAGAGGTGGCTGTGGAAAGAGATGTCTGGACCTCCCTGCTCAAGCT
>JAVCKU010000117.1:26449380-26461959 GCA_032273985.1 Hypsolebias coamazonicus | reverse complement strand
ATTATCTAATAGTTTTCAATGGCTGGCATTTTAATTGGTTTGTAAAAAAAATAGAAGAAAGATAAAACAAAAAACTCAAAATTTTCTTTAATTTTCCCACCAGGACAGATTGATCAACGAGAGGAACTTGTACGCTGTCGTTAAGCTTCAGCTCCTCAAGACCATAGTTTATTCATTTATTTGCGGGTAGACTTTGTGGAGTAGAGGAGAAAACAATGTTATCCACTAAATCACCCATTTTAACTAATCTCTAATATTAGAATCTTTGCTCCAATCCCCTCGTGCCCGCTTCATATGATCAAGCGGAGCTTCTCGAACTGCTCTGCACGAGGACAGTCCACAGATCAGAGTTTTGACTGGAACAGCAGAGCACGTGCAGCGTTCATCAGGAGGCTCTTGTTCCTCCAGAGATGCTCAGTAAACAGCTGCGACAGCTGCAATTAGACTTACGAGGAGGTGGGGGTGTAGTGGAGTGAAGGTGTTAATGCAGCGGAACCCCTTCACTTGTTTACTACATACCATACTAGTTGAGGTTATTCCTCAGAAAGTATAAACAAATCTGTACAAGTGTTCATTTGACCTCCTCATCCTCCATGAATTATTAATCTGCAGCTGTTTCACATCAGAGGCCTGAATCTGTTCAGGTGGACTCACCTCTGGTTCCACCTCGTCGTCGTCCTCTGCGGGTGCAGCGCCCTCTGTACCACCGCTCTCCAGAAATTTGGTGAAGCCCTCCAGCGTCCTCTCGCCGTTATAATCGACCACCTGTCGACAGCAAGGCATTAGAAACGCAGCGTTTACTCCAGACCTTTAAAAACAGACGTTTAATGATGTCGACGCAACGTTGCAGAACGTCTAATGTTGAATATCAGAAAAACTTCTACACTAGAAACCTCCATTAAGGGCTGAGATCATTTTGTTTCCACTTCAAATGATCAAACCAGCGTTCCTTGAAGAAGGCACGGCAGAGTTTGAACGGTCAGTAACTTTGTGAGCCGCTGCTTCAGACAGAAGCCGAACCAAAACCAACGGCAGCGCTCACCTTGTGCTCCTCTCCTGCAGGGAAGAACTTGAGGGTTGGGAAGCTGTGGACTTTAACGGACTCAATCTCGTTGGCTGTGGAGTCCATCTTGGCCACGATGGTGTCGGGGCTGTCCTTGTATTTTTCTCCCAGCTGTTCCCAAATGGGGGCCAGCTGTTTGCAGTGTCCACACCAAGGTGCATCTAAAAAGGACAAAGTTACAGAAATACACATTGATGATGTCGTACAGGAGAGACGCGCATCAAGACCAAACAATGTGAAGCAAAAATATTTTAATTTTGTTGAATTGTGGCCCTGATTAAGTCGAGCGTAACATGAACCTCTTGCTTTAATACAACGTTTAGGAATCCACCAGGGAATATGGGGCCTTCCCCGCCGTGCACGACTACATTTATCCAGCCCAACGTGGAAATGTCCTCCACACACGGAGCCCATTTGGACTCAGATGGTTATAAAATATTCCTGCTGCTATATTTAACTCCATCTTTTCGGTATCAGTGTCTGGTAGCACATCATTTGCAGGAAGGGGTTGGGGTGAGAATGAACAGCAGACTTTGGAATCAACTCTGAAGATATTTTGAAAACGGCTTTGAGTTTCACGTCGACGACGAAGGCCACGTCTTTCACCTTTGAGGAACTAAACCGTAAAATTCAAACAGCTTTTGAGTTGAAGAAAAATGAAAAGAACTCACAAAATTCCACAAAGACGTTCTTTGAAGGGTTGAAGGCGACCTCCTCGAAGTTTTTGCCAACCAAAACCTTCACAGGGCTCTTGTCCCAGTCTTCAGGGATGTCCTGGCTCATGAGGTGTGGCTGCAGGGTGATTTAAAAACACGTTAATCACATTAAATGGAGTTACTTACAGCTGTAAAATAAAAATGTACGTAGAACTCAGCTACATAGTTTTGCGTAAGCAGCCTCTCCGGCCTCACCTTCAGCTTGCCCTCGGTGAACAGCTTGCAGAACGCCGTGATGCTCTCTGCTGTGATGGCGTCGCTCTCCGGCTTGTACTTGGTCATTTCGTCCTCCAGGGTGATGAGGCGGATGGCGGGACATTCTTCCTTCTTCAGGCCGAAGAACTCCAGGATGCGCTGGTTGTCGTCGATGTCGCTGTCGATGAAGATGAACAGGATCTGCACGCGGAGACGGACGAAGACCAGACAATGATCAAGGTTTGTCCCAACGTGCATCAACAAACACCAACTCTAAAGAACATCTCTAGATGGCTGAAGTCATTACACGACTGCCTTCAATGGCTGAAATGTTGATTTCTGTAGAAATTCACAGCGTTAAACTACAGCGTTACGTTAATTATGCCAACTGTCAGCAGTCTGTCGTTCCTGTTTAATGGTGCACTTTTTTCTAGGCACATAAATAGTTTATTTTCCTGCTCCTAACTTAAAGTTTCAGAGGTTCACACCAATGCTTTAATATTAGTTTACAGAAATTTATGTTACTGGTGAGCCCAATCAGAAGCAGCAGCAACTTTCAAGTCCTCAGTCTAGTTAAAATTTGTCAAATTAAAAAAAAAAAAAAAAAACACACAAAAAACAAAAACAAAGAAAAGTCTTAAGAAATCAATGTGAAGTGTTTATACCGTACTTTCTGGTGTGAAAGCTATATATATATATCACATCGCTCACATGCCCAATACTTTATTTTACCAGTTGACACACTGAACGGAGGAGGGGATTCTCCTCTTCCGTTTCATTGGTTCGTCTGACCTGTTCAGTAATTTCATTGGTCAGATTTTTATTGTTTTAACCTTTATTTATACAGGCAGTCTCATCAATACGTCTCTTGGGGGGTGGGTCCTCATGACTCATACTACCTCATTGGTTCATTGTGGTTGACTGCCCGTCACATTGCCTCTGAGAGGGATTATGGGTAACATTTTTGTTCATTATGTGTTAGTTTGTGTCGGGCCATTCAGTAGAGTAACCATGAGGGAGGGAGGTAGTTTTCATGAAGACATGTGGGGTTCACTGTGTTTGTGTTGAACAGTAAAATAAAGTCTATAAAACGCCATCTGGTGGTTGATTCTAGATCTAGAACAAGAGCTGCACATCTTTCAGTTGCTGTGCTGCCACTCACGTTATGTGAACATCTGTAGCTTTTGTGTACATTTTTTTTTTTATTTATTTAGTGTGCATGGCTTATATTAGGGTGCGCTCTATAGACCGACAATTACGGTACTTAAAACGCACATTTCTTGATGCAGCTTCTAACAGGAATTTTAATATTTCAACAGCACTACTCAAAACTGACAGTACTGTAGAGGTTTATGAAATAGCGTTAGCATAACCCGATAAATTTCGGGGCTCTAAAAAGTTTTTAAAAATGACATTAATCTACTTTGGCCTTAGCTGCCCGCACGCAGATTAGCTGCTAGCTTCTGTCAGAAATTAATCTTTTCTCCAAAATGAGGCCAATCAGAGCCATCTACAACAGGTAAGATACTAATTGTTCATAGCCTTCTCAAAGAAACACCATTTTATTGCACAAACAGGCTCTTCTCTTAAAGAGAACAGTTAATCTAATGCCCCGCTTCCATCAGGGCAGTTTTCATACCTGACCCTTGAATCCTTCGGCAGCCTTCTTAAACTGGTCCATTTTGTCCTGGAAGTCCGAAGCAGTCTTGGGCAGGAACATGAGGATGTGCGATTTGATTTCTCCACCAAAGATTTTAGGAGCGGTCTAAATAAAAAATAAAATTACTTTCAGGGAACTCAGATTTTTACACAGTCGATCAGAAAACACCATGCTTAATGTCGTGCGTACTCCGCCCGTCCTTTACCTGCTCGGTAAACTCGATGACCAGAGGCAGCTGGTTGGACTTCACAAAAGCCAAGAGTTTCTCTTTGGTTAGCTCTCCATCAAAGGTGTTGCGCCCTTCATCAAACTGCCAAGAAAAGCACAGACACAAATATCATCCACCTGGTGTTTTTTCATCTAGTCTGCCTGAGAACAAACCTAGATTTACCGGACAAATGTCCCTTTTATTATTAGGCATTAATAATAGCAGAGGTGCATCTCTGCCAAGCAGCTTTCTCTGGCTCACAATAAAAGGAGAAGAGCTTCCGAGCACTGAAACTTGATCCTTAATCCTCAGCTGCAGTAAACAAGCCAGAAACCTGCCGTTTATCACGGCGTAGCTGCTGCTTTCAGTGGGTTTGCTTATCTGCAGCCCACATGTTAACGGTGTTCACATCAGAGTAAAGTTACCAGCAGGAATCTGAAGCCACACAAAGGCACGGCGAGGTGAAAGCACTAGTGCAACCATCTGGCGCTCTTAAGGTACAGAGATTTGCAGCAGTGTCATGATGAAGCAACGCAGGCTGCAGGGAATCACTTCATAACTTATGACCCACCCATGACAGCAACACCAGAGATCTGGAAAACCAAGTGGAAGATCTGCTGCTCCATAACCAAGTTTTTAACCACCAGATTTATAATCTTCATACTCGATTTCACTTCTCTAAAGCATTCGACTTTGACCCAGCTTGGAGAATCACACCAGGGTTCTGCTGATAAGGAAGCTGAACACATATCAAAGCTTGCAGAAAAGAAACCTCAATGTGAAAAACCAATTATCAGCTCGGTGAGTCAAACCCAGATTCTGAACGTGCACATATTCACAAGCAACTAAAATATACATTTTTAAAAACCAAACATGCAAAAAGTGTGAGAAGAGGAATCGCATTGATTTTTAAGTCTTCACTGGGATCTGAAACCATCACACCTCATATTTTTAATCTTAATTATGCAAATTCCAACAAGAAAGTTAATATTTTACACTGCATTGGGCAATTTTATTTAAGGCTAGTAATGCTTATAATATATCTGTCTACAAATGCTTCAGTCTGGTGATTGTCCCGAGGTGACATGCTGCTCAGTCAGCACCACCATCTTCAGGGACCAGTAGGAAATGCTTACTCTTGTGATGGGTATTCAGCTAAAGATGTAAACACATCCACACTTTCACCTGCACAAAAGCAGGAGCAGGAAGCAGTGGGCCAAGCTCTGCAGGATGCAAGGACTAAAAAGGTAAAACTAAAAATAAATAGGTTTGTCTTAAAGAGGGTTATCAGCAATATGTTTTATGTTTAAACAAGTTCATAAACTGGTCTGTTCATATTGCTGGGCGAGTTCACCAGTCCAGTACCCATCCTCTGGACATATCAAAGCTCAAGTTTAGCAGTTCTGTGTTTTAGAACCAGTTCTATTAAAGCAGAAGTCAGTCGTCAAAATAACGGTTTCGTTAAGTACCAGTTTCAGTACTTCTGGTCATTCCAGGTCGTTGCTGGCGCTTTGCATCAGCACATTTTTAAACCACAATACTAATTTCTACACAATCCTGGCTTTAGTGCATTTAAAAAAAAAAAAAAAAAAATCAAGAGTACTAATGAAACATCTGGATAAAACTTCCAGAAATAATTTCATGTTTGATAAAATTGCTTATACAAAACGTGTTTTTTCTGCAGTTAGTCCCTTAAAATGGCCGCCACTCAAGTCAGGGGGCGATCTGTAGACAGTCAACCATTTTCTTGCATTTAAAGCAAACCAACTTGTGCAGCTGGTTGGTTCGACTGTTAGAAGGTCACAGTTTTATATGAAACAAAAGTCAATCACAAAAACATTTATAGCGGAAAACCCACAAATTAAACTTTAGTGCACATCTTAAGCATAGTCTGCAAGAGACAGCTGGAATCAAGCAGCATGTCAGAGAAGCATTTGGGCTTAAAGTTTCATCTTCACCTCTTAACAAATGGGAGCTGCATGAAACAGAGCATCGCCTAATACACTTCTTGCACCCAATTCATCAGATCAAGCTGCAAAGCCATAAGCCAACAAAAGTTTTAAACCATGAATGACCTCAGGCGAGCTAAATTTAGAAACTGAGGTCTGCAGCGTCAGGTTACAGGAGGTCAAACACAGCGGGGAGCCTTCAGAAGCTCTGAATGCTTCTACAAGTTTGTGTTGGTTAGCTGGTCCAGGGATTAGAATATGACAAAAACTTCAAGTCACCTTCTTGAAGAGGACAACGCCATCTTTGGACACCTCGAACTTTGTGTAAACTGCGTCACTGGAGGTTATGGCGAAGGGGACATCATCGATGGCTTCGGCTGCCTTTTCCAAAGCTTTGGCGTCGTCAGACCCAGCATCCTAAAACAACAAAACCTGTCCGTTCACTGAAAGCTGTAAACTGAGAGGCTTCTTTTGAGAAAAAGTTACACTGAAAAAAATAAAAATAAAAAATTCAGTTCAACTCCGTAAAGTTCGGAGGGACTCGTACCTTAAAGAAGCCGATGACAGCCACCTCGTTGTCGGCAATCAGAGACTCCGCCTCGGTGACCTCGTTCAGGGTGGCGATGGCGGGCCCGGTCCGCTTCTTCAGCCAGTTGACTATGTCATCCGCCTGCCTGCCGGCTGCGACAGCAAAAACAAAAACGGGCCACAAACTTTAGCGGACACACGTTGAAATGGCTCAGAGGAATGTAGAACACCAAAACTTTAAATCTAATTTCATAATTCAGGAATGTGAGATGCTTAAATGGGACATCTACAAGTGTGTGAAAGCTTTAGTTCTTTATAAAGTGAAACAAAGTTGCCGTTAGAAACGTCTGCATTCATTTTGCCTCAGATTCAACCGTTTTGGGTTTTTTTTTGCTGCTAAATCCTTACTTTGCTGTATCGAAGACGAAGACTAAAGGTCAAGAAATGCTTGTGTCTGTCTTTGAAGTGAGACTTCTGCAGTTCATTTTAGACCTGAGTGATTTAACTGAACAGGTGACGCAACAGAGGCAACTTCCCTGATGAAACGCGCGTCAATGAGGCAATGTACAACGCGGCCGTGCTGCTTCTAGAAGCTGGATTTAACCCAGACTAGTCATTTCCACAAAAGCACTTGCCTCCACCTCCCGTCTCAAACGGAGCCTGGCTCAGACCAGCAGAGGAGGCGACGTGATGAAAAGCACATATGTCAGGCCCGACTCTGCTCCAGCATGAGGGGAATGCGCTGAGGAGGCCCGACCCACAATCTGCCGGCTGCGTGTTGATGAAAGCTGATTGGCTGGCTCACTTTTTTTTTTTTTTTTTTAAATGCTGCTTTGCAGATCAGATTACCATAGTGAAAAGACTCTGTAGGTCATCTACAAAACTTGTATAATCTTTTAGACCACTAAGGCCAGTCTTTTGTGAAAGTTACTAAAGATTATATCACTTCAAAAGAAAAGCTCTTGGGTGCATTAGGTTAGAAAAATCAAAGTTTGCATGGTGAATAAAACAAAAATGTTCTAAAAATATGCATAAGACTAGATTAAAAACTGCAATCTGAATTTGGTTTTTAGATGACCACAACGAATCAATCTACATCATTAATGTCTAGAAACGCTTGAGTGCAAGTTATTGATGCACACACGTCCGCCACAGAAAACCGTCACTCACCGGAGTACTCCTTCGGAGACTCTTTATCTCCGCCCTTGAAGAACTTGATGGTGGGATATCCCCGGACGCCGTACTCCTGGGCCAGCTCTGTTTCCTCGGTGGCGTCCACCTTGGCCAGGCGGATGTCTGAATTCTGGCCCTTCAGCAAACCGGCAGCCTTGGCGTACTCCGGAGCCAGGGCCTTGCAGTGGCCGCACCATGGTGCATCTGTGGAGTACAATCAAAATGCCTGAGTCTGGTTTTACAGCTAAATATGGACTCAAAGAATGAAGCCAGAGTTAAAATGATTAAACTGGCAATATACTTTAATCGGGATGAAGGGGAATTAAAAATGAGACTATGAATTAGCAATGATTAGGTAATCAAAACGTTCACTCAAAAAGGGTAAGTTTAACTCTTCTGCAACCTTGATTGCAGTTTTTACCTAAACTTGGTCACTGAAACTTCGAGACGGAACTAAAAACATCCCATGTTTAAGATTTTTTTTTTTAACAAATAATCATTCTTAAACTTTACAGACAGTCAAAACCAAAGAAAAAAAAATTATAATTGAAGACTTAATCTTTAAACATCTGTGTGATTTGGTTAAACTTTTTTTGTGCTCAAAAATGTCTAACATGAAGTTGGTTTAAGTCAATAAATCATTAGTATAATTTCGATATTGCAGATGGCTGTAATAAATTTGGTCAAGTTTTTTTTTCTAGTTTGTTCACCATGTTCAGCATTTTAAGTAGTTGAACAGAAACAAAAAGACCTGTAGAATGCAGCAGAATTGCAACAAATCAGAAGTGACACGTCGTTTAAAGTGACCAATATTGCATCATTAAAAGAACTAAAACTTCCTCGTCCAAGACCAGTCAATGTAAACGTGCAGGAACTTTTACAAGTACACGTCAACCCAGCTCCAAAAACCAGCCCAGAACCCTCCCAGCTGACAAACCAGACCTTCGTCCCTCCCACGATCCGGAATGTGGAGCTTCTGCATCTCCCGATTGGTCCGGACTGCTGTCAATCAAATTGTAGGCGGGCCAAACAGTGTGACGAAAGGAGTAGCGGGACGGGCCTGAACCCTCCCAAACATTTATTTAAACTAATATCCTGCGGCTTTAAAAAAACTAAAATGCAACTTTAAATAAAACTACAGGAAACACGCTTCGTTTGATGTGAACGCAAAAGTGAAAGTTAGAAGACAGAAACCGCAGGAGGCAATTGAAACCTCCACTCTCTTTCTCGTTCACTCAAAGCTTTGATATTAAAAGATTTTACAGCTGGCAAAAAATAAAGGCAGCTCGTACCCCGAAATACCCCCGGTAACGAAATTGTTTACAACACCGCCGACGTTTAACGGCTACAGAGAAGCTAACTTTTTGGTGCTAGCTAACCAAATGTAGCGAAATGTTTTCTAAAGAAAAAAAAAAAAAGAGAAATTATCTTTAGCTTGTTTCTATAAATATTTAAGACAGTAATGCCGCTGAGGAATGCAGTTGTGCTTCATGTTAGCGGCTACCAGCAGCAATTTATCTCAAGAGACGAAGTTTAAGGCAAAACGGAGCGTTAGCTTCACTTACAGAACTCAACCAGGATGTTGGGGTGAGCTTGGAGAGCCTCGTCGAAGTTACTTTTCTTCAGCACCAGAACATCTTCTTCTTCGGCGATCTCAGCTCGGCAAGCTACAGCCAGAGTGCACAGGAGCCAAAACTTAAACATTGTTACCGTCGAGTTTCCTTCCGAACCGGGACAGCAGGGTCGCGCGCGCACGGTCAGCCGTGGGTATGTGGATAAATTCGTGTCGGGTTTTTTTTTATTTTTATCTTCGTCTTCCTTGTTTGCGGGGTTCGGGAAGAGTAGCTGGTGTTTTGTGTCTACAGCTACTAACGTGGCAGCGCACGGAGAAACCGGAGGGGTCAGCTGCAGTGCGCATGCGCCTTTATAAGGTCGATAGCTGTTCGTGTTGAAATGTGACTGGACCGCAGCGCGCGCCACCTGGAAGTGAAAAGGAGGCGTCGAAAAGCGCAGCAGATCCGCATTAAAGCTTAAAAAAAAATTACAACAAAACTGCGGGAAAAGAGGTTTATTCACGCATCAAGGTAGATAAAACTGTGTTCAAACATCTGAGCTTTAATGAAAAAAAAAAAAAAAGCACAACAAATGGTTTTATGGGTCATTTTACAACCTGTCATGCAGCTTTATGCAAATTGAGTCGTTTTATTTCAGTATTTATATATCTTTAATCTGATATTGGGCTTTTATTTCTAACGGTGCACACTAAAAACCGCTGGCTTCAAAACAGACACGCTGACTGGGTCACATTTGAACAGAACAAACAGGTTAGTTTATCAGTTTAATCCACTATAGGTTGAGTTTTCTACTTTGGGTTGACATGACTTATTTGTTAGAGATATAAAAAGACCAGCTATAAGTCTTGAGTAATTATGAGTAGGGTTTGTTATCTTTCTGAAGTTTTTCTTGCTGACTAACTTCTGCAATTTGTGCCTCAGCTGATCAACTAGCAAACACAAAAATGATTATGTCAGTTTGATATTGAGATAAAATTTGGTGTCCTAGGAGCCAGAGATGTGATTTACAGCTCTTTGAAGGGAGTCAGATCTTGTGGTTCTATTTGTTTCAAGAAGTTTTAATTTCACCACTATATTATACAATACAATACAACTTTATTTATAAAGCTCTTTAAAACAACACCGTTGACTTGTTGCTGTTGTCATCACTCTTTGTTGAAACCAGGTCTCTCTTATAAATGAGTCCTGGAGGCTCAATGGGATTAACCTGCCTAAATAAAGGTTGAATGAATATTTGGCCTACATCATTACATACATGACTTGTCAAGCATGCTACACCTTCTGAGAGCATGCTCCCCATGTACAACTGCTGCGCTCCTCCCGTTTCAGTGGAAAACCAAACAAAAGTTGAGGAAATCATGATCAGGAAAAAAAAAGAGAGAATGGTTTTCAATTGTGATTCAGTTCCCATTGTTCATTTTAAAGAGTCGTTCAAAAGATTTGAATCGTTCATGAACGTCTCATTTCTAATAGCACCTAAAATCATCATCACAGAGTCTGAGAGCTAAACTTTAATATGCAAGAGTGTGGGCAATATGCATTCCTTCAAGGGAGTTTTATTTTATTTTGTGAAATGTAGTCAATAAAACCTGACATTTAAAACTTTTTTTAATGAAAAAAAAAAACTTTATTAAGATAAGATTACTGGAGGGCTTAAATTGTTTTAATAGAAAAGTCTCACTTAAAAAAAAAAAAGAAATATTG
Source organism: Hypsolebias coamazonicus (assembly GCA_032273985.1). Lineage (NCBI taxonomy): Eukaryota > Metazoa > Chordata > Actinopteri > Cyprinodontiformes > Rivulidae > Hypsolebias > Hypsolebias coamazonicus. Next base: position 26,451,189 of record JAVCKU010000117.1, on the reverse strand, counting down.
AAGACAGATGTCTGAAAAGTACTGAAATGTTCACATATTTAGCTGAAGCCAGACTTAAAGAACATTACGAGTTGGATTATTTTAGTCTGTTTTCAAAGTTAGATGCTGGTTGACATAGTTGCTGTATTAGTAAATTATTCAGTCATAAGTGAGTCCAGAGTCCATCGCCACGTCAGAGGGTTGAACAGCAGAGGCAGGAATTAGTTTTTACTTCCACTGTAATCAATACAGTTTGGCACAAAAACTTTATTATCCAATGAAACTCAAACAAATATGTTTCAAATTTTTTTTGAGAGATTTATGAAGATAGATCCAATGAGAGTTTTCTTTAAATACACATTAGATTGAGGTAGTTATGTTATTTTAGATTAATTCCTGCAGTTTAAACTCTGTATGAGGCGTTAGAGTCCTTCTTGTGGGCTCTCCGGTCCCTGTAGAACCAAAGTGAGTTTGGCATCGGTGTTTTCGGCACAAACGTTGTTCTCGCTGTGGGTTGGACTCCACCTGGGTTGCACCTGATCTCTGATCCCGCTTGTGGATTTCAGTCGTGGTGCGAGAACTTCAGGGTCTCGTTTTTTGCAGATGATGCGGTTCTGTTCTCTGAGCACTGGGTTCAGCTCCTCTAAGTCTAAAAAGAGGGGTCCGAGGTGAGCGCTTGCCTCAGTTGTTTTGTTGTCCTGCTCCTGGGTGATGGGTCAACGGATCAAGTAGCCTGTGGTAATGAGGGTGTCGCTCCGGTCTGTTGTGGTGCAAAAGGCCCAAAAAGTCAACCATTTTATATATTATTTATATAGCACCATATCTCAACAAAGTTGTCTTAGGGCGCTTTACAGGAAAATCCACATTCACAGAAAAGCCAATTAGTAAAGTTCTCTATCTAAGGAAGTCAGCAGACTCGTTGAATCTTCACTACGTCACAGTCTTCTAAGTTCTGGATTTACTGGTCCACCTACTTTCCAGCCCTCACCTGAGGCCACGAGATACTCATTCTGACTAAAATAACAATGTTTCTGATACAAACAGCTAAAAACAGCTTCCTTTGTAAGGCAGAAAGCTTTAGAGATGAGCTTCATCACCTGGGGGGAGCTTCTAGAGCTGCTCCTCCACATCTGAAGCAGCCAGCTCATGAGGTTTGGGAACTTGATTGAAGAGGCTCCTGAGCACCTCCCTCTGGAGGATTTCCAGTCATGTACCACTGGAAGAAGACCCCAAGACAGACCCGGAATATGTTGGACCAACCCTTTTCTGTGTCCTCTCTTGCCTGAGAACACCTTTGGATCCCGCTGCAGGATCTGGAGAGGGTCAGTCTGGGCCCTGGATGAATGGAAGGTTCCCTTTCTCACAAAACTTGAAAGGATCTAGTTTGAACAATACGCTTTATAATAAACTGTACATTCAGCTACTAAAAACGAGACCATAAAAATACCATAGGGTGTTCAGTTTTTATAATTTATAAAACTTCTATGATAGTTACGCTGCAGTGCATTCTGGGTAAATGACGTAGACAGGTTGTTTCGGTGTGAGCTCTATTCAATTGCTTGAATGTTAATTTTGGACATTATCAGACGTTCGGCCTTTAATTTGAACTGGAATGAGTTGACAGAAAGGAGAATGGAGAGTTGAACCAATTTTCAAGCTAGCGACAAGGCTAACATGACGTTAGCTCCGGAGCAAATTTTTATCTCGTTATTTCTAGAGCTAATATATCATATTAGTGCCACAGCTAATATAATAATACTGTATACATATTGGTAATACAAAGTACTATATATATATATATACTGTATATATATATATATATACTGTATA
>JAVCKU010000117.1:26414175-26425641 GCA_032273985.1 Hypsolebias coamazonicus | reverse complement strand
AAACGAAAATATGTGATGAGTTATGTATTTTGATGTATTATGTATTGATGATTTTGTTTGAATTATTATTTGAATTGTTTGAATTGATTTATTTAAAAAGGGGCAGATATGATCAGATATTTTTCTTCTTCTGCTGCCTTTCATTTTATGTTTGTTTAAAAAAAAAATTGTATTTTGAAATTGTCATTGTGTTTTTAAAAATTGAAATGAATAAATAAATTAAAAAAAAAAAAAATAAAAAGTCTAGCTCTGCACGTCTACACGCCCTAATTTATGCTTCTGTCTTTTATTCCTGAGAACAACAAATCTAACAAATCACTATAATCACTTTAGTTTTCTCTAAAAGTGCAACTTTTGTATCTTTGACAGACACAAGAATAAGATTTTAAATTGAGGACCACGACAAAGCTACTTGTGAGCAGACATGAGTTAAATCAAACAGATGATAAAGGTTCGACTTCCAGCTCGTCCCGTCAGCTTCGGAGGCGTGGGACTCGGCTCGCCCGCAGGTTCCCACCTCAACTTTTCCACTGGCAGCGATCAGAACGCTCTGATAACGAGTTTCCACTCACCCAACGTGTGCACGACTCTTTCAGGTGGTTTTAGAGCCAAACGGTCGACTCAAAACAATCAAAGGATCAAATTAAAAATAAAACTCATAATAAAACCCGACAGTTCAGTCCAGTCTGAGATTACTCACATGGATCCGCACTCACTGGTCCCCCTGGAAAACAGAAAAGAAAGCCCCTGTTAGAATCGGTCAATAAAGCAGGAGGAGGTCAGAGGTCAGGAGGCTTACAGCTGCAGAGGAGCGAGGAGGTGAGCAGTAGCAGGAGGCCCATCCTGTCAGAGGAACACCGAGGAGCCCGGCTGCCCTGCAGGGTGACAAGCTCCAGACTGAGGCTGGCTGCAGAGTGCACGAGTGGCGGGTTGTGGGTGGGAGTGGACACTGAGCTGGCCACTCGGCGGCGGTTATCACCCCGAGCAGCCATCAGCTTGGCTTAATTTGACAGGAAGTGAGTGTTGTTTCCTCAGGATGTTCGCACCGCCCGGCTCTTTGCTGCCGTGGAATGTCCTCCTCCACGGACGCCGTGCGAGCGGGAAATTGTAGTCACAATAACGCCGGGCTGCTTGGGCACGCAGCGGTCAGGCCTTTGACCTTTGACCCCGACTGGCAGAGCCTGAGCAGCAAAAACTCGGCTTCCTTAAAGGCAGATTGACAAGTTACTGTACACGGGTTTACACCGACAGAAATCAGAGGCTGCTTCTTGCAGGACATGGTTTTTAATTATCTGATCTGAAACCAAACACAAACAGATTCACACTAAAATAAAAGTGTTGGTCCTTAAATTAATTTAAACCTTTTCCTTACGGCGCTCACGACAGTGAATATTATGTTTTGTTACGTTTATATGGGTTTGATTTACAGTATAAAACTCAATGTATCTCTTCAAAGGCTATTAAAGAATCCCTCACACTGCCACCTTGTGGCTAATCTGAGGAAGTGCACCAAATATTTATCTAAAATAAGAAGGCGGACGAAAACATGAATGTGTTATTATTTAAATTAAAGAAAGAAAGAAAAACAAGTCAGCATTTTGATTTTAATCTCAGAATGTTGAGGAAAAAAGTTAAGTCTGAGAAGAGACATCAATTTGTTTTCTTTAACTGTGGCCCTAAAATCGTTTTCTGTACATCCATGTCAGGAAAATGAAGCCAATTCTTCTACAGCAGACGGCTGTACATTTTACACAAGACAACATCTCAACACTGGAAATGAGGCTTTAGCCACTAATGATTTGAGTTCAGAGATTTAAACTTTTAACTGCTTAAACAAGAATTTATTTTTGGATCTTTTTTTTTTAACACTTTCGCTGCAAAAGATTTCTACAATATTATATTTTCTGTCATTCACCATGTATAGATTTTTCAGTTTCGATGTTTAAGAGTTTTGCAAACATTTTTATTCCTCTGGTATTTATTTGTTGCCATACAACCTGGAATTATTAGTTTTTAAATTGGTTAAATTAATTCTACAAAATATTTCAGATGAATAAACGTAAATGGGGAAACTAGTTTAAAATAGCTCTATCAAAATAAAACTAAAAACTGGTGTGCACGTGTGTTTTCAGTCTTGTTTCTTCAGGTTCATCTAATCTGGACTTTTTATCCACTGTTCTACACAACTTTTTCTCTGATTTATGGAGTGTTCCTTGGTCTTCATGATGTCTCTGTCAGAACACCTGTTAAATCTGTCGGCGCAGCGTTTCGAAGGTTTAAAAACATCTGAAGAACCGAATCGCGACGCAGATTGAAACACACATTTCAGAACCAGAACGGATCAGGTGTTGGATTTGGTTTATTTCTTCTCTGCTCTTCGTCACAGCCAGCGAAGCCGTCTACAGTCTCACAAACAAACCTGATTGTTTTCAGTTTCTTTCCTTCTTTGACTACGGCGACAACGTCTCTTTTTCTTCAAATCTAAAATCTTAAAACTCAAAGCTGGAGATGAAAGTGGTTCTGGTGCCGAGGTTCGGTTTGGTTGATGCTCACTGAAACCCTGACGGGGGGGAACTGTGGGGATCTTTGACCACCACTCTTTCTGCAGGGGGTAAAGAATAAATCAAAGCTGGGGGTCATGTGACGCAGAGGGGCGGGGCTAGAGGAGGAGCCAATCAGGTGCGTAGAGAAAACTGAAGACATACGTCCAACAAAATGTACAAATTAAAATCATAAATTAGAAGAAAAGGGAATAAATGTAAAAGAAGCTGGAGGAGGCACGCTGTTGGTGATTCTGCACACCTTTAACAAAAACGCCTCCAGAGCCAGACTCTGCTGAAGAACCGGTCCGACGAGGACCTGGCAAGTCCCTCACACCTCCAGCACCAAAACCACCAAACTCCAAATCAATGAAAGAAAAATAAATAAATAAAAATAACCTGACAGCATTTAGACTTTTGTTTCTCAGAGGCCAGGAGGAACAGAAACAGGATTTTACTCCTCTGAAGGAGGTCTGAAAGGCCCGGTGGACCCTCCGGGCATCATTAGTTTAATAGTCAATCTGAGATGTTTCCTCAAGAAAAATCTTGAAGATGAGCGTTTGTAGGGAACGGGAGCTGCTGCTTTCTAAACCAAGGACAGGTGCAGTTTTCACTGAGCCACAACGAGGAGGTCCGGGTGGACGGCGAGGAGTACGTTTGGCACGTGGGGGTCGGAGGAGGAGGTGGTTTAGGAGCAGGTGCGGCGTCTGCAGGAAAATTATCCTTCATCCCGTCTGCCAGACGACGACGTCGGGTCCTTCCTGGCAGAAACGTCTGAGGTGAGGCTGCGGACAGGTCCAGCGTGAAGTCTGTGTGTGAACTCCCCCCGTCCAAGCAGGTGAGGTCAAAGTTCATCCAGGTAGTGATGCTCGCTGTGCAGCCGCCCCGATCGCTGCGTTCATTAAAATAGAGCCCCTTCTTCTTCTGCTCTTTAAATACAGACTCCAGCGCAGCCAAGTCGACAATCATTAGCTTCATAAGAATAAACAATAATACTAATATAGATATTTATATGTTCGTACAGAGTCATTCTTAGACATCTCTGAAACATTCGGGAAGGGGGGGCTGGATCTGTACAAGAGAAATGTCCTTTACATCCCACGGCGGGTGGGGGGAGTGGGAGAGCTGGTATGTTATCTGAGCCTCTTCTCTGCTGAGTAGATGGACATGTAGAAGTCGTTGCTGCCGACCGCCAGGTGTGGCTGGAAGGAGAGAGAAGAGGCGTTTACAACGTCCGGCGCTCGTTCACATGACGCTGATCTGATTATTTAGCTGCTGGAGACGCACAAACAAAGTTTAAACTACAGAAACGGGTTCGGTTCATTAATTATTAATTAAAGGTGCCTCGTGCATGAGCACTGAAGAACATTTACTATTTGCTCTGGTGATTTTGAGGAAAAAAACATGCAAATTATACACGAAGAAATCTGCATTCTGGCTGATGAAATGATGCGTTGACGTTTGGAGACGTTGCGTTGTACGAGAACGACGTTCTCCCATACTCAACAATGGGATTTTGGTTAAACCCAGACCTGTTTGGAGCTCTGCAGCTCAGACGGGACTTCACTGCAGAACCTTCATTTCAAGTGTCAACGTGCCACAAACAGCTGGACTTTAAACGTCCGAACTAGCATTTCTAAATCCTTCACGGTTTTTACACAGTCGCAGTTCAGGTTTGACGATTTTACCAAGAATGTTCAGCTCACAGTTGATGATGTCACATTTAAGCTTGAGAAAATTCATAAAATGTCAAACCTTTTGTGAAGAAACATTCCTTACTCCACAACCGTTTTAATTAAAAGTACATATTATGCATCAAAATGTTGGTATTTATGTCTTCTTTCATGCAGCGAGACTCTTCTTGCGGTAGGAGTTCAGATTTACTCTAAAATCCTCCCAGATTACAGAACACGCACTCCCAAAGTTGCACATATTTTGTAACATTTTGGCTCAAAATTGTCTCTTCAAACCAGGAATTTTTTTCCAACTCATCTTACTAACATTTGTATTTGTAGTACTGTATTTTTTGGACTATAAGGCACATTGAGCAAAACAAAACAGTCAGATAAGTCAAACTTTATTCAACTCATGGTTCGAGGTCAGTACGAACAACCAGAATAAAACCACATAAGACACAAGGATTTTAAGTGCGCCTTATAGTCCAAAAACTACGGTAACTGTGCTACCGTCAGTCTTCTGCTGCTCATTTTAAAGATCTGACACTTTTTTTCCTGCACGGCGACAGTTTGTTTGTTCGAGGTTTATTTTTCAGTCCGTTTCTCTCTGTCAAGGAGTGAGTCACAGGCGTGTGGTTACCATGGTGACCCTTACACTCCACATTTAATCACGGCTCTCTCTGCTTTTCTTCTACACCAAAGCGTCAGCATTTTCTCTGAGTTCTGTTAGAAGTTCAGGCTTTTCTCGGTTAATTAATTAATTTTAAATAGAGCGACAGGTTGAGCTGAGGAGCTCACGCAGAGCTGAAGCTGTTTTTATTTTACCCAGTAAGGATGGAAGGCTAAACAGCTGATGGCTCCGATTCTTTGCCCCATGAAGCCGTCGTAGTATTTGATGTTGCTGATCACGTCGCCGTTAGTGTTGTAGACAGCTATGAACTGGTTCATCGACCCGCTGCCAAGAAACAAATGCGGAGGTTAGTTGGTCTGAGCGTCAGAGTGTAGGTGCGGAAAACATTTTATTTAATTTACAAGAAAAAACAAAAAGTCATGTCTATGTCGGACTGATTCTGCACAAACCGACTGACCAGGCGAGGAGGTTGGCCTGAGGGTGGATGTCCAAAGCCGTTAATCCCTTCACGGTCTGCAGGACGTTGATGGAGTCCGGCGACCGGGGCTCGAAGAACCGAACGTCTCCGTTGACGCTGAGGGGAGGAACCAGAGTCAGTGCGAGCAGAGCAAACGGCGGTGCGTGAACGCTAGCGGGACGGCGACGCGTCTACCTGACGCTGATGATGTTCCCGTCCGGTTCTTTCTGCAGGTGAGCTTTAACCACCCAGGCGCCGTGCTCCCTGTAGGTCATCACCCGGCTGCAGAAACACAACAAGGCAACGGGTCACTCTGCGTCCTCGGGCTGCCGTGCATTCGCCTTTATTCAGGACAGAACAAGCCTCACGAGGTAAACTGGACCCGAGCGTTCTTCTTTATTCTTCAAGAAGTTTCTATTCTTGTCCATCAGTTTTCCAAACTCACAACCGAAATGCACGACGTTACGAGCCTAAACCCTGACGCCGAGCTGTTCACTCAGGCACGAGCGAGTTCAACGACCAACAGCCGAACACTGTGAGCTTGGAACTTCTTCAAGAAGGTAACTCCTCACTCCTCAGATCTCCACCTTCAACCATCGAGTCGAGGAGGCGACAGATCCAGGAGGCAAACCCAGACCTCCCTCTCTCCAGCTCCTCCAGGCCAAGATGTTCCCAGGCCAGAGAAGATGCGCAAGCCCTTCAGCAATTTCTGGGTCTTATGTTTTCTCCCCGCCCTGTCAACAGAACCGAGCGCCCCACCTGGTCCTTCACCCCCGTCAACAAGTGCCAGCACTGATGTAGCACTAAACTATCAGGGTGCGATACAGATGCGCTAGCTAAAAGCGCTTCACTTCTCTCACGTGAAGACAGGAACACCCTGCCGAGGCGACTGAGGGGAAACACCGCAGTCAACCTGTAAAGAGAGGCGTCCAGATCAGACGTACGACCTCAGCTGACTCCTTTCGGTGCAGAGGAGCAGGGGCTCTACAAGAGCTCCTTATCCCGGACCCCCTACGATGGAAGCTCATTTTGGCTGCTTGGATCCAGGATCTGGTTCGATCATGATCCAAAACTCATGACCGAAGGTGAGAGCTTGAATGTAGACGGACCAGTAAATCCAGAGCTTTGCCTTTCGATTCAACTCTTCCTTCAACATGGCTGACCGAAGCAACACCCTCATTACTGAGGGCAAGGCCCCATCCTACCACCACTCATCACTTGAACTCCTGCACCTGAGGCAAAGCTCCTTGGATGCGTTGAAGAACCAGAAAGAAGTCAGGATTCCTTGGTCTGTTGGAACCGGTCCGTCTGTCCAAGAGTGTGTTCTTCTTCAGGTGGTTCAGACGATCGTTGTTGTCTGACACACAACTGCTCGTACGAATCCTAAAGAGGTAAAAAGCTGCCAGGGAGCAGGAGAAGACTATTGAGGATGGACTACATCGAGGATGTGATGGAGGAGGATCTGCAGGAGAGATGGAGACAGATGATCTGCTGTGGAGCAGCCAAAAGGAGGAGGAGGAGGAGGAAGCTCTTTACAAATGTTTCTAATCAGCAGTTTTTGTATTTAAGCTTCAAATTTCTATTAAAGCAAAGTTTTGCTTTTAAAAATATGTTAAACAACCTGCAGTTGTTGGTCATCTGTTGAAACTTCGTCAGATTATTTTAAATAAAGATGGCCTTTCTCAACTACAAACTCCGGTAATATAGGGAAAGTTATAGAAACTGGTTTACTTCAGGACCTTCACATTTACGATGAATAAAACTCGCTTAAAACATCTGTGCAGGTTTTAAGGTTTCTGAAGGACAAAGAGGTTTAAGTCCTAGAAAAGCAATACTTTAAGTTGAACTGAGCAGTCAATGTCTTATAATTTTTTTTTTAACATATAGCTTGGTATTTTATTAACAGTCCAAATAAAACAGCTCCACCTGCAGTACACGTGAGCCACCACCAGGTGGCAGCATGACACCAGGACTAAAGAACCCAAATCATGTTTCCTCACTGAAGATAACGGAATGACCCAGTCCACTGTTTTACAACACATTATAAATTATAAACACCACAGAAAGAGCACCTGAACTGTTTAAAAAACATATATTGGGGACATATTTCTCTCGTCGCCGAAAAGCACAGATAAAATATTTATTTTACACAGTGAGTTTATAGCTCGTAGACACATTTTCCATCTAAAATACAAAGTTTAAACACGTTTCTTGCACCTAGCTTCATGTAGTTTCTGAGAAATGTGACTCTGTGCAGCATTAAAAAAACATTGAATTAAATTTATTTAAAGATTTATGAACCATTCGGTGGTACAGATGCTTTATTTAACCCCAAAGGGACTGAAATTACAATGAAGTTGTGGCAGCTGAAGGAACCGTGATCCATTAAAACGAAGACAACCCCAAAGGGAGATTTTCAGCACGTTAAATAAAACAAATATAGATTAAGGAGGCGAAGAATGTAGGACTCGGCTGTTTTATTTACGAAGTAAAACACTGCAGGGAAATTAAATCAAAGTCAAAAACCGGTTGAATTTGTTGGGAAAATGTCGAGGTGAGAAGTTTTACCATTCGTTGGGGCCCATCCTGCGGTCGAAGACCCGTACGGATCCGTCCCCCAGACCGGCCACGATGAGCGAGCGCTGGGAGTCGCAGGAAAGGCTCGTCACGCAGCTGTCCGCTCCAGTCGGGATGTCCTGGTACCAACACAGAAACCGGGTCGGTTCACGTTAAATCATCAATCCTGCGCGCTCATGGTGGACTCAATAAGCAGCCACGGGCCATTTGTACCCGAATTAAAGCCATCCATCACGACGACAGTTAGAACAACGAGGTCAATTAAACATGTAAAACAAGAAGAAATCACTTGGAAGAGACTGAATCACATTTAATCTGTTCATCCAGACGGACAGGCAGCAGCGAACGGAGGAAAAAACTGAGTTTCAAATTTTACTCTGGACTCTGGTTTTTATTCAACACATTAACGTGAGATTATCCAGAGTTTCATCACAACTCTCTGCAAGTTTCAGTTAATTCTTTTATTTACATTCAAATCTAAACAGAATCATTGAGAAACCTACAAGAAAAAAGCTTCAGGAGTAAAAGACAAAAAAATATATTTTATTTATTTTTCTGAGAGGAAAAAACGAACGTCCGTGACTAAAGACCGAGCTGTTGCATGATGGGACTTGTAGTTTTGTTACAGATACCCAGAACGATCGAAGGCCGACACCGCAGCAAAAAGTACAAAAATAAAACAACTCATAGAAGCTACAAATAAACAAACGTACAAGCTGTTATCAAAAGCGTTTAATGAAACCCTGAGGCCGCAGGTTCGAGCCCAGGTTGTGCCAGGAAGGACGTACAACGCTGGTCAAAACGTTTCTAATTTGAACAAATTTAGGATTTTTACAGTTTAAAACAGAAATTAATATATTTATATGTTCTGACTTTTCAAGACCACGGAGAAACTCTGTGCATGTGTTTGTGTTGCCACGTTAGAAAATCTGTGTATTCATGAAACCAAAAAAAAAAAAAAAAATGGTGTCAATTTGAAACCAAATGTCTCCACAGTGATTAGATAAAATTAAAATAAGTCATGTAGAAAAAGTAACTGCATAAATACGACCTGTGAGCACTGACGAGTAACAAGCTTCTGGTGATGAGATGCGAAGGACTGAGCATACAGCAACTGTTGCCCGAGTTCATCACCAGTCTGCATTTTGTGAGAGACTGAGCAACTGTTGCCTGAATTCATCACCAGTCTGAGCTTTGTGAGAGACTGAGCATTCAGCAACAGTTGCCAGAGTTCTTCACCAGTCTGCGTTTTGTGAGAGACAGCATACAACAACTGTTGCCCGAGTTCTTCACCAGGCTGCACTTTGTGAGACTGCGCATACAGCAACTGTTGCCTGAATTCATCACCAGCACGTGCTTTGTGAGAGACTGCGCATACAGCAACTGTTGCCTGAATTCATCACCAGCACGTGCTTTGTGAGAGACTGAGCATAAAGCAACTGTTGACAGAGTTATTCATCAGACTGTGCTTTGAGAGAGACTGCGCATACATCAACTGTTGCCCAAGTTCTTCACCAGTCTGCACTTTGTGAGAGACTGCTCATATAGCAACTGTTGCCTGAATTCATCACCAGTCTGAGCTTTGTGAGAGACAGGCAACAGTTGCTGTATGCTCAAAGTTCTTCACCAGTCTGCACTTTGTGATAGACTGAGCATACAGCAACTGTTGCCTGACTTCATCACCAGTCTGCATATTGTGAGAGACTGAGCATACAGCAACTGTTGCCTGAATTCATCACCAGTCTGAGCTTTGTCAGAGACTGAGCATACAGCAACTGTTGCCTGAGTTCATCACCAGTCTGCGCTTTGTGAGAGACTGAGCATACAGCAACTGTTGTCCAGGTGTCTTGGTGGTTTTCTCCTTCCTCCACGGTCTCTGAGTTTGTAAGGACAACCTGCTCTTGGTAGATTTACACATGTTCCCAATTCCATATTCCTTCCATGTCTTGATTACGGGTTTAACAGTATTCCTTGGAAATCTTTTTGTCTTTCCCATGATTTGAACTTTATAACAATATTTTCTCTGAGTTGAACTAGGCCAGTCACTTCAAAGCGGGTTAACATTTATGCAACTTGTTTTATATTATATTAATTAATTTAATTGGTCTTACGTTGTAGAAATTTGGTTTCACTTTGACACTGAAGCAGTAATTTTATTCTTCTTTTGTAAAGAAGGCCCATTTTTATTAACCACGACTGATTTATAACAGCAATAAAGCCATAAAACATCCAAAGGGGTGAATACTTTTGATAGACACTGACATAATTTCAGTTTTTCAACATACCAAATAAAATTACTTTTTTTTTTTACATTTAATAAATATAAACATTAGAAATTCTTACAACCTTTTTTAAATTTGCTATAAGGGGGGCAGTTTTAAACCTTAGCAAAATTATCATGTATTGACCTTTCAATATAATTTTTTTGCTCTCGTATTTATTTTTTATTGATTTGTATAATGTATTAATAATATGTACTGAAACCAAACAGATGTCCTTGGTAGATGAGTAAATATTATTCAGTCCAGCTCTACAGTTGCTGCGAGGGAGAGGAAGGACCTTCAGCTTGTTTTTGATCACACTTTCAAACTAAGGTCATTTTCTTTTTGAGGCTACAGAGTTTCAAACCAGCTCCTGGGACTTTAACAGAAAAAAAAAACAACAACTAATGTTTTAGGGGCAGAACCAGGGATGACTACAACAATTTTTAATAATGGTCACTAATAGGGCTGAAAAGCTAGAAACTGGTAGTAACCTGCGTTACTGTATTTAATTACAAAATGACAAAATCTTTAACCTGCTTCAAATCCTTCTTGATTTAGTTTCTGTAAATCTAAAGAGCCAGCGCTGGATTTTGACAACTACATAAACATGTGCGGCTACAGACCTGAATATCCAGGCCTAAAATCCACGCCGAAGAATTATTTACCAAGAGTACCGAAGATGGCACAAAATATTATACAGCCATGGCTAGACAAGCAAAGACCTTGCACAATGTTTGACCTTGATTTGTGACCTTGACCTTGAAGCTAGGGTAAGAAAAAGTGTACATGGCACTCCGTTCTGTGATGATGCATATATTTAAACCACATTTAATTTATTTAAATTAAAGTTATGGACCAGACAAGAGAAAGTTTACAGACAAACAGACTATACAACAAGTCAGCCTTTCAACAGGCATATTAAAAAAAAAACGGGTCCAAAAGTGTTTATTTCAAAAGTGTACACCGGTGAGTTGCATCATAAATCAGAGAGCAGTTTGGGTACAAAGCGAGCCGAGAACGGTGTGGGGCAATAAAATAATGTGCACAGCCATGATTACAGAGCTGAATGTGGAAAGCTCCGTGGTTTTAATGTTGATTCTATTTTTATGAAAATGTTTTATTGAGTTTCTTAACTTTCACCTTCATCTGTTGATTTGGACTTTTAACATGCAAAATCAGGAACAAACTTTCTGGGATTGTCAAGATGTGCAGCAAAACTGCTGGCATGGCCCTACAGAGCCTCCCTGACCTACACAAGACGAGGTCAGTGAACAAGGCCAGGCAGATTCTGGCAGATCCTGATCATCCACTCCATGGTGAG
>JAVCKU010000117.1:26343316-26354472 GCA_032273985.1 Hypsolebias coamazonicus | reverse complement strand
GTTGGGAGCAAAGGAACCTCCAGGACCAGGCCTGGACACCCTGCTCCATGAGAAGCTGGAGATTGATGCAGGAGGGGGAGGGAGGTCTGGGTCTCTCACTGTAACCTGTTGCCGCCAAGACCCGACCATGGATGAGTGGTAGAATTTGGAGATAAAGACGGAGTTTTGTTGACATTTTAGTTCTCGCGTTGTTTTAACTGTGCCTTCCAACATTGTTTAAAGTCAATGATCGCCTCCAGGGACTCTACCTCCATCACCACCAGTTACTTTTTATTTGTCCATCGCTGAACAGTTTACATTTCTTAATCAGACTTTATCAACTCCTTGTGAAACCAGAAGAAGATCTCGATCTTTGCTCCTACTCGTTTTATCTCCTCGCGGGATGTTCGCGTCGACTTCTCACCTCAGGAATGGGGTCCGACAGCAGCGTGTACAGCTTCTCGTGCGCGCTGTCCCGGACTCCACACCAGCGCGCCGGCTCGAAGTTCTGCCAGATGCGACCCAGGCAAATGGCCACCCACTGGCGGAGCAGAGGGTGGGGGTCAGACAGCTGCTCCAGGCAGTTGGCTATCAGGTTCCCCTGCAGACAGGCTTCCTGTTGGGAGAGACGGGACGATGAACGTTTATCTCGTCAGACTCTTTCTTTTATCTGTCAAAGGTCTCGGAGACATTAGGTGAAGGTCATTAGTCCTGCTGGTTCAGGTACACTCATTAAATCACCACTGACCTGTGACCTCACGCTGACAGACAAACAAAGATTATGAGCTCGCTGCAAAAAGACCTCAAGCTTCTTCTCATATTTTTCTGTGCAACAAAAAAGGTAATTGGACGTGCAAGGTCTGAGACGATGTGGAACAAAAACTTTATTTTTTTCCCTTTTCAAATGATCTTTTCATGACTTTTTTCAGACTAATGGTTATTTCTCTTCCTGATTTTAGCCGCTTTTGTGTTTCTTCTTTTCACGCGCTGCCAGAAATGTAACACTTTCAGTGAATGGGAAGAACATTAAATTATTTTAAAAAATATATAAAGTGTGTGCACGTGAAAAATAAAACTCTGACAAAGAGCCGGTGGGAGTAATTTGTACCACAGTAGATTGAATTTCCAACAAGGAGCAGAAAAGATGTGTGCTCTTTGTTTGATCCAGTTTATGCACTGGCTGAAGCATTTGGACCAGTTACTTATAATAGACGACTTATTTTTGTTCAGGCCAGTAAAAAGTGTTAGAAGAGTCAAAACGTCAAAATGAAACGTGTTTATAATCGTCTCCATTTTCATTCAAACAACTTTTTATGAATGTCACAGACTTTACAAGATCTTGATTTCTTTGTGTTGGCTATTGTAATCGGAGCTGGTTCTGGACTTGAATTAAATTTATGCTTTGGGCTGTTTTTATTATTTTTTTCTGGTTCTAAGAAGCATTTTGTTGTGAATCGAGTCTATTTAAATACAGTAGTCCCTCATTTATCACAGGGGTTCTGTCCCCACCGGCAATACATGCAAAACTGCGAAGCAGGGATAGTAGTACAAATAGTACCATATTTTTCGTAAAACCATTTCATTTTCTTATAAATCGACAGCCTTATAATCAGATGCGCCTTAAGTAGAAATTCTGGTTGTGCTTACTGACCTCGAACTGACTTAAAGTGGTTATTGTGAATGAGTTGAATAAAGTTTGACTTTCTGACTGTTTTGTTTCGCTTCATGTGCCTTATGTATAAAAACAGAGCCGTTCATTGATATTGTGCCTTATAGTCCAAAACATATGGTAGTAGTAGTATATTTTAGTATATATCCATTATCTTCCGCTTGCTCCAATATCCATATCCATATAAATATTAGGGATGCAGGATATTATCGGCCTGGTATTGGCATCGGCCGATATTAACGTTAATATTCAATATCGGACATCGGCCATTCCATTAAAATAACTCACCGATATAAAAGGCACAGTTTTTGCTGCAGCGGCAGCACAACGCGATGACGTCACCTGATCTCACGGCGGAGAGGAATATTCAAAATGTCGGCAGTGTGGAAGTTTTATTTTTCGTTGGTGAGGATGTCGGACTCCAAAGATTTGTTGACTACGATGAACCTCGCTACATCGTCCGCAGTCTGAGACATTTTTCTGACATAACGTTACCCGAGTTACAACAGTCATTGCTGACGACGTTGAGAAGCTAATAGCCGATAGCACGTCTTGTTGGGTGAGTTTTACCACCGACATTTGGACGTCGTGTTAGCCCCGTTAGCATGATTAGTCTTACGGCACAATGGATTGACAAAAACTTTGAACTTACAAAGTCTGTCTTTCATGCACAGGAGTGCAGAGGATCCCACACTGCAGCTGGAACCTGGAACAAGCCTCCACAAGTGAGACAGCATCGCAGGTGACTTAATATAATGTTAAATGATATTTAACACTTTTCATTTAATATAAGTTAAAGTGCTATGCATATCATATGTTTGTTACCGAATATTTGTCACCAGCTCTTACTACTTTTTGTAGCAAATAAGCCTAAATAAGAGGACTATGTTCTGACAAAGGAAAGTATATAAAAATATCGGTATCAGTTGTCAGCCAAATTAATTTTAACATATCGGCATGTTGGATATTGGCCAAAAATCCAACATCGTGCATCCCTAAGTATGATTTCTTGCAGATAAGCATTTTTCTTTTGAATTAATGAATCTTATGACCCATCGTTGTAAAGCCACTGGCTGCTGGTGCACACAGGCACCACCCTGAAGGGTTCCTGGAACCTGACTGGCTTGTGGGTTGGCGCTTTGGCAAATCAGGAACCTTAGAAAATATAAAATCTTTGTTTTTGTGCGTAAAGGGCTGCAACTTGCTAGGATTCTTATTGTCCGAGGGACGGGCGACATGCATCATTCACATTTTGTGTACTTTTCTTTACTTTAGTCCCTTTAATTATTTTGTTTAATATCTACCACAAAAGAAAATTCACTTGTTTAACTCTTGAGTCTGCCATTATCTCAGAAAATTCACAAAAATTTGTCATCACTAAAAGGATTGTCTGATCGTGGAACTTTTCTAATTCCTCCTGAAAAGCGGAGCCCGGGAGACGCTGGTTGATGACGTTCTTAGTTTATGAAGCCGATTCAAGAAAATAAGGGCTCATAAATAAAGTTTGGAAAACATCAAGCTCCCAGCTTTTTTTTTTTTTTTTTTTTTAACCACGTGTGTGATGATGGTCTCCATTTTGTAACTTCTTTAGTTGTAAATTAACTTTTAAAGGCTGTTGACACCAAACTGTCTGAGTAGAAGTCTCCCCTTTAACGAAGCTGCAGGTGAACACACACACAGCAGCAAAATGCAATTGCTAAGTCCCAAGATAAACCTGAATCAACAAATGAAATGTGAATGAAGCTGGGCTCACACTCGGTCAGGGAGCAGCTCATCGTGGGCCAGGAAGACGCCCATGACTTTGCAAATATTCCCATGACTCTGATTATTTGCTGCAAATGTTTGCTGCAAATCAGAATTAATCCCAGAGTACAGCAGATGATCTCAGCAGGATAAAAATACAACTTCATCCAAGAACTCATACTCATGAGGTACTAAATGCACTCATAAGGTTTTAAAATGGTGAACAAACGTCCTCTTATGGAAACAACACATTGTTTTTCTTTATTTGCGACAGAAATAAGAACTAAGATGCAGAAACACTAACTCCACGGTGTTTGTTGGAAATGTGAGGTTCAGTTTAGCAGCCAGGTGAAGTTAATTACTGCTGATCGAACTTCTTCTATGCGAGTCATTTAACGAGACAGAAGCTGAAGAAGTGAGAATCAAAACTTTATTACTGCAGCTACCGCTACCTTTTCCGCACGAGGCAGCCATGTTGGATTTTGAGGCCGGGGCTGATCAACAATCTCTGATGTTTTGAGTCCGACTGATTGATTTTTCTGAACTTTAAAATTCTGACTTCCGAGAACAAACTGAGCACTTCTCTCATTGTTCATCTGTGAAAGCTTCAGATCAAGCTTGTTTGTGACCTTTGACCGGAGTCACCGAGATGGTCGCGCCACTGTGACAACTGCATCCAGGAACTGGGTTCATTAGCTGTGTGTATACAGCTGGACTCACAAACACACATTTAAATGAAAGCAGGGACAATTTAGCAGCTGGCGTTCCAATGAGGCACGAGTAAATGTATCAGAGTCAGAAGAAGGATCAAATCAGAGCAGATAACATCTGCAACTAATGCTGATGTGCAATAAAACAAACGCTCCATCTAATTATCATCACAAAATGTAAAAAAAAAAAAAATACATCTCCAGACAAATACAAGAAAAACTTGAGAAATTACGTGTGAACTCTAAGAGATGTGTCATTTCCCACAGTTTGCTGTAAAAGCTGAAACTGAGTTGTTATAGCTTAAAAAAATTACATTAGCCTAAAGCTAAAATAAACTACATTAGCCTAATTCTAAAATAAACTACATTAGCCTAAAGCTAAAAGAAACTACATTAGCCTAAAGCTAAAAGAAACTACATTAGCCTAATTCTAAAAGAAACTACATTAGCCTAAAGCTAAAAGAAATTACATTAGTCTAATTCTAAAAGAAACTACATTAGTCTAAAGCTAAAAGAAACTACATTAGTCTAAAGCTAAAAGAAACTACATTAGCCTAAAGCTAAAAGAAACTACATTAGTCTAAAGCTAAAATAAACTACATTAGCCTAAAGCTAAAAGAAACTACATTAGTCTAATTCTAAAAGAAACGACATTAGCCTAAAGCTAAAATAAACTACATTAGCCCAAAGCTAAAATAAACTACATTAGTCTAAAGCTAAAATAAACTACATTAGTCTAATTCTAAAAGAAACTACATTAGCCTAAAGCTAAAATAAACTATATTAGGCTAAAGCTAAAGGAAAAGGAACACTGGCTAAAAGAAGCAATGCTATCCAAAAGTAAAAGTAGCAAAAATGCTAACTAACAGTAGCAAAGCACAAGCTAAAAGCAGCTAAACTTGAGCCAGAAACCACATGCAGCAAAGGCTAGCTAAAATCTTAACGTGACAAAACAGGAGCTTAAAGCTAATGCAAAAGGTTAGCTAAAAACTAGAGTAGTTAAAAGCTAAAGAGCACAAGACAAGCTTATAGCTAAATGTAGCAAAAGCTAAGAGTTAAAAAAGCAGAATGACTAAAAATTGAAAGTGGCAGAAAACCCCCCCCCCCCCCAGATAATTTGTTGAAGATTTAAGAGAAAACATCAGAAGAAATTGAAGAACTCTCAGTTATTTAATATGGTCAATTAGTCTAAATATAAAAAAAAAATAAGTATAAATGAAAATATTAGTTAGCATAAAAAATAAACTGGAAAACAGCCCTTCACGCTTTAATGTGTGCACAGATGTGTGTTTGCACCTGTCTGCAGGTGGGAAGTCAATAAAGTTCATTTCTCAAACCTGTGGAGGCCGAACAGTTTGTCATCTCACTCACGACAAGGGACAAAATGTTTGCTAACTTAAAAAAAAAATAATAATAACAAATTTAAAAACAAAATGTCATCAGCTCCAGCTGCTGCTGAAGTGTACAGTTAATACAACTGATTATAGAATTATTGTTTTTCTGATAGGAAGCTTGAATTTTACAGCAAATTTGCCAAATCAGACATTTATTCTTGTTCATATCAAACATTCCATTAACTCTACAAAATAACTGTTTAATTTAAAGAATAATAAATATAAAGATGTGCCCATGCAGTTTTTTTTTTTTTACATATTGTTTTTGAAATTCAGTTGAGAGCCCAAGTTTGGACTCCATGATTTTATTGAGCAGTTCATGAAAACAGAAAACATGTTAAACTTTTATCAAAACTGCCCCTTAAAGAGAGTTTTCACCGTGATGCTCTTTAAATGATCTGCAGCTGACCCTCCGTCCTGACGTGTTGCAGACTGAAGGTCCTGCTCCCCCCAGAGCCTCGGACCAGTTAACACACAAACACCTCTGCAGCCCCCAGCTGAGGCAGATTAGTGGCCCTCCACCTCCTTTTTGTGGTGCCAGGACTCTTGGGGAGTTTAAATTAACACACATGAGAGAAGAACCCCCCCATCACAGTTTCAGGTCCGACTGGGCCCTCCTCCGGTCCATGGAAGGAGGAGTGATGAACCTGGAGGATCATCTTGATCCTTGATGAATCAAGGTTAAACATAGGTTCACACTCAGGACAGGTGAGCTTAAATAAATGAAGAACTAGCTAACCTGTGAAAATGTAAACGCTGCAGGATTAACTCACTGAGCTGCAGCTGTTGGGAGATGAGTCGGCGACTCGATACCAAAAATATATTTACATTTTTCACAGCAGTCTGTTTACAACCTTTGAGCTTTGTGGCAACATTCTGAATGCCCAATTTAAAAAAAAAAACCTGCATCCTGTTTTTGCGTGCAACGTTTAATCTGAGTTCACATTAAAAAGGAAGAGGCTGGTCATTTTAACCATTCTGAACCATCATCGTGGGTTTCAGCTCTTTAGATCAATATGAAGACAAAGGCAAGGAGCTCATATCTGTTGTGAGGGGCGATAAGTGAGTGAGAACAGCTGGTGTGATTACAGATGGATGACAGGTGTGTGGCGACTGAGGAAACAACTAGGAAAAACAAAAAAAAACAGCGTCTCCGAGCTGAACGGGTCGTGATGCTTGGAAACAGAAAACAGCAGGAAGAAGAAGAACGATGGAGCACGCTGATAAATAAACTGAAAGAACGTCAAGCTAGGAGTCCAAAAGAGTAAATCAAATTAAAATAACTAAACAGAACTTTAACCAAAATGACATGGGACACCTGAGTCACCTGAGTGATGTGCTGAACTCTTCTTTAAAGACTCCTTCAGAAGTTGAGTCTGAAAACTGTTGGAACGCCGCGACACGTGACGGCTTCTTGTAGTCGCTCATGAAGCATTCACTCTGATGCATTTTTCGTCTGTACGCTTTTCTGTGCGATTCTCAGCCTGCAGTTTTCAAGCTATTTCAACAAATTATAAATCAAAAATGTTCAGCTCGACTTTTGGTACTGGTGTAACTTTATCTTTTTGAATTATTTAGCCTTTTCTGCCACTTTTTTTTCCATATAATGAATTGAGCTCATTTTACATCCTTCATATCTTTAGATGTGTTTGCAACCTTTTACTGCTCCTTTCACATTTTGTTCTTGTTCAGCTTTTTTCTGCTTCCTTGCTAAAATTTAAACTTTTCCAGCCATTTTCAGCTAATTTCAACTGTTTTGTGATATTTTCAAACTTTCTGCTAACTACAACATTTTTGTGCTTCTTCTAACTTCTTTCTGCTAATTTCAGCTTGTTGAGCTCCTTTCAGCTCCTTTCTGCAAGTTTCAGCTTTTTCTGCTATTTCAGCTACTATTTAGCTGTTTTATGCTAATTTTAGCCTTTTCAGCTAATTCCACATTTTTTGAACTTGTTTCAACTTTTTTCAGCCTAATTCAGTAAAAATGTGCTTGCTCTGCTTCCTTCTACTAATTTAAACTTCTTTGTGCCTTTTTTTTTTAGCTTCTTTTCAACTTTATTTTCTTTTTTTCTGGTAATTTAACTTTTTCAGATAACACCCACTTGTTTGTGCTCATTTCTGCTTCTTTTAGCCTAATTTGGCAAGCAAGTTCTTTCTGCTTTCTTCTGCTAATTTAAGCTTGTTGTACCCGTTCAGTCAACCTTTTTAGCATTTTCTAGCAAAATTTGGCTGTTACAAGATAAATTCAAGTTTTCTGTGGTGATTTACTTTCAGCCTAATCAACTTCTTTCTCACAATTTCATCTTGTTATTGAGCTTAATTAAACTAGTTTCAGCTTTTTCTGCTATCATGCTGATTTAAGCTTATACAACTAGAGGACAATTTGACTTCATTTCCTTAAATGATTTGTTAAAATTGAATAGTTTTAATTTGCTATTTTTATCTTAACGTGTGATTCTTGACTTGCCATTGTGTATCTGTTCCTACCAAACCCAGCTGGTTGAAGCAGATGGCTGCTTGTCCTGAGCCTGGTTCTGCTAAAGGTTTCTGAGGGAGTTTTTCCTTTCCACTGTCGCCTTCATGCTTGCTCAAGATGAGAGTTCTGTGATGGAGCTAAATTCAAAGCAGTCTGCTCCTCAGATAAATAATGTTAAATTATTATTTTTATACATGGATGTCTCTGTTCGGTGCCCTGAGATGACTTCTGTTGTGACTTGGTGCTATATAAATAAACTGAATTGAATTTAGCTGTTTTATGCTACCGTAATTTTAATCTTTTCAGCTAATTCCACATTTTTTAGCTCATTTCAGCTCTTTCAGCTTCCTTCTGGTAGTTTAAGCTATTTCTGACTTTCAGCTACTTTTCTGCCATTTTTTGCTAATATCAGTGCCCCCCCCCCGCCCCCTCCTTTCCTAATTTTTGTGCTAATTTCTGCTTACTGATATTCAAACCTATTTCAGCAAATATGTGTTATTTCTGCTTTCTTCTGCTAATTTAGGCTTGTTCTTCCATTTCAGCTACATTTCAGCAGTTTTTGTAGCTAATTTCATTGGTTTCTCAGCATCGTCTGCAATAAGCATTCACACTGCATTTTTGCAGGAAATACAATTTTCTAGTTATGTTTTATCTGTGTTTGTGTCTGGATCTGAACTAAATCACTGGTTTGACCTCTAAAGATGATTAACTCCTGGAGTCAACCTAAATCTAGATGGTTGTCACCTACACAAAAATAGCTACGCCTCAGTGAATTTCACAGATATTAGGCTAAAGTTTCACATGTCTGACAGTTATTCACAAACAAACTCTAAGCACTAACAGATTGTGGGAGAGAGATTATATGACATTACCCATAACGGTATCTTCAGTGTTTAAGCAAAATGGTTATAACGCTGTCATTTCTCAAAATAAGATGATTGTTGTTTCAGACACATGAAAGGTGGCAGACAATATGCATTTCTTCAATGAACGCACAGCTTTTAATATGCATATATGTGTACAAACTGTTCTGCATTTCAGTTGAACCCTTTAAAAGTGAAGTTTTTGTAATAAAAATAAAATATCTACTAAACATGCACAGGATTTTTAACAGACCAGACATTAATTCAGCATTAATAAAAGGCTGTTAGACTTTATGGTCGCTCATCTTTAATAACGCCAGACAACACTACAATTTGCTCTCTTGACCATCTGCCAGCTGAACATTTTAAGGGCCTCTCGCCAACCCTGGCACCAACTTTACTGAACGTTGTAATTGCTCATTTACTGCAAATCTTTTCTTATTAGATTTCAAATCTTCTAAATGACAAAATTCCATACAGTGGGTAAAATAAAAATCAATAAAATACAGTTTTATTTTTGTCTAAATTGTTAAATATAATAACTGACTTATGAAATATCTGTTAACAAACTTCTGAACCCATCCAGTCTGCTTTTAATTGATATTGCAAGAGGTAAAATGATCTTTTCATATCTCTGTAGTAACAAAATTTATATTGATTATATTGCTACTTGAGTAGAGAGCAGCATTTTATACCGATGATCATCAAAGCTAAATGGACTGTGCCATCACTTTCCAGGCTTTGTTTCTGAGTCATTAGAATTATATTTGGGAAGACCAGTAAACATTTATGTTCAGCTCTCAGCACCTTGAAGGTTTCACTCTACATATCTGCCCTTGACTGAATTATTCATGATCACTGAAAACATTTACATTTTATGCTGATGATGGGGATGTGTATCAGCATATGCTGCAGCGGTTAGCACAGTTGCATCACAACATAAACACATCTAGTTTGAATATTGACTTTAAAGCTCTTTCGTTTGAAATTTGCATACCGTATTTTTCGGACTGTAAGGAGCACCAGATTATAAGGCGCATTAAACGAAACAAGTTCATTTTGACAGATTTTTTTTTGACATTTTTTTGAGCACCGTGCACCACATAAAATCGGTTATGAGGTCAGTAAGCACAACCAGAATTAATACATAAGGCGCACTGGATTAAAAGCTCACTGTCAATTTTTGAGAAAAGGAAAGGATTTTAAGTGCACCTCATAGTCCAAAAAATACGGTACTTTGCCCATGCCTACATGGGTCTTCTCTGAGTATACTTTTTTTTTGGTCATCCTCACAGTTTGTAGATGCATGTTTGATGAGTTTAGGATGACTTCAGGACTAAAAATGTGTCTCTTCAATGGACTGGCAACAGTCAAGGTTTTGCACCTTCAACCCAGAACTCGCTCAAATTCTAATGTTAGAAGTTTTTTGAGTGTTTTGATTATGACTAAAATCCATGTTACCATCTGTAGTGCATTTTGCTTAGTTAAGTAAAGATGATAACATGCAGTTTGGACTTGTTAGTTGCTAATGCCAAGCCTTAGAAATTAGAATAACAATGCTTTTTTGTTTACTATAACAATTTATTAATTCTCACCACAATCAACAAGCTTTTATAAAAGCATCAGTGTTTAAAAATTGTATGTTCAATAGGGTGAGTTATAGTAAATACCATGGATGGCTTTGGGCTCGAATTCTTATCAAATATTCTTCCATACTTTTAAAAACGAGTGCCTTAACTTCATTGTTTTAAGTTAGCAAAATATTCCAGTCATTTATCTTTGGAGAATGGCTGTTTTGTGCTAAAATAAGCACCACTGCTATGAAGGACACCTTAGTCATGGAGAATGCTGTTTAACTGATACAAAAGTCTTTATATTCTCAGGCCTGACACGATTATTTAAAATTTGTCTGCATAATTGTTTAACTGTCTTATCAGTCTACCTCTACTTTTACTCATCATGAAAAAAACATCAGTGTTGGGAGTTTTTACACACATAGATAGCCATAAGTCATAATCTGTATGCAGACGATCTACAAATCTATCTGCCGGTCACTCTCAATCCCTCACTCAGTTCAAACACCCTTGTCAACTGCTTAAATGACATTAGGCACTGGCTCTCTGAAAACTTCCTTCACCTAAACACTGACAAAACTGAATGCATTTTATTTGGTGCATCCAGTGATACCAGCAACACTCTTCCCACACCCAGTGTCGGTTTTCCACTCCCCCACTTCAACCAGGTGGTCAGAAATCTTGGAGTGGAGCTTGACTCCAACTTAAAACTAGATAAACAGATCAGTTCTGTTGTCAAAACCAGCTTCTT